>OZ005656.1:135677721-136035221 GCA_963930645.1 Salticus scenicus | reverse complement strand
ATAGCAGTGATAACTTTAAGATAATGAAAACTTTATAGAAAGTTATTTTTTATTTTTATCACTTTTTTTTTTTTTTTTTTTTTTTTAAATAACTGGTGGAGGTTTAAAAGTACAGGATATTTTCATCTGGAACATGTTTTTCCTAAGGTTTTTACCACCTTCAGAGAAAATAAAATTCCTATTTTTTTTATTTATTTATTTATTTTTGTTTTTTAATTTACCCCAAAAACCTTCGGGACATATTTTAAAATTTTTAGTTCTCATTTTCCCAATATTATTTACTATGAAATTTCCATTCTTTCATCCATTTCTAAAAACAATATTTTGAAAATAAAAATAAAATAAAAAAAGCAATGTTGACAACATGAAAATTGTTTTAAATTACATGATCAGTTTAACCATTTATCAGTTACAAACATTTTTTTCTGTCACTCAATAGTTGAAATAAAAGGCTAATGTGACAATCTTTATTAAAAAAAAAAAAAAAAAAAAAAAAAAAAAAAAAAAAAATGGAAAATAAGATTACTGAATAACCATAGAGTTAAAATATATACATATATATATATATATATATATTTGATTTATTATTATATTACTTAGTTTATATTATTTAATTATTATTTTATTAAATTTAATTATTTTTTTATTCCTACCTTCACCTACTATTGTTTTTATCAGTTATTAAACAGATAAAATACTACACAGCTAAAGGATTGATGAACTAATGTTTTTAAAATACTTGCAATAGATATTGTTTCATACTAAGAAATGAGACCCAAAAATATGGCTTCAATAAAAAGTATTTAGTTTGGTAATAACATAAATTAAGAAAACCTCGACAGCTTTTCCAAAAGAAAATATAGGTGCTTTCTTCTTCAGGAATCACATTTAAGCAACCTCACTAAAAACAAGGTCAACTTTTCTTTCGTTGATAAAATTATATAAATATTTTTCTCATCAAAAAATAAATTAACTATTAAATTGAGATTTTTTTTTTTTTTTTTTTTTTTTTTTACAACAAGCATAAAAGTAAAAATTAAAAAATCAGAAATTACATTTTTTATTTTACTAGCCCAAAGAAGCTCTATCACCAAATAGATTAGAATCTTTGGAATTGCCGCGTATGTATTGTCATCTGATGACTAAGTTTAATAAGTTTTAATTGCAAAAAAAACTAGTTTCTCATCTTATCATTGGCTCTTTTAAATTGCGCAAAATTCTATTTATCGGTAATATATTTAGTAAATAATTTAAAATAATTTTTTGTTCACGCATAAAAAAATAAATAAATAAATAATAATAAATCAGAAATTACATTGTTTATTTTATTACCCAATGAACTGCGCGACAATAAGTTTATTAAATTTTAACTAAAAAAATCGAGTTTTCTTCTAAGATTACCACTGGCTTCTTTAAATTACAAAAAATCCTATTATTCATCATTAATATCATCAATAAAAAATTAAAAATATTTTTTGGTTCAAGCATTAAAAAAAAAAAAAAAAAAAAAAAAAAAAAAATCAAATTACATTGTTTATTTTATTAACCCAAAGAAGCTCTATCACCAAATAATTTAGAATCTTTAGAATTGCTGCATATGTATTGCCATCTGATGACTAATTTTAATAATTTTTTATTGTAAAAATCTAGTTTCTCACCTTATCATTGACTCTTTTAAATCACGCAAAATTCTATTCATCATTAATATCTTTAGCAAATAATTTAAAATAATTTTTTGTTCACGCATAACATATATATATATATATATATATATATATATGAAGTCAGAAATTACATTGTTTATTTTATTACCCAAAGAACCGCACGACAATAGGTTTAATAAGTTTTAACTACAAAAATCGAGTTCTTTTCTCAGATTATCACTGACGTCTTTAAATTACGAAAAATCCTATTCATCATTAATGTCATTAATAAATAATTAAAAATACTTTTTGGTTCATGCATTGAAAAAAAAAAAAAATCAGAAATTACATTGTTTATTTTATTCCCCAAAGAACCTCCATCACCAAATTGGTTAGAATCTTTAGAATTGATGCGTATGTGTTGCCATCTTATGACTAAGTTCAATAAGTTTTAATTGCAAAAAACAATCTTATCATTGGCTCCGAATTAAGCAAAATTCTATTCATCATTAATATATTTAGTAAATAATTTAAAATAGTTTTTTGTTCACGCATAAAAAATAAATAAATAAGAAATCATATCTATCATTAAATAAATTTTAACCGAAAAGGCTGAGACGAAAGCCGCGGCCATTTCGTGAAGGACAGGCTGTGCGAAAACGGCCTCTCCGAAATGGATCTCGCGCCAAAACGGCCGCGCCAAAACAGCCGCGCCGAAATGGGTTTCGCGCCGGAACGGCTGCGCCAAAACGGCCGCGCCGAAACGTCCCATTCCGATTTTCGAGATATTAATTCGCATTTTTACACTCTACAAAGTATTTAATAAAAACGTACACAAAACTTTGTTAATAAACATAATAGAATAAACATATATTTTGTATTCTATTATGAATTTTTATATGAAATGGAACAAGTTACATTTTAATGTATGAAATAAAACTATTTATTTGTTACAACTAAACTATTACTTAATATGTATTCAGCATTTTGTTCATTATACCATTATATACAACTGCTGCTTAAATGCACAGTAACATAGTATTATAAAGTTTTGTAACAAAAATCTCAGAAATTTCACTGTGCCAAATGTAATAAATAACTTTTTGAAATTATTGCAAATTTGAAGTCTACAAAACTCAAATTCCCCTCCCCTTTTATACACTAAAAAATATCGAGCGGTTTGAAATTAATAGAATATTTAGGTCTACTAAAAAAGAAATTTACAGTATTCTTTGTCGGATTAAATTTAAAGCCAATATATATATATATATATATATATATATATATATATATTTATATCTTTAAAAAAATAATGCATAAAATAAAAGAAACTTTAATGACCTTAACTTAAACATTAAATGCATTACATATATTAAATTTACTTTTTTTTTTTTTTTTTTTGTTAAATAGTTTCTTAATTTACAACATGCAAAATTTTGAATTTCAATGTATAATATCATTAAAGTACATTTTGTTTATAAGAACTTTGGAGTGTATTTTAAAACTAAAATGATATTTTATAACTTTACCTATACGATTGTAATATAATTATTTTTTGAGGGCCTTAAATCTTACATGTTTCTTCTTCTTTATATATATATATATATATATATATATTAGATGATATTATTTGCCGAACATATAGAGTATTTTATAATCAACGGCTGAAATGTTGATTTTTAACATATTTCTCTTCCTGCGTACACACGCACACATATATATATATAAAGCATTTGTATGCATTCCTTTCGTCGAGAAACATTTATTATGAGTTCTTGGATTAAAGGGTGTTTATT
The DNA here is from genome assembly GCA_963930645.1 of Salticus scenicus. Classification (NCBI taxonomy): domain Eukaryota; kingdom Metazoa; phylum Arthropoda; class Arachnida; order Araneae; family Salticidae; genus Salticus; species Salticus scenicus. Next base: position 136,031,782 of record OZ005656.1, on the reverse strand, counting down.
TATTTATTGCTTATTATAAACGTCAATTTTGTGGTACTTTTTACAATCATTATGTCTATAATACCTTATATACATATATATATACATACATTGTATATATATATATACATAAAAAGGAAAAAAAGAACATAAATAAAGGGATGAAAAATAGAAGTAATTGTATACTATTAATTAAAAATAAAAATCATCTATCTTAAAAAGTATTAGAAGATACAATCTCGAACATCTGAATAAATAAATAAATAAATAAAATAAAACAGTTTAATTCGTTATAATTCCAACCTTTTTTCAAATTAATGTTCTGCGTTATATAAATTAATAAAATTCTCAAACTGCTAATTATAAATTGCTTTTACACTAAAATTTATCTATCCTCAAATTCAATTATAGACATATCTGTCTTACATTAGAAACAAAAGAAAATTTAAATTTAAAACACCAAATACCCTTTCTTTATTTAATTGACTTGTCGAAATTTGCCTATTTCTAATCGTTAGTATTTAAACCTCCAAGATCCATTCTCGATCTTTTAAAATTAATTTATTTCTTTGTATAAAAAAATAACCTAAAGTGTAAACTAGATATTTACAAAATTGTTTTCAGCTTAAATAATCAATACATCTTAAATTAATTTATAAAAGGAATTACAGTAGAAAAATCAAAATTTAAATCAAAATTTAAGAATTTTCGAAAACATTTGTTTATTTACTTTTTACTAATATTATATAAAAAAAAATAACATAAAATAAATAAATAAATAACAAAACTGCAAATTCAACATTAAGATGAGTTTTAACTTTCCTATTCTTTTTTTTTTCAGGCTAATTTATACTTTTATAAAAAATTGAATAAGATAGAAAGAAACTTATTTGATTCAAATTTGGATAGAAGTTGTATTAAAATATCAACAAAGTGCATTTCATTTACATGTTTTTTTGAATGCATTTCAAGGCTAAAATGTATTTTGTGACTTAACTTATAAGTTAAAAATATAATTATATCTTGAGAGACTTAAGTCATACACATATTTCTTTATTATTATTATTATTATTATTATTATTTTATTATTTTTTTAAATATTATATTGAAAAAAAATATGTATAAAACATATAGAAAGATATTAGGAGTTATAATTGCTAAAGTCTGAAAAATAAATAAATAATAAATAAATTAGGCAATTTTAATTTGTTAAAATCCTCCGTCACAACTTTTAAAAATAATGTTCTATGTTGTATGGGTAAATAAATTTTAAAAAATAGCTAATTATGAATCGTATTTATAATAAAATATAAATACCTTTAAATTCAAATATATACAAATCTGTCTTATATCAAAAAAAAAAAAAAAAAAAATGTAAATTTAAATTTGAAACTTTTCAAAGTATTTCTTTACTTAAGGAATTTTGTTTGTTTCTTTCTTTAATTTTAACGTTGATACATTATATGGGCATAAAATATACTATCTTCTCTCGAACTTTTAATTTTTTTTCTTTCTTTTATGCATATATTTATATACGTGTGTCGGTGCGAATCAATTCTTCTGTTGTATAAACTAGATATTTAGAAAATTAATTTCGAATTAAATTTTATTATTATCTTTTAGATTAATTTATTAAATGAATAACCTTACAAAAATTAAAATTTAAGATTTTTGAAAATGCGTGTTTACTTATTTACTTCGCTGCAAGAATGTAGCAAAAAATAATAAAACTGCAAAGTCAATATTCGAACGAGTTTTTTTTTTTTTTTTTTCAGACAATAGAAAATTGCTTATCATTCACGAAAATGCAATTTTTCTTCGTAATTTGGGAATTGCATCACTCAATACACAAACAAGAACAGCTATTCCCTTATGATTTCTTTTCTCCTATTTTGCACAAAGGAAAACTTAAAACGTCTGCTCTGCATTAAAATTAGTAAATATACCGAAATTGCAGGTATTAAAAGGGAAAAAAATATGTAAGAATATTGAGATTTCTTTTTTTTTTTTTTTTTTTTTTTTTTTTGTTACAATTTTTTTTCGGATATATTATTTTTTTTTTTTTTTTTTTTAATCTTTATGCATGTCTTTTTAATTTTTTGAATGTTTATTTTTAAGAATGTTTTTATAAAATTAAATATATTCACTTATTCATTTTTGGTATCAATCTGTTTTTCTCTTTTACATAATTTTAAATTTAAAAGGAGGTATATATGTATATATATATATATATATATATATATGTGTGTGTGTGTGTGTGTGTGTGTGTGTGTGTGTGTAAGTACTATTCACACAGAATAGAGAATGTGAAATAATCGTTGCTAATACTATTTTTGCCATTAAATTCACAAGAATAAAAAGAAAATCGAAGAATCACTATAAGAATTACGTTGAAATTCTATAACACGCTAAGCTATTTAATGACGAACACAAATTTACAATTAATATATATATGCATCAATTACAACTGTTTAGAAAATAACATTAACTTCTGAGCACCGCCTTTACTAATTTTCATAACTAATGAGAACAACTTAAAGTTCTGAACACTTATGCTCAAACAGCATATATCTGATCCCGTCTGATCAGTTTGACATTTAGCGAAGAACTCCCACTTCTTCTAGTAATTTTCGTTTCAGGTAACAAATGTTGCCATTCTGCATCAACTAATAAATGAGAAGTTACGTGATAGTGTTTTCTCTGGAAATGGGAAAGTTGAATTCCTCACATCTCGGGCTATCCTGCCGGCTGTTGCCTTCATCAGGTTTTACCACTGCATCCCATCATCAGTGAGCAGATCCTTGATCGACGGTAACTTCTGAAACCGTAACTAACTTGAAAACATAAGTAAAATTTTCTCTTCAAAAACTTTTTTTTTTTTTTTTTCCAGAAATTTTTCATCTTTGTCCGCATTCGTGTCGAACCCCCATTTCTTTGTGTAAGTATTATACCCACAGAATTGAGAATGCAAAATAATCGTTACTAATACTATTTTTGCCATAAAGTTCACAAGAATAAAATGAAAAACGAAGAATCACTATAAGAATTACGCTGAAATTCTATAACACACTAATCTATCTAATGACTAACACACATTTACAATTAATATATACACTGCATCAGTTAGAACTGTTTAGAAAATGACATTAACTTCTGACCACCATTTGTGCTAATTTTCATAACTAATGAGAACAACTCAAAGTTCTGAGCAATTATGCTCAAACAGCATATGTCTGATCCCGTCTGATCAGTTTGACATCTAGCGAAGAACTACCGCTTCATATCTTAACTTATTTCAGGTAACAGCTGTTGCCATTCGGCATCAACTAATAAATGAGAAGCTACGTGATAGTGTTTTCTCTGGAAGTGGGAAAGTTGAATTCCTCATATATATATATATATATATATATATATATATATTCAATTATCTGATTTAATTGATAAAACATCATTAGTTAGATTTTGTGCTTATTAATAACTGGATCATTATTTAAAATAATCTAGTAATTTGGAGAGATACAATGACAAATTTTCAGCTTTATGTGTTTTAAATAAAAGCAAAAATGTTTGCATGTTCGATCAAAATGGAAAGTAAAAAAAAAAAAAAAAGGGGGAGCAATTACTTAAATTCGCTGTATGAAAAAGCAGTACGCCCTGTCGTACTACATCTAATAATAATAAAAGAAACAAGCTCAAAAATGTATTTTTAAAAGTTTTATTTTCATTTAATATTTTATTTAAAATTATATTTAAAATGTATTTTGTCATTTTGTGTCTTCCTTTGATATAGAATTAATTGTATGCCACAAATTTGTCATTTTTTCTGATGTAAATACTGTTGTAAATTAATAAACTTTTTTTTTACGCTTACATGATAATTAACGTGTAAAACATTAATTTGAATTTCGAATTCCTGCTGCTTTTATATTTTAGAATATTTTAATTTTCGAAATTGCGTTGTTACTTATTTTGCGTTTCTTTGCTTTTACTAAAGCATTATTTTGTGTCTTCTTAGGGGCAAATTAAGAGGCTTTTCAACACAATGTAATACTGTGTAAAACTAAGTAATTTCCGTGATCATTTAATATAAAGGTAATGCTCTGAATAAGCAGTAACTGTTAAAAATTTCTATCAAGGTAACATTTGTGTGGTCAGTTATACGTATTATATATATATATACATATATAAACTGAATTAGGAAGAATGGAATCTATTTAGAAATAAACTATTACTTTTTTTTTTCTTTAATATAATAGTAAAGTTGTTAGGGGATATATAAACATATACAAAGTAATACCTTGACAAAAGTTTTCGGCAATGATATCTAAAATAATGTGAACTTTCTTTTCTTTTATTGCGTATAACTTTAACATATTAACATAGTATTTCGTTAAAATATTTGTTATCAAAAATTTCTTTGAAGTTAATATTATGTTATTATCATAAGTAAATTTTAAATAGATATTAATATTAAGTGATTTGAAAAAGATAACTTTGAAAAAAGGATTGTGTTAAGGAAGTGGGTGAAACTAGTGCTAAATCACATGGATGGAGAAAATGCTCATGTATGAAAATGATATTTGGAACATTTACCTTTTCTGTATTTTATTTTTTTTTACTTTATTTTAAGCAAATATTTCTGTTAATGTTAAATGTAAGAAAAATTAAATATGAATGAAGAATTCATTTTTCATCATAGCAGTGAATGGAACGTACTCACCGTGTAAAGGTTAGCCATTTTTAATTGCCAAATACAGATGTTAGGAAATTCTTCAAAGGAGTTCATCAAAAAAAAAAAAAAATGCATATATTGTTCTATATCACATCTGTTTATGAATATACTTTGACCTTCTATTAAATCCAATTATGCATTTTAATTAAAAATGAGTCTGTATGCAATATCACTTAAATTGAGTAATATAATTCAGAAAACAAACATAAATTTAAAACAAACAAACAAAATAAAAGCGCAATTTACTTTACAAATTCCATACATTTAATAAATATTTGAACAATCAATATATTAATTTATCTGTGAAAATTCACCAGTTTTAATTGCATTAAGAAATTCAAAATATTTCTTTCTTTTTAATTTTTTTCCACTATTCTAAATAAAATAATTTAAATAGTTATATGAGTGTTTATTATTATTAATAATAGTATATCTTATTAAGGATCGTCTGCATAACTGACACATACCATCTCATTGAAAATTCATAGTTACTAAGCAAAATCGTCTAAAAACAAATGATCAAATATTAATGCCGAATAGAGAGCAAAGAATACCTTACACAACCACATTTATTTTTAATGCCTTTTTAAAAGCGTTTTGAAATAAATGAGAAATGTCACGCAATAAAATGTTATGCTTGAAAACGAATCTTAAAAATGGAAGATTATGTTAATTTCTTGTATTTATTATGTAAAAATATATAATATACTCGTATATATATATATATATTTAATTTCTTTGAAATCATATATATATATATATATATATATATATATATATAAATGTTCAGTATGATTTCAAAGAAATTCAGAAAAATATATATCTTATAATATTAAGTGAGTAATATTTGTATATATATATATATATATATATATGTTCAGTATGATTTCAAAGAAATTCAGAAAAATACATATCTTATAATATTAAGTGAGTAATATTTGTATATATATATATATATATATATATATATGTGTGTGTGTGTGTGTGTGTGTGTGTGTGTATTTCACTGTTCTCGAAAACGGTAGGTCGGACAGTCACGTGATTTAACACAAAGGTGCCCTCTGAAGCTTCATTGTGCACATCGAAATCAGATTTTCGAACGTTTGATTAGTTTTCTTTTAATTAATAAAAATATTAAAATAAAACTTCCCATTTCTATAATGACGCAGATTAGAGAATATTAGGAGAGACTTGATTGGTTTATTTTATTGATTTGATTTGATTGTATTTTACATTGAACTACACCTACGTTATGAGGAATTACAAGAGATTTGATTGGTTTATTTGATTTTCTTTGATTTGGGTGTATTTTACGTTGAACTACGTTATGAGGAATTACGAGTAATTTGATTGGTTTATTTGTTTTTTATTGATTTGAGGTAAGGGTGTCCAATTTTTTTTTTTTTTTGGTTTTACCATGCTTGGCTGTGTTTGCTGCGAAAACGAGTTTCGTGCGTTTAAGATTCATGCACACCGAAGTAGGGGTGTCCAGTGATGTTTTTTGGGTTTTAACATGCGTGATAGTGATTGACGCGGAACCGAGTTTCGTGCGTTTACAGATTCATGCACAGCGGGGTAGGGGTGACCAGTGATGTTTTTTTTTTTTTTTTTTTTTTTTTTTTTTTTTTTTAAATTTAACATGCGTGATAGTGATTGCCTCGGAACCGAGTTTCGTGTATTCTGAGATTCATGCACTGCGGTGTATTGCTGTACAGTTGATTTTTTTTATGTGCGTGAAGCGTACATACGTGCGGTATAGTGATTTCTGCGAAAACGACTTACGTGCGTTCTCTGATTAGACCATTTTTCGAATGTGACTTTTACTGTACGAGTAACAGCTTCAACTGTTTCCAGAATATTCGAAGAATTAGCTTTTCTATATTTGACTGTTTTCGAGAATTTTCGTTTTAATATTGGTTTTCTTGAACAGATTTGACAAGTTCCAAAAATGTTTGATATTGTCAAGAAGACCCAATACGAAAACTGTAAAGAAAATAGTCGCCAATAAAAATATATTTATTTAAACGATTTAATTATTTAATTAAAACGAAATCCTTTTAATATAGTGCCCAGCGAAGCGGGCCCAGCGAATCATGTATTATAGTATTTTCGAAGTTTTTAGAAATATTTCCGTTGAAGTACATATTATTTGTTTCATTTCTGTCACCCAAAATGCAACATATCAAAACAGTATGGAGCATTCTCAAGTCATGAAAATATAATTATTTTATAAAAAATACATTGTTAAAAATCACGAAATTTTTCAAAAAACACAAACGAAAAGGAAAATTTCATAGTATATACTTTTACATTATATATATATACATATTTTTTTTTTTTTTTGAGACATTGATAAACTATTTTACAATTTAATAATGCTAATAATATGTTATGGATGTAATGGTATGCATTTATATGTGTAATTTTATTGTCATATTTCCTCTTTAAAATGAAGAATAATTCACAAATGAATTGTATTCCATTAGAAAATACGGAAATCGAAATTAATCTAAAAAGAAAGGGAATTATTTTTAAACAACGAGCAGTGATTGTTTTGCCCAAACCAGTGAGTTAAATCTTGTTGTTAAACTGCTAAATTTTCCACATGCCACACTGAACACTAGATTATAGTGTTAAAAATAATCACAAATCTTTCAAGAAAACTCGTTGAGCGATATTTAAATCAACGCACTATACATAAATAATAATAATAATAATAATAATAATAATTTTGAATTTTCGAGAAAAATCTGTTTTATTAAAATGTATGTGATTTTTATCTTAGAAACGTCTTTCACCTCTTACTTCAAATCGCGTGAAAAATTAAGAAGAAATGTCTCGTCCGATATTATTATAAAAAGCATACTTTTTTAAGCAATAAATTGGCGACATGTTTAACTTTCAAAAAGAGGTTCAGGACATAATAGCTTGGGGGGGGGGGATAGGAGGGTAGCTTCCCAGTGGTCATTGCACCATATACTTAAAATCTGTGAATACAGACAATGCATAACTATGCCTCTTGGGTTTTATTATTAGTAAAATAAAATATAATAGTTGTAAGATGATTGGTATTATTTTTTAAAAATATATACGATTGAAAAAAGTTTATTTTTTGTATATATTTATACATAAAAATATATTTAATATAAGACTAGAGATTGATAAACAACTTATACAGCTAGACAGGGACATACAACATAGTATGGAATCTGAATGCAAGTCTGCCTAATCGTGGTTTCGAACACTGCATGTGATAACGAAAGGACAAAACATCGACAACTTATCAAGAAAATTGCCTGATAAATACTGAATATTTATCTCGTACATGCTTAACTTGCGCAGATAAAATAAATACATACCAAAATCTTGACATCAACAAAGAATCGGTTTTTTTTTTTCATTTCAAAGTAAAGTAAATGCATTAGTGAGAAAATAAAAATAATAAAACAGCACATTTTTCCCCCCTCATAAATATTAAAAAAAGAAAAAAAAAGTGTAAACATAAAATTTGGAATGCATGATTACTATGCAAACATAAATCAAATTTTGTAATTTTTTTTAACAAAAGCAATTTTCTTTAAGGCGATATTAATAACTAATTCGTTGTAGGGCGACTAAGGCGCCCGTTGAAAATGATTATTTTATTTTATTTATTTCTCACTTCAAATAATTCATTTGCTAGCAAGCTCGCGCGAAAGTTTCACACTTTATTTATCTCTTCGTTACCTTTAAAATTTAAAATTATTATTAATATTTTATCGACGTCATTTTTTTTATATACATGAGCAAATTTGAAATTTAATATTATATATATATATATATATATATATATATATATATATATATATATATATATATATATTATTATTATTTATTTTTTTTACTTTTATTTTTCACGAGAAAGCATACTTAATTTTATGCTGAAAAAAAAAAAAAAAAAAAAAAAGAAAGAAAGGAAATTGGCAACAATTAAAAATTTAAATGTCTATTTTAAAGCTGTTATTTTCATATTTTAATTAATTTTAAACAATTTAATCAAAAATTCGTTACAAATAATGTACCAAATGAAAGAGGCGATTCTACTAAATCCGTCGGATTAAAGAACTTATCGATCAGAAAATTAGATTTTTTTAAAATTAACTAAAGTACGCAAGTTAGGTGGCAAATTGTCTTCACACACAGACAGAGTCTAAGAAAATCTTTTAAGCCTAAAGCTTGACAGAGTCAGGCACCGATGAGTGTAACAATATATGCTGATTACACTGCTCTTCAAAAAAAAAAGAGATCTGATACCATTTTTGCAGCTTCTTACGTAAAATAACATCCTGAATCAGAATATGACCACCATTTTGCCCAATGACCCACCGTTTTCTAGATACACACTGTCCCTTATTTTTATCATTGTTTGGTAATTTTATACCCACCAGTTTGATTTGGAGAGGAACGATGATTATTCTAACTGCTGAATGCCTTCTGACCTGAGGAGCTACAGAGGTAGAAAGTTCTAAAACTCGAACATTCGTAGTAAGGAGGGAATTTGTGCTCAGAAAACAAAAGAAAAACAATAAAAACAATCAGATTCTTTTTTTTTCCCCGCGATATTTCTTTTCTTTCTTTTTTTTTTTTTTTTTTTTTTTTTTTTTACATATTACATCGTTCAGTTTGCCATTTTCTTTCCAAAACACCAAAATAATAAAAATTATATAGTGATATTTTTTTTCAAAATGTTTCTAAAGTCTAACAGCCCTCGAAAGAAAGATTGACAAATGAACTGTATGACGTTTGCTTTCAATAACTCCCACGTTAAATGTTTTGAACAGTAAAACATGAACAGTAAAATCTTCTGCTTTGACACGTGTCAAAGATCATTGTTCTTATCATTGTAGTCGTCAGTCGTTATCTACCTTTAGTACACGTTTTGAGATAAGAGAGTGAACTTTATGGTGTTCTCGATGGTGGTGATCTTATGTGGTGTTCTGTAACACGTGTCAAAGTAGGATATTTTACTGTTCATGTTTTACTGCTCAAAACATTTGAGGTGGGAGTGTTTGAAAGCAAACGTCGTACAGTGAATCAGTGAAACTTTCTTGCGTGGGATTTGAGACTTTACCAACATTTAGAAGAAAAAAAAATCGCTGTATAATTTTTATTATTTGGGGTGTTTTGGTAAGAAAACGGCAAACTGAACGATGAAATATGTAAAACATAAGAGAAATATTGCAAAAAATAAAATAAAATAAAAATAAAAAAAACGGAAACTGATTGTTTTTATTTTGTTTTCTGAGCACAACATTCCTCAAATTTCCTCCTTACTACAAATGTTCGAGTTTTAGAACTTTATACCTCTGTAACTCCTCAGGTCAGAAGACATTTAACGGTTGAAATAATTATCATTCCTCTCAAAACCAAACTGATGGGTATAAAATTACCAAAAAATGATAAAAATGATCGAGAGGATGTATCTAGAAAACGGTGGGTTATTCGGCAAAATGGTGGTCATATTCGGATTCAGGAGGTCATTTTACATAAGAATATGCTGAAATGGTGTCAGAGGCAATTTTCATGCCGAGCTGTGTTATTATTATAATAATAATTATTATTATTATTCTGAAAAGTAAGCTTTCGAAAAAAAAAAAAAAAAAAATTGAAAAAATTAAACAATTTTAAGAAGAAATAAATAATTAAAAAATGATGTTTTTGATTCATTCTATCCGGAAAACACATACGCATCGAAATATTTATCGAAATATTAATTTAAAACGGGATTTTTCTTTACATGTTCATCTTTCTTTTATATCATAACAGATATTCTGAAAAATTATTAATTTGTAAATAATGAAAATTGCTAATTAATAGAAAATATCAGTAAACGATATAGTGCTTTAAAATTGCCAATTAATGTAAAATATCCATACATTTTATACAATATATGTACATTGTTATAATATACAATACATTCTAACCAGCACGTCATCCCATTTTCATGCATATATGCACAATTGAAAAAATCATCCCTTGCAAAGAAAAGAAGAAAAAATGAAATGATTGCAGGCAAAAATTTCATTTCTATTTCAGTTTAGCGTTTGGATGTATGTGTATCTTCTTCCAACTGTAATGCATTTTTATAATATATATATACTTACAAATTATAAATACTACTAATTATACTTACTTATACTTACTAATTATAAATATTTCTAATTATACTTACTAATATATAATTATTATTATCTTTCTTTTTTCAATTAAGGAATGATTTGATAACGATCATGCCGTCCAAATTGTATGTTCATATGTATAACTGCTTAAAAATTGTGCACAAAAGACAAAAACGAGGAAATAAGTTGTTTCACTATCTTTTTGCGTAACAGTATATTGTTTTAAGGCAGATGGAAAAACTAAATACTCTATCACAATATATCTACACATGTATAAAAATGTTATTTTAAAATCTCGATGAACGAAAAAAAAAGGAAGGTTTAATTTAGTGTATTATATATTTGCTGAAATTTATGTATATAATATTGCTGCGTCACTCAAAAAACTGCCGTTTTTTATGATTTATTGGAATCACCACGATCTATAAATATAAGCATTAACATAAAACATATAACAAGTGAAATATATATATATATATATATATATATATATATATATATATATATATATATATATAGAAATTATTGCTTATATGTGTGTATGTAATAAAATAAAATACATGAGTGTGTTTGTGTGCATGTGGGTGTACACGGCTGAAAATAGAGCTACATATTTTTGCATGGAGGTACACTTTGACATCTTCTGATGCGCCTTGAAGCACGATTTCCGAAATTTTTATTACTTTTTAAAATATTTATAAAATATGAAGTTCTGAAATGATCGCCTCTGGTGATAGAAACGTAAATGTAAGTAACTGACCCGTGGCCATTAGCTCAGTTGGTTAGAACATTATGCTAATGATGTGAAGGCCGAGCGATATGTTACTTTTTGCAGATAATACGTATAGTGTCAATTGATAAAAGAAAATTTTCCAGTGTCTATACAGGGACCTACACCTCAAGAAATACAAGAAAATTACAAAAAAAAAAAAAAAAAGTTTAAACTTTGAAGTGTCGCTTTGTAAGCAAAATGTGGATTGCATAATAGGGTGGTTCGAAAAAAACTTTTTTTTTATTTCAGATCGCTATAGTGCGCAAAAGTTGCCATTGGTATAGACATGAAAAAAGCATTAATTATTATTTTTATATTAATTTGTCTTCCGGTCGCGCAATGCCATCGAAGTTAGCGAAAAATTGTGAAAAACCTCAAATTTTCATAATTTTTTTAAGCACGCCAGATGGTTTTAATTGCGTTCCTATCCCATGAATTAACTACTGAAAGTATGTAAAGTCAATATATATGCACTTGTTATACATTTGTTTCATATCTTCCGGTCGCGCAACATAGTACAAAATGAGTAAAATTAGTAGTTTTTTCAAAATTTCAATTTGACTGTTTAGTACATTTTAATCATACGACTTCTAGAAATGCTATAGTTTAATTCTATTACAATAATATATTTAAAATCCAAGCATTGTAGATAAACATGGATATAAGATAGACGTGGCGTACGTGACGAATGCCAGCGATGCTCGCGCAGCGCTGCCAGTCGCAGCCATTATCGTTTCTTGCTATTTTCTTCAGTCTGCTCATGCCGCTAGCTCTAGTCAGTACTAGATTGTGTTGTGCTTAAGTCCGTACTCTACTTTTGCGTTCAGTGTTTGTACTTGAATACGATAGTTATTGACACAATGGATGTACCAATGAAAGTTGGTATAGGTACAATAAATAGAAAAGATTTTGAGTGCCCTATTTTTGGTCGCTCACGAGACTGGTTGCACAACAAGCCTCCTACTCATGAAAATGTCCTTCGCTGCGGCTTTCAACAGATATTCAACCTAGCTGTGACAATAAACAAAAAGAGTGTATCTTTTTCAAGAGTAGCCTCAACAGTAGCAAAGAAAATTATCGGTTTGTATGACAAAGCCTCGATCCCAAGTGTTACGGAGTACAGGGTCATCTAGCTAATTAGTGCTTACTACGAATCATACAGTAAACTCAAAAAGTCGTTTCATCGTGACAAAGATAAACCAGCATTCAAACTTAAACTTGACAATTTCAAGGAGAAAGGATGCTCTCTTTTTGATGTCGCGGCGTGTAAATGTGCAAGTACATAAACTTTAATTCGAAAGGTGGAATATTTTTTTTTTCTTTCACAAATGCAGTTTACACTTAGAGGACATACACATGTATCTGGAGATTTCTTACATGAATAGTCATTAGCAACAATTACACATTTACACGCCGCGATATCAAAAAGAGAGCATCCTTTCTTCTTCAAATTGTCAAGTTTAAGTTTGAATGCTGCTTTATCTTTGTCACGATGAAACGACTTTCTGAGTTTACTGTATGATTCGTAGTAAGAACTAATTAGCTGGATGACTCTGTACTCCGTAACAGTTGGAATCGAGGCTTTGTCATATAAACCGATAATTTTCTTTGCCACTGTTGAGGCTTCTCTTGAAAAAGATACACTCTTGTTGTTTATTGTCACAGCTAGGTTGAATCTCTGTTGAAAGCAGCAGCGAAGGACATCTTCATGAGTAGGAAGCTTGTTGTGTAACAAGTCTCGTGGGTGACCAAAAATAGGGAACTTAAAATCTTTTCTAGGTTTTGTACCTATACCAACTTTCTTTGGCACATCCATTGTATCAATAACTGTCGTATTCAAGTACAAACACTGAACGCAAAAGTAGAGTACGGACTTAAGCACAACACAATCTAGTATTGACTAGAGCTAGCGGCATAAGCAGACACAAGGAAATAGCGGGAAACGATAATGGCTGTGACTGGCTGCGCTGCGCGCGCATAGCTGGAATTCGTCACGTACGCCACGTCTATCTTATAGCCATGTTTATCTACAATGCTTGGATTTTAAATATATTATTGTAATAGAATTAAACTATAGCATTTCTAGAAGTCGTGTGATTAAAATATACTAAACAGTCAAACTTTGAAATTTTGAAAAAACTACTAATTTTACTCATTTTGTACTATGTTGCGCGACCGGAAGATATGAAACAAGTGGATAACAAGTGCATATATATTGATTTTACATACTTTTAGTAGTTAATTCATGGGATAGGAACGCAATTAAAACCATATGGTGTGCTTAAAAAAATTATGAAAAATTAAGGTTTTTCACAATTTTTTGCTAACTTCGATGGCATTGCGCGACCGGAAGACAAATTAATAAAAAAACAATAATTAGTGCTTTTTTCATGTCTATACCAATGGCAACTTCATGTCTATACCAATGGCACTATTGCGATCTGAAATTTAAAAAAAAGTTTTTTTCGAACCACCCTATTGCATAACTACAGAAATGTGCATGGAGGTGTACATTTTGACTACTCTGATGCAACTTGAATCCCGATTTTCGAACATGTGAATAGATTAATGTTTAATTAATTAATTCTTCTGACGCTGGGAGATTGTTTGATACTGACATCTGTTGTCAAAGACTGGATATGATAATCTGTTCAAGAAATATCTGTTCGAAAGAACTAGTTCTTTAATGATAGCAGCGCCACTTATATTAGCACCCATAATGAAATGACCGGTTAAGGTGTAAATGCAACCTGTGGGGACCAGGAAACGTTATAACGCAGGTAGTAAAGGAAATGCTGAGGCAGGGAGTACACGGAGGTAGGTTTTAAACTATTTCAATGGATTTTTTTTTTTTTTTTTTTTTTAAGAAAAATTATTATTATTATTTTAATTTCTGTTAAATGTAGTAACTAGAAAATGAAAAAGAAAAAGAAAATAATATTTTATAAACCAAAAATATGCCAACGAAAAGGAGAACATTTTAGATTTCAATATTTTATTAAAAAATAAATTAATTAAATAAATAAATAAATAATATGTCTAAAACATTTAAAATATCGTCTATTAATTTATTGAATTTCATGTTTAATAAAAATCCGAAATACACTTTTTTCTCTTTTTTCACGCAAAAATCTTATAAATAAATATAAAAGAAAAAAAAAAGTTTTTTTTTACAAATATGATTCTATCTTTATAAAATATTTGTATTTATGTTTTTAAAAATAGTATAGAATATCTTTTATGTACATAACGCATTTGAATGTTAAATAAAAATAGTTATTTAGAAAGGAAGAATTATCTCGATATAAAAGTTTCTTCTAAAAGTATTTTCGGCTGTTACCTATCTTTATGTGTATTTTCTTTTGCTGTATTGAAGAACATTTTTATAGTTATATTATCTCAGAGAAGTGTTTGTTATAAAAGTTCTTTCTCTGTTTGTGCATTTATGTCTTACATTTATATAATATTCAGATTTCGAAATATTCCATTTCTCACAATAGTTCTTTTGCTTCATTTTATTATTGAATATATTCATTTTTACATTTGTAAAAGAGAATTTATCTGTTCTAATAAATTTCTTTAGAATAAAATACAAGATTTTTATGTATGGAAATAGGTGAATTACAAACATAGAATGTGATTAAATGTCCCAAATAAAGAAATTATTTTTATGAAATAGGTTAATTATTTGTGATATGTAAAGAAATAATTCTCGCACAGTTTTTAAACCATAAAAATGTGCCATTGGAATATTAACACATGCGTAAAATATTTTATATATTACAAATAGCTAAATTACAGTTTTTTTTTTTTTTTTTTAAGGGACTCAAAGAAAAATTCTTTGTCATTGTGTTTTATGGGTTCAATTTATTTAAAATGCAATAGCGTCTAAATGCTTCATCTAATAGATATGAAAACGTATATGAATGTTATAGGTATCCATTGTACGAACTTTATAAATTTTGGTGAGTGTAGGAACTATAGATTTTTAAAGGGGCACAACGAAGATTTATCATTTGGATATATCCGATCAAATTATTTGAAGCGCAATAGCGTTAAACTTAACTATATGAAGAAATGTACTCATATATCCTATCTTATTTTCTCTTTTGCCTATTTAACGATTTCTCTTACTTTATCTTATTTTTACAATTGTTAATTACTTGATGTTTAGAAAGTCAAATGCAGTCACTCTAGATTTCTTTTACTTATAAATGTCCAATTTGAAAAAACAATATCAGGCTATCAATGATACTTTTGACATGCTTTATTTTTTGCTTAACTTTAGTTTCATACACACACGCATACACACACACACACACACACATATATATATATATATGGAAAATAAAATATCATTCATTTTTAATGTTTATTTAAATTTGTGATAGTTTATGATTAAGTATTTATGTCCTAATTATATGTATATAATTACGTTAATTGTTATCAATTTCATCTTTTATCTATCAACTGTAGGAGGAATGTCTCTCCTAGTCCATTCCAATCTGCTCTTTTTTTTCTGCAGTTGTGCATTTTGCTTTCTAAAACTTCACAATTTTATCGGAACAACGACACTGTGGTCTTTTGCTCGGTCTTTTGTTATATCTTTGTTTACAAAATAGGACTTTGGTGGTCCATCTATCACAGTTTCTTCTGGCAAGGCACCCGACACAGGTCCATTTTCACTTCTTAATTTACAAATAATATCAGTAACTTTGGTTATCTTCCTATTCATCTATGTTTTTGGCGTCCTGTCTCTACGGGTGAATCATAACATGCATCTTTCCCTGCTTTTCATTTTTTTAAGATAATCCTAATAAAGATATTAGGATTTTCCCACCAATTCCCCCCAGTTAACAATATCCCAGAGAGCTGATAGTTGATAAAAATTGTTTAGTGTCAAAAAGAAAGAAAATATAGGGTATGCGTATCGGAAACTAAAAAAAGGAAAATATATCTTTCATTTAAGGGCATCCTAATATGTATATAAATTATAAGTTCAGAGAAACAGGGAAAGAAGTAATATATATATACCTGTACAGGCTTTACTTTAATCGTGAAATATCTGGAAGATTTTGAAAATATTTTGATATTCAACAGAGATTTTATCTTTTATAAATTTTGATAAAACTACTGAGTTCCTTAAGCTAAAATTATACGAAATAGAAGAAATAAAATGGAAATACGAAACACCAAAACAAATTATTTTAAATAATTTATTTGTTTTATTTTTATTTTTATTTATTTGTAATATTTTTATTAAAAATTAATAATGAGAAAAAACTATACTATTTATTTAAAAATAATATTATTTATTATTATTACAACCAATGATTACATAACTCATTCTTTTTTTTTTTTTTTTGGTATATTCCAAACAGTTCGACATAACGATTATCCATGACTCCATAAAACGAACAGATTAACAAACATGGTTCATTAGTCACACATGTTTTACATATAAATCATTATGTACTAACGGGAAGAATCTTAAACTTCCCAACTAATATATTTTTCGAAATTTTTATTATTTAGGAAATAAAGAACCACTTTTGTAATTTAATATCACATCTGAAATATAAAATTAACGTATTAAAATCAGTTATAAGATTATCGGACTCTTACGTAAAGCTAATTGCTATATGCTTGATATTTATCTCATTTATGAATAAACATATGTAATAATTTTCCGCCGAAATGTTTTCAGAACGAATTCTCTGACAAAATAGCTGATATTAAATTTGTATCTTCAGGCGCTCATAAATATGTCCTGATCTATTATACAATCGTGGTACATAACTATTTAGTTAGATGGTGTGTGAATGTTTATTTAGATATCTGCGAATGCGTTGATTTGCTGATTTATGTTACAAACACATGGAACATTTATTCTGCGAGAAGTTTCATTCTTAAAATACAAGTAATTACTAGTTTCACACATTTTAAAGTATGTAAAGACTATTGGATTGATATAAATATTTTAAGTAAAATAAAGAAAATACTGTTGGAACTCAAATTACAACGTTTTCATGCAAAAAAAAAAAAAAAAGTAAACTATAATGTGATTGTGCCAAATTCAACGTGATTTTTGGTAACTTTATCGCATATAGGAAATTTGTGATATTTTAGTAAATATATATATATATATATATATATATATATATATATATATATATATATAAGAAAATTGTTGAACATTATACACTTAGTTCTAAACTTGTGTTTTGTATAATTTCTTTTCAATAAAATAAAAATGTGTCTGTAATTTATAAAAAAAGCAAAATCCTCGCGTCGCATTTAGGAAGTTTTTGTCGCATTTAAGGTACTATATCCTATATGCGATGTCTTACTCCCTAATTGCGATAATGCATTTAATGCATGGTAGTTAATAGAATGTTATTAACACTTTCCAAAGAAGGTTGAAAACTGTTATTGACTTCAGTTTGGGTCTGTCCGTCAGTCTGTCCATGTACTAACTCCCGTAAATATTCATGGAATTTTCTAAACTGATATATATTATTCAATTTCACTATAGCATGTTCCCTATTGAAAATGGAGTGTGTACATCTCCTTCAACTGACAACGCAAAAATTATGACAACGCTTAGAAGTAAAGAAAATGAAAAAAAGAAAAATATAGTGCTGCATACAAACAAAATTGTGTATGGGCAAAAAAAGTGAATTGTTTTTTGTGATTTCCCGAGAGATTGTACATGATAAGTGTAGTAGTTAACTGATGCAGTTCAGGCAATATTTTGTGCAGAAAAATTAACTCGTGGTTTGCCCAGTGAGAAAAAATTTAGAAGTGTCGTTGCGAGTAAATATAATGTGCCACATTACGACACAATGTGATGACAATGAATTGATAGTTGATATAAGCTGAGCAGGACAAATAGCAGTTAGCGTGAAATCTGACTAAATCGTCGGAACAGATTTCCTTTTATAGTACCCTATTTATCAAGAATCATATAATAATTTCTAAAATTATCGAGTTAGTGCTTAGTTATTTGAAATACCTGTAACACGGACTTTCTCGCCATGTTTACCCCCCCCCCCAGAAAAAAAAAGAATATATATATATATATATATATATATATATATATATATATACAGTAGAACTTGTGTAAATCAAAGCTGAAGGGACCAGAGAAAAATTCGAAATATCCAAAAATTCGAATTACATATACTATTTTGTCAAAAAAAGAGTAAATTAAAAAATTAAAAATTTACGATCAAAGAATTATCACATAAACTTTATATCTAAGTATACTGCTACATCCCCCCCCCCTCCCAATTAAATCAATATTTTTTACGAGCTTAATTATTAAATATTAAAAAAAAAAATAGTCAGATTTTTTTTTTCTTCTTTAAGTACAATCTTTGTGTCGTAGCATATGACTTGATACAAAAATAGAATCTTCTACATTAGACATGACTTTCATTTCAAAAGTTCATGTATATTCACCATATCTTCTGATGCACTAGCTAGGGGCTTCTATTGTATTTTCTTATCTTTCTTTTGAAAGACTGTTAAAATATATAATCCACATTTAGCTGAGAAAAATTTCGGGAACAAATTTTACTGTAATATTTCAAAGGTAATCGTATGAAAAATTCGAATTATCCAAAATAGAATTAAAATTATCCACGATTTTTTAACATGATTTTAATATAAAATTCAAGGGACCGAGTAAAAAATTCGAATTATCCAGAATTTCGAATTAAACAAGTTCGAATTATTCAAGTTTCACTGTATATATATATATATATATCAAAGGAGAGGAAAAATCGCCAAATATGCTACTAAACTGGCTACCCACCCTGGTGAAGCTTTTAATGTGTTTTAAAGAAAAATGAGCTATTTTAACACAGAAATTCAGAAAATTAATATTTTATAAACGGACTATGCCCAGTTCAGTTAAAGTACATAAATATAACTACTATTATTAACAAATTCGTGACAATACATATGCACAATTATCTATATATTAATTTGAAACATGTTTTTGTCTGTCTCCACTAAATTGAGAGAACGGCTAGATGTAAAAATTTGGTTGAGGTGTCTAAAAAAAGGTCTCGGTCTGTAGATATGTTATGAAAAGAGAAAAATAAAAAAAGTCGAACGGTCCCCCCCCCCTGGGGGGGCAGGGGTTAAAAACACGTTTACGAGCTTAACTCAGCTCCAAATTACTTTACGGTGAAAAAATTGTACATATAGGGACTAGAGTCGAATACTAAAAAATCACTTTCTGCGAATTTGGAATTTTCGATTTTGAAGGGGGAAAAAGGGGGAAAATGGATTTGGAGGGGAGTGGAAGGCGGAAATTAGTTTGAGAGGGAAATCCGTCCTAGACCCACACATGTAGCACCTCATTTTAAAGGTCTTGAAATTTCATGTCCATTAGGCATGTTTGTATACAATATAGTGCGCCCCCTGGTGGTCAAAAATAGAACTAGGTGATTTTGTTGTTGACCCTATCATATTACACTTTATTTTAAAGGCATTGGTATTTCCTGACCGTTGGTGATGTTCGTTCAGATCACGCTTCACCCCCTGGCGGTGAAAAGTGCAACTAAATGATTTTGCAGTTGACACCACCGCATGACACCTTATTTGAAATGTCTTGGAAATTCAAGGCGATTGTTGATAAAGGTCTTCAAAATTTCATGTTGATTGGGGATGTTTGTATACAATATAGTGCACCCTCTGGTGGTTAAAAATGGAACTAGGTGATTTTGCAGTAGACCCTATCATGTTACAACTTATTTTAAAGGTCTTGGAAATTCAAGGCGATTGGTAATATTCGTTTACAACATACTGCGCTCCCTGGTGCAGGAAAATGGATTTTGCAGTGTATGCGAAGCATGCCTGCTATACGGTGCCGCAGCCACAGACAGCGTTAAGACGAGTCAGAGGTTTGTTCGGTTAAGGTTAATTTTTAATATTTTTTTTATGTTATTAGCGGGCTGCATATACGTGCCGCAGGCACTGGGTCACGAACCCGAGTTCCGTTCTGTTTCAGGTAATTTTTTTTTTTTTTGTTACAGATGATTATTTTTTTTTTTTTGATGATTTCATTTAAAAATAGAAATTCAAACAAAATCGAGTTAAAGATATAAAATCATACAAATTTAAGGTGCATTTGAGGCTACTATCATGGGACAGGGCAATGCTGGGCGGGTTCGTTCCGTTCCAGGTTAATTTTATGGAATTTGTTCATGGCATTTGCGGCTCGCGTATGCGCTGCTGCAAGCACCGGGGTCTCAAGGCAGAGTTTCTTTCGGTTTGAGGTAATTTTTTTTTGTTACAAATGATTGTTTTTTTTCGCAATGCTTTTATTTAAAAACAGAAATTTAAACAAAATCGAGTTAAAGGTATAAAATAATACAAATTTAATCTTCATTTAAGGTATCATGGGCCCGGGCAACACCGGACGTGTCAGCTAACATATAGTCTTAGTATTAAACGAAATAGAAAATAAAAGATAGCATATGTTTATTTGGAGTCAGTTTGACGTCAAATTGACAGTACTTTGTAGAAAGTGATGTCATATATAGTATTTCTATTTATAATTATTTTTCCGACTTTCTTTTAAGTTAAATGTCGTAAATTATATTAGATGTTTTAACATGAAATGCATTTAAATAATGATACGACAATTTTTGAAACATTACGGGCAATAAAGTGATCGTCGAATACGACGGGTACCAGCTAGTTATTATTATTTATTATTATTATTATTTATTATTATTTTATTTAAAAGTATTTTTATAGATATGGAAATATGTTTTGCCAAATAATTGCACGAGTGTGAGCCGTCTGTACATAAGCATATGTGTATTTCTATGCATGCATGCATGAATTGCATATAAGAAGGAATTCGATATTTAGATTATTTGATTTGGTGAAACGGAAAAAATATAATATTTAAATTACGTGCCTAAACATTTCTCATAAAGGTTAAAGCATATAATGGATAATACTTCATATAATATTAAAATAAAAAATAAAGTTTAAAGAAAGAAAGAAATAATGTTAATTTATATTTCGTTAAAAAAAAAAAAAAAAAAAAAAAAAAAAAAAAAAAAAAAAATCCGCGACAAGAGATTATTACATTCACTGTTTTCTCAAACCATTTAGTGTTTTAAATCTGATAAAAGAAAATTTGCACTATTAGTGTCGTTCTTCTGTCATTTCCAATACAATTATTCAGATTTCCGTGGTACACATATCAGTACATCAAACGAAATTTATTGCAATTAAGTTTACCCCGTTTCACGCAATTAATTTGACGTTCCACGCAATTAATCGTCCTGCATATATTATAGCTGTTTTCAAATAATTATTAGTGTACAGATAATTCCTCGAATATGCAGACAGATATTGTAAATATATATAACATTTTCAATTAACGAAACTCATTATATGAGTTTAATTCAAATTTGCAGAAAAATGTATACTATAAGAATGTATTTTGAAATCAGAATATTTAGTAATTATTTTTTAATGGTTTATTCAGGATACATTATATCATTGTATAATGAGAATAGAATTTTTAATATTTTTAAGTAAAAAATCATTCTAAATTACGATAATAATAATAATAATAATTTTTTGTACATATCAATTATGCACTGTAATACCTATATTTAGATTGTTTTATAATTGAAACGAAAAAAAAAATGAAAAATGATTTTTTTTTTTGCTGTTATCGGTTTTTAAATTATAATCACTAATATACAATTGAAAAATAATAATCAACAAAGAAGATATAAATTACAGAACAAAATAATATAAAATAATCTATTTTATAATAATTTATATATCAGTAAAATAGTTGAAAGGCTAAAACATTAGAAAGTATACAAGTGCACAAATCGTTAACTGTACATGTCTGACATAAATAGAGGGAAAGAAGCAGTAAATGCCTTGCAAAGTGTAAAAATACTTACATCAATGACACTGTTATTTTGCCGCTTATTTAAACATTTAAAATAATAATAATAGTAACAACATCGTAGTGTACTACAAAAAGGAAGATTTTTTTTTTTTTTTTTTTTTTTTTTTAAGTCTGTCATTTAATAATTTGTGTAAGGCTAGAAAACTTCATCAGCCAACGTGCGTTCCTTATTTGATGGTACCCACCGGCGGCCGAGCGTTTTTGCACTCAAAGTTGTCAGACATGAGGTGTCGTGTTTGATTCCAGGTCGCGCTCGTTTTCCTAGTCATTTGGATTCTTCCTTGGTTTTCTCCGAATCTTCTGTAAAAAGGGGGAAGGATCCTTAGAAAGAATCTTTACGAAGGGCACTCCCCTCAAGCCTAGAACCCTAGTGCTCACAATCGGCCTTACTTCACACAACCGAACCATTATTCGATGCAGAAATTCCTAATATTTACCATTCGACTGACAATTGTGTCTACTCGTAAAATAGCAATTATTTTGTTATTAAGGTGAACCAACTTGGAAATGTTTTTCACCAAAATCCATTTGTAACATAGCGTTTGAATTTTTGATTTGTATATTTGTATATTTTCTCCCCCCCCCCTCTCTCTCTGTATATATATATATTATATATAAATTGAATTATTTAATACCATTATTATACTCAGCAATCAAAAGATAAATGAAAATACCAACAATACAAAATTAAAAGAGATTGTAGTTGATTTTAAATGTTTTCACATATATTTTTATTATTTTATTACCATACCATTAATTAATTTCACAATATAATGAGTATAAATTATGAAATGCACCACATAATAAGTCTAAATTTACTTTTAACGTTTCCAAGAATAGAGTTGGTATAACAAACATCCATTTATAAATGCCAAATACTATAGGTTAAATTTAATTAGACAATTAAATTAATTATTAATTGAATTAAAAATTGCAGTAATTAAATTATTATTGCAATAAAAACTACCTATATTAATAAAATCAGATTTTTGTCTGTAAATTTGTCGGAATCGAAAAATTTTGCGATATCTTCACGTTTCACACCCCATGAAAGCCGAAAATGACTTCAGAAAATTTTGCCTGTGTGTGTGTGTGTGTGTGTGTGTGTCATCGTGTCCGTGTCGCTTTTTTTGTCCGGCATCACTCGAGAACGGCTGGACGGAATTCAACGGCGCTTGGCAGTAATTAAAGTCTTCACCCAACTTAAAATTATATCTATCAACTTTTCAGAAATTCCCCCCCCCCTTCTCCCCCTAGGGGGTAAAAGACTAAAACACGTTTGTCCGGGCATCACTCGAGAACGGCTGGACGGAATTCAACGGCGCTTGGCAGAAACTTAGGTCTTCACCCAACTTGAAATTATATCTATAGAAATTTTCAAAATTATGATTAGTGTTTAAATTGTGGGTAAAAAACGCCTTCGCATGCACCATAAATATTTTTTCACTAAAATGCTTTGAATGGAAAAATAAAATATAAAAATAATTTTTTAAGTTAAAGACTTTTGTATTCGCGTGATTCGCACTACAAATTATGAAAAGATTGAAATTAAGTGTTGCCATCTAAGTTTCATACTTTAGTTAATTTTAAAAATTCTAATTGTCGTATCGAAAAACTGTTTACACCCCAGCATTCAGAAAAATCACCTCTTTCATTTGGTACTGAATTTGTAATGATAGGTCTGATATTTCTAATTTATTTTTCCCTTTATCTGTTTTTCCGTTGCCACTTAAATTTCATACTTTAGTTATTTTTTAAAAATCTAATTGTCGCATCGAAAAACTGTTTGAACCCCTGGATTCAGCAAAATCGCCCCTTTCCATCGGTATCAAATTTATAAATATAGGTCTGATATTTCTAATTTATTTTACCCTTTTTCCGTTTTTAACCCAGATTCGATATGGAACAGCTTTAGTATTGGATCCCTTTGGCAAAATTTGAAATTCGGCACCGAAGTAGCTCGGACGTTTCTCGCCAAGATCTTTAATTGAACAATTGAGATAGCCAATTCAGTTCATCGCAAAAACGGCTTAAAATATTTAAAGTCACCAAAGAGCTCCGATACTTAAGCTGTGCTTTTTGTATTTATTTATTTGTAATACTGTCTATTAAAGACTTCTGTGGTCACGAAATTTGGTGTGTAAATTGTTTGTATGCATCCGGCACTTATTGTAACTGCATTTCACGAAATTCGAAATCCCCCCCTTCCTTCTCGGAGTCGGAGGGCAATACACATGTGTGAAAACATGTTCTTCCGTTTGAATTCGCCTTGAGTTATCTTAGAATGGCGAATTTTGGTGTGTGGATATTGATTAAGTGTACGCATTATGTACATTAGTGGGATTTTGCAAAACTTCGAACTCACCCGCTGAGGGTGGGGAAGTAAGAAGTGGGTAAGTTGTGCCGAAGACAGTGGGGACCCAGACTCCTCACACTAGGGGGCGAGAAAACCTCTACCAATCACAGTGAGAACTTAGGTTATTAATAAAGATATGGCATTTTGACAACTCATTTAAGTTTAATGTCCAGCGAAGCGGGCAAAGCCTGCTAGTATATTTATATATATATTAGACTTTTCAAAATTTCACAATGTAAAATGAGGTTAAAATATGATGAGAGTAACAGAAAATTAACAGAGCAATTTAAAATTTATATTTATGAAAAAAAAAAAAAAAGGTACTTTATTTATAAAGTACAAATACAAACCCAACCATTGCTTTATTATAAAATAAATTTATTAAGGATATAAATTTTATTAAGGAACATGCGTGCATAGAAATATGAATTTTAGAGTATTTATTGTTTGATTTTTAAAATTGCGTATAGTAAGTGAATATCATACTCTAATTACTAGTGAAATAAGTTAATTTACACGTATTTCTTAAATATCACATACGTTGTTTTTTTTTAAATACCTTCGAGCCGCAGCTCCTTAGCGACATTTAAAATTATTCTTATTGGTATTTTCATTCTCTCTATAAAGAAAGTATATATATATATATATATATATGTGTGTGTGTGTGTATAATTATACAGGTACAGAAAAAAATTATATCACGGAAGTTCAGAATAGTTTTCCTATGGAATATTACGTAGTTAAATTTTCAGAAAGTATTTTTTTCAAATAATGTGCTCTCTGAACGATAACAAAAACTATCCAAGCAAGTTCGTAAAATGAAGTCTTTCGAAAATCTTTATGGCAATGATACAGTTAAGAAATATGTTTGAAAGGAAGTCTTCTGGAATAAACTATTGTTAAACATGCCATTGGGGATACTTGAACGGATACACTTCGATGTTTTCATTTTATGAAAACAAGTTTGTTCAAGCTTAAAATAGAATTGATAAAGCTAAAACTTAGATAAAGTAAGTTTATAATTATTATTATAATTTTAGAAAATAGACATTAAAAAACGTAAATAATTTAAATATATATATATATATATATATATATATATAATTGACTTAGGTGTTCATGAGCATAAGTAAGATGTTAAAGCTCTCTATATATACCGTACACACACACACACAAACACACATATAAATAAATAAATATATATATATATATATATATATATATATAGTTTCTGCTGCTAGGTTTAAAATTCTTATGAATTACTTAAATTATTGTTATAATAAAAATCAAATAAACTAATAAAAACAACGGAATTCTATTATCATATTGCTCTACATAGCAGAGGTTATTTAGTTAATGAATATATCTACGAAATAATTGAAGAAATAAAAAGAAATAAATTTCATTCTATTTATATTGAATGAAAAAAAAAATAAATAAATATGTACTTTGGTTTTCAAAAGTTGATTTAGAATTGTAATTTAAAAAATATGTATTAACACTCCTAGTACCATTGAGTTAAATATGATCCAAACACCAGTTTAACGTTTCACTATAATTGAATTACGTAATCTAAAATTCTGAAAAAAAATGACCTAGTTCATTTAGTAATAATATTTTCTATACTTAACAGAAACATAATGAAAATTTCGTGTTTCTTTCTGATTTTTTTCACTTAGTACCTTAGGTTTAAAAATGACCCCAGTGACATTTCATAGGAAAAAGAAAATATCACAGCCAATGTTTCCATATTTAAAAAAAAAAAAAAAAAAAATTAAATATTTATTAATCTAATTTAAATCTACTTTTTATACGAACCATTTTTCTCAATAGTATAATGTATTTTGTAAAACGTAACAAATTTAAAAATACAACGTTCAGCGATTTCATCTGTAAAAAAAAACACTATATTGTATTATTTCAGTATAAATAAAAGAAATACATTTGAGCATATTTGTAGGTTAAATTCTAAATAGCAATAATGCTATGACATTTCACTGAGAACCTAATGAAAATTTCAATCTGATGGCCCATGTCGTTAGCAAGAGGCACTATAAGTTGAATTATGAAAAGTGAGGGTAATATACTATCTATATTTGAATATTTTATAAAGTCTGATATATTGCAAGTTATAATAAAATTGTTAAATAAATGATGTAGAAAAATTGTGTATGGAAATTTTGGAAAAACAACGAAAAATAAGAATTTTTGTTTTTTAAGATCATTGATTTTGTTGGAAACTACAAATCGTATCAGTAAATGTGTAATTACGAAAATGCTGTTTTCTAATTTTCAATATATGTAGATATATATATGTAAATACATACATACATATATATATATATATACATATATATATATATATATATATATATATATATATATATATATATATATATATATATATATATATATATATATATATATATATATATATTATGTATGTATCACTAGAAATAGATGCTCACAAATAATGCATTATATACAATTTCATGATGCTGATTTTTGAGACATAAAAAAAAAAAATAAAAAAAAAAAACTATCTAGAAACACATTTTTATCATTGAGTGAAAATTTTCAAAATGCAAAGTTTCTTATCACAATGTTACATGAACACATAGTGATATATAGATGGAGATGTTCATTCCGTCAATGTGTTCCCTCACATCAAGAAAAATGTGGTTTTAAAATCAGGGGTGCCTATTGTATCAGTGTTTCAATGTTTCTAATGGACAAGTGTATACAGATAAACGAAAACTTACCCTGGTAAAAAAAAAAGAATGGAATAGAATAGAGTACATTTAGATATGGTGAAAAAAAATGAAAAGTATTTGAATAAATATTACAGCAAATAACTGTTTTAAAAAAGAAATATATGTCTTACGAAAGAAATAGAAGGAAAAATCTGATAATTTGGGGAATATATTACTACTAAGGGAAGAAGAGAATACTTATCCTTTTTTGAGATTCAAAAATAAGCAACAATTGTATTTTATTGCATAAATAAAAAAATAAAAAAATATGGTCTTATAAGGTCTTATAACTTTTTCTGCTGAAAGTGAAAACATAGAAAAACCTTTACAAATAAAAGTTTATAACAGCACGAAAATTAGTGTCAGTGTAACAGGCAAATTTATGCATTTATATTAAAGAATATCTTTGAGATTTCAAATAATCATCTTTAATAATATTCTGCATGTCTTGAATAATTTGTTGTTTGTTGATATTTGCATTTTAGTTGGATACAAAAATGCAATTATGACAGACGACTATTCCTTTTGAAACTAAGTAAGCGTTCAGTTAAAAAAAAAAAAAAAAAAAAAAAAAATTAGTGGCAGGGAGGGCATTTTAAAGTGGGATTACTAAAAAAATAAACGTGTAGCAAAAAAGTACATGGGTAAGGCATAAAAAAATGTTGCCACCTTTTTTTAAAAAAAATTATCAGTTTTTGTTTGTAAAATTCAATATTCATTTAAAAAATTCATTTAAAGTTTCTATGCATTATCATAAATGTCTATAACGTTTAATTTTTTAAGGCGCAAGTAATGATTTTAGAATCGAACATACGATTAAATGTATAAAATATGTAAATTATTCAATCCCACATTTTTAATAAATATATGTCGAATGACTGAAAACAAAGTTTGTAAGTAAATGAACATAAATTTTAATCTAATTAATATTTCGTGGTAATACATAATTATATATGTGTGCAAGACATGTTTTTCAAATAATATATTGGCTATAATATTTTCAATATAAATGAAAAAAATAAAATAGGGCTATAAAAATTTCGCCCCAAATTTTTTTTTTCATAAAATTTTCCATATCTAAAATACTTTTTAAAGGTATAAATTTATCATTTTTCTCATTTAGAAGAGAGTAATTCTTTATAGCGTTTTTTTTTTTTTTTTTTTTTTTTTTTTTACATACAATACAGAAACGATGTAAAAATCGTATTGGGGTCAAATTTGATCCCATTTGTATTCAGTGTAGCAAAAAATTTGGTAATAGAAGAGTTAATATTGTGATTTGGATGTACATCAATAGATGGCGTCGAAACCTTTTTGTGCAAAAGCCGACTATGATATGCGAGGCTTAATTGGCTTTAAAGTCTTCCAAATTATCTTCTAAATATGATATTTTGATTATATTTTTCAGCACAATAAGTGATATTTATATTTCAATTACTTTAACAATATATGCATTTCAAGTAATTAGTTAAAAATATTACAGCTTAAATCTTTAGCAGCCAATATTCTACTTTGATCAATCTGATGTGGGTTCACCTATTACATAAAATATTATATCACCATCCTATCGGTTCGAAATCTTTCTACCGTAACTGGTCCAAATTAGAGAAATATTATTATAGATATATTTTACCTACGTATATGTGTGTCTGTGTATGTGTGTGTTTCAATTTGTTTGATAAAAAAAATCTAAATTTTAAAAACACTATTACATTAGCATTAATTTTCAAAGCACAAGTAATTTCTAATTACACAGCTATCAAAACATTTTTTTAAGATATTAAATTTCTAAAGTTCTCATGTAATATATATATATATATATATATATATATATATATAATTTTTATTGTTACATGTATTAAAAAAAAAGTGAAATAAACGACGTAATTTAGTAACCGTTATAATTATTGTATTACGAAAACTAAATATACATATACATTAATAAAATGTATTCTGTATTTTTCCACTTTAAACTTCTGATTAAATTTTTATTTGCCAGAAACCCTAGTGATTTTTAGAACGTGTTTGGCAGACTAAAGCATAAATATTAATTAATGCCGTTTAATAATTAAAAAAAAATAATAATAATTTTATTACAGAACTTCAGCAGAACGTGATGTAATTCTATTAATTGCGATATGTTAAATCTATTACGACATTATTTGCTGTATTTACTTGATTTTTCTTTTAGAATGCTGATAATAATTAATTTATAATTATGTAAAGACAATAATTATTTTATTTTACTTTACTTTTATTCTCTTTTACTTTTTTTTTTTTTTTTTTTTTTTTAGTTATTGAATCTAACTGTTTAAAAAATTTGGAAACGAAGCTAGTTTTTGTGCAAGATGACATATTCGTAGTTAAAGTGTTAAAGTGTTACAGCTGAATTTTGTGCAAGGTTGCAAGGTTTCGCTAATTGTGTAGTTGATAAAAAATGCTATTTAATTATAATTTAAAGATCACTTCTTTGGTATTAGCTTGATTTAATACACAAACCGTTCGGTAGTAATTAAAAAAAAAAAAAACTCTGGATTGTTTGAAGTTTTTGTATAATAACATATAATAATAACAGGAGACTTGGCGTTGGAATATTAAAACCTGAATAAACTACTACGTCAGGAACGCCAAAGAAAAATATTGGAAATGCATACCGCTATTTCGGAAGCCTTAAGCGTGCCGTTTCCAGTGCAAAAAGGAAGTTAGTTTTACAGATTAATGTCCAAGTATATGAAACATAAGTTTTAACGGGAAAAATGCACTGATATTTTTTTTTTTCTAACAACTCGGTAGGTGACTTTTAAATATAACGCGATTCCTTCCAAACGGTTTCCATGCTAGTTTAATTGGTTTGTTAATTCCATCCATGTTCCCGTTCATTGTAAAAAAAAATTCCCAGATAAGTGCAACTGCATACCATTTCTAATTCATCCGTATCAAGAGTGATTTTCAGTGGAGAAACAAAGGAATTTGAAATAATTTGTGTCTTACTCATGTTCATTTTAAATCTAATAAGTTTGCTATCTTTGTTTTATTTCTGAAGCATTTTTTTCAAATCCTCAAATGAGGAGGCAAAGAGTACATTTTATATGGCTGTTTCTTCTTTATAAGTGTTTCCAATAAGGTGAAAATATCCTAGATCAATATTAGTATTCCTTAATGCATCCAGAACTGCTAGAGATGATCCAGTGTCAAAAGCTTTTTCATACCATAAAATCCACGCAGAAAGGAGGTTCGTATTCATTAATCCTTTCAATAATTTCTCTAATTGTATGATAATAGTCGATGATAGTAAAACCTCTTCGAAATCCTGGTTGTTCTTTAGGTTGCGCTGCATCTAATTGTTTCTCTATTTTTCTTTTTCAGAATTTTATGCAAAATATAGAGCAGGCTGATTGGACGATTGTTTCTAACATTTTCTTATTATGCTATTTATGATGGCACTAGTTAAGGCCTTTGGAAAAACACATAATGTTATTATAC
This sequence comes from Salticus scenicus, assembly GCA_963930645.1. Lineage (NCBI taxonomy): Eukaryota > Metazoa > Arthropoda > Arachnida > Araneae > Salticidae > Salticus > Salticus scenicus. Next base: position 136,000,589 of record OZ005656.1, on the reverse strand, counting down.
ATTTGTTGAATAGTTCAGGAAGAACTTCATTGGGTTCATTTCCTATTTCATTTAAAATGTCTGCAGCCATTTTGTCTTCTTTTGAAGTATTTCCATTTTCCATCACTTTTATTACTATAGCTACTTTTTTCTTTAATGTTGCCAGTCGTTTTAATTTGACGGGGTAGCTGTACCATTGCGTTGTTCTGGTAAACTGAATAATAATTTTTAAAAAATCTTCTTCTTTTAGATTTTTTTTTTTTTTTTGATTTCAAGTGGCATTCCCACGCTTTGTCTTCAAAACTAGAACTGTCTTCATAACAAGTGTTAGATTTTTATCTGCAGTCTCCAAGCCTTTATTTTTTTTTCAATGGCTTGATAGATCACGCAACAATTAATTTTTCTGATGTCGTCTACAATCGTTTTCCTCAGAGTTGTACATAGTTCTGAAAATTCAAATTTTACAGCGAAATATTCGTGGTTTCATTTTCCTCACTTTTCCGTATGCTGTCGTGTCTCTTCCGCGATTTTTAATAAATTTAACTTATTGTTTAAACCAACAACATTTAATACTGATTCCAGAACAACATTGTAAAAATTCCCCGTGAACTCATTGACGTCACCAGTATCATCCAACGGCGGAAATCTGTTTTTTATTTCAAGGTGGAACTCATGGTTATTAGATTTTAGAAGTTGTGGTTGAATTCTTTGGTTTCAAATTTGCGCCAGTTTTTGTCTTTCCATTGAAACCTGAAACTTTACTTTGCAACGTATCAGTCTGTGATCACTACCAGAGTATGTATATGTCGCTCATTGGAGCCTGGATCATGTTTGTTCGACAAAAAATTATCGTTGGCGGGATGTTATGATCCGAATCGCCCGTGCTTGTGATAATCGTGATTGTAGCTCCTCTTTCCGCGACAATTGATTTTCTTTTTTTCCTTTTTTGAATTTGTGCTCTATTTTTTTGAATTTGTGATCACTTTTGGAACTATGTTCTAGACAATGGTCAATACCAATGTCGTCAACATTATGCATTTGTTGTGCTGAATCAGTGTGTATTTAAAAGCATCTGCTAATAGATCAATGAAAAGGGTCACTTGCTCTTTATTTTAACACAGAAATCTATCAAATGATGTTTTATGAGATTTCCAAAATGGTAGATAATACTTGTGTCTCTAACGCAAAAAAAAATCAGCAAAAGCGCACCCTGGTTCTTCGTTTAAGAAAGGGCTGTCAAAACTTTCCAAACTTCACTGTGGAATCAAATTTAAGAAATTTCTGTTGAGTACTACGTGGTCTTTGAAATTTTTTTACAGCACATTTCATTCTTTTGCTTTTACAACTCATATGGAATGTACCATTTTAAATTTATTCCGCTGATACCTCTCGATCTGAAATTCATAACAGCTTCTTTGTCCTCAGCATTCTTTAACAAACAGAAAAAGACATAATAGCACAGTGTGAAAGAGAAATATATATACACTGCTCGACATTGAAAATGCAACACCAAGAAGGAATGATAATAACGGAATGAAATTTGTTGGACACATACATTATAGTAGGAAGAACAATTGATTAAAATTTCAGGAAATTTGGAGTAATATGTACTGAGAAAACAGTACATAAAGCAGCGACCTCTGTGAGAAATAACAGCACACAGCTGCCTAGGCTTTAAATCGAACAGCGATTGCGTGACATGTACGGATAGAGCACTTCATAATGTTTTAACACGATGCCACAATTCTTCGATCGAAGTTACTGGTGAGTGGTGGGGGGCCAGTCGCTTTTCAACGATTAAACATTCTTTTTATTGGTGCGAGATCAAGAGGACGTGCTGGCCAGATCAACAGTCGAACAGATTCGGCATGAATGAAGGTTCAGACAATATGGACAACTTGCGGTCGTGCATTGTCCTGCTGAAATGTTGCGCTTCGGAGGCCTTGAACATAGCCTTACCTTGAATATAGGCTTAAGCTATGGGCCTTAACTCGTCAGAAATGTAATGGCTGGTATTCAGAGTGGCGGGAATGAAAACAAGAGGTGACCGGTACTAGTATCCAATGGTACAACATAACATCAATCCAGGCGGTGACTCAGCATGCGGCTACCAAAATTCTGATTACCCTCAAAACTGCATGGCTGATATGGACGCCATTAATGTCTGATCAACGATGAACCTGGAAGCAGGAATGGCGTGAAGTCACTTTTAACCTTCATACGGTGTTCCAATGTAGCATACACCTAAGGTGTTCGGGTCAAAAAAGACCCATATTATAATTTTCAATTTTTTCGAATTCTAGGCACACGTTATGAATATTGGTAATGTAGATAATTAAGTAGTTATACAAAATTATAGAAAATGGTAGATCAAATGATAATTTAACCCTTTGCAGTTCAAGGAATTTCTTTTTTGAAATGTTAAATTTTCCACAGAATTTTTGAAAATTTTCTATTATAAAAATGGAAATACAATTTTTTTTATGTAATTATCATTTTTTTACCCTTTTCTGTATTTTTATATAGCTTAACCCTTTAGGGGACAAATAACTGCTTTTTTGAAAAGTTGAATTTGCATCATAATATTTCAAAAAAAAAAAAATTCTAAATATGGATATGCAATTATTTATTTATCTTTTAATCTACACATTTCTCAATTTGTATAACAGGAATATACTAGAAAATTACGTGTAGGAAATACTGAAAAAATACAACAATATAGAAAAGAGATTACCTTTTATACACAATTGTTGCACACTTGAATGAAATGTTTCTTACAAGTGAAATGTTCACATTTGAAACATTTTACAGAACTTTTGTTATCAGTCCGTGTGCACAAGTGGCATCTTCCCCTTTTATTGGTAGTTGATAAACTTCCTGATAGTTCAGGAGCGAGTTCAGTCCGTTCTGAATTTTGAATACTCATCGCTAATTCTCGGGCAGCTCTTGCTCTGGGCAGATGTTTTCGTTTTTCGATTTGTTGAGTAACCAAAGTCATGCCGAGCTTTTCAATGAAGAGCCTCCTTTTGTGAAATGAATTCATCTTCCATGTTGGATTGACTTTTATGAAGAGTACGAATGCATTATATGCAGAAATATCTAAGATATTGGAAAAAACAATGATGGGCCACCTGTTGGTCTTCCTCCGACAAGAATAGTTAGATACTAGTTTATCTAACGTATCTACTCCTCCTTTTGTGCTGTTATAATCCAGAATGATTTCAGGTTTCTTTGTATCTGTGTCAGCAAGCTTCTTGTCATGATGAAGAGTGCTTTGGAGGACTACGCACTTGCCTCTCTTCGGGACGTACGATACTAGAGTCATGTCCTTCGTGAACGCAAATTTTGAGAAGTACATTGGAGCCTTTTTTAGAAGCAACTGAGGAGGAATTGTTGTCTTATTTTTTCTGATTGTTCCAATCATTGTCAGTTTTTTTTTTTCAGAAGAAGCTGTCCAAGGTCATAAGACGTGAAAAAGTTATCACAAGTTACATTGTGACCTTTCAAGCCTTGAATAAGATCGTTAACAACCCTGAGACCTTGGTTTTTTTCTGATGCAGAACCAGGATTCTTTCCAAGGTACGGTTGTATATTCCAAACATAACTGGTAGCGTTATCGCAAATTAACCAAAATTTTATGCCGTACATGGCTGGTTTGCTGGGCATGTACTGACGAAATGGGCACTTTCCACGGAAAGCAACTAGCTGCTCATCCACAGTAACGTACATCTCGGGATTATACAACATTGGCAATATTTCCACCCACTTGTCCCAAAGCTCTCTTATGGCTGCGAATTTGTCAGTTTCCCTTCTTTTTGTCGGGTCTGTTTATCATCAAATCGAAGAACCTTCGATATCAGTTTGAATTTTTCTAAGGACATAGTAGCCCTGAATATACTCCGTCCCGTTGTGGCATCCCACAGACTCTCTGTGGACTCATTACGAGATTTATATACACCAGACAGCAGCAACAAGCCAATAAAGGCTTCCAAGTCAGAGTTATTTAAATTCTTCCATCGGTCACCAAATAAATTCTTTCGTTCTATGTTACTATTTTTTAGTATAATATTAACTATTGATGGTGGGAAAAACAACATAAATGCAGAGTATTCATCTTGAATTCTAGACGTAGCATACTTCGTAGGACCTGGAGTCATATTCAAAATATTTTCTGCTTTACGCCTACCACCTAAAGCTTGTGGTTCAGATTTCCACTCAATTTTACCATCTTTGCTAACTAAAGTTTCCGTCTGAATTATCGACTGATCAGATTCTTCATCTGTGTCGTTATCGGATGTCTCTTCGCTTTCCGAAACATGATCTTCAATTTCTGAAACAACTTCTTCTTCGTCTGACATCGCAAGCCATAACTCATCTATTTCTTCTTTAGTAAGTCCACGATTGGCCATATCATAGACTTTACTGTGTGTCTAACAAAATGCGCAACAAAATGAACTATGAAAAGAACAACGTACTATACGGAAGCAGGAAAGAAAGTGCGGGAAAAAATGACGCTCTCTGAAACTTACAGTTACTGATGTAGTATCTATCTAGTAGCGCCATCTATTGTGGCTACGGATAACGAAAAATACGTACTAGATAAGAGCGAGGAGACAAATACATTCTCACAGCAATAATAATTGAATAATTTATTGAAAGGTATAGCGCTATCATTGCTTTACCGTAAACAGTCCATTCGGGTCAAAAAAGACCCGAACAACTTATGTGTTACTATTTTTACTACGAAAAAACTACCAGTTGAAAAATTAAAAAAAAAGTACGTGCGTATTCACTGCAGCCTTAAAATCAAAGTAACAAAGTATTTTTTAAAAATTCCCAAAAATGTTGGAAATATCTGCGAAATAAATTCGATTTGGGTCAAAAAAGACCCGAACACCCTATGAAGGTTAAGACAAATCACAATCATGTTTACCGCATCAAGATTGCCTTATCCGTATTTAACGGCACTATGAATAATGCACATTGAAAGCTGGGATTCGACATCATCATACTGTCCACCATTTGTAATGATGTTATGGGTTCCCATTGGATACACGTCTCGATTACTTCATGTTCGTATTCCTGGCACTCTGAACTGCGGCCATTAAATTTTTGATGAGTGAAGATCCCCCCTCTGGCATGTATTCGAGGCCTCCGTAGCGCAAAAATTAAGCAAGATAATGCACGACCGCAAGTTGTTTGTATTATAAGGACCTTCTTTGATACAGAATGTGTTCGAATGTTGCTCTGGCCAGCGCGTTCTCCTGATCTCGCACCATTGAAAATGACTGTTTAATCATTGAAAAGCGACTGGCCCCCCATCGCTCACCAGTAACTTCGATCGATGAATTGTGGCATCGTGTTGAAGCTTCATGCAGTGGTCTACCCGTACATGTCATCCAATCGCTGTTCGATTCATTGCCTAGGCAGATATATTCTGTTATTGCTCACAGAGGTCGGTGCTGCTTTATGTACAGTTTTCTCAGCACATATTACTCCAAATTTCCTGAAATTTCAATCAATTGTTCTTCCTACTATAATGCATGTGTCCAACAAATTTCATTCCGTTATTATCATTCCTTCTTGGTGTTGCATTTTCAATGTCGAGCAGTGTATATATATATATATATATATATATAGTATGTAATAAAATAAAACCACTGCGTTGACCTTATATAAGTAAATAACTGGATGTATAGAATGTTATATTACGCATATTATCTGCTATAGTATAAAATAAAAATAACTAATACTTTGAGGAAAATAAGCAAAGAACTTAATAATATATGCTTTGAGAATTTATAAATAATATAAAATGACTTTGTAATTATCTAAAAAGTTGAGAAGTTTAGCATATTTGCTTTCCGAATATCACTGTGAATCCTCTTTCTCTAACTAACCTTAAGAACATCAAAAGGAAACGATTTCAGATACCTCTAAAAATTATCAGTCAAGAACAAATACTACATCGCGCGATAACTGATGCAGCATGCACAGTACGTGCTACTGTCGACAGCTAAATTATTGAAACACTACAAATAATTCCTACTTAAAAGATGGACACTTAATACAGTTTTGTAAATATTCATCAAGTCATGATCTTAGTCTTATATTGTTTATAAAAAGTAAGTTGATGAAAACTGTGGATGTATGCTTCAATAATTTTGCTGCCGATTGTATATTCTACCAACAGATGTAACCATCTGTAGCCCTGTCCAACAGTCTTCACCACCTCAAATAGCCAGTTGGGGAGGGTTAAACATAGTTATTAATTGCACATTTTTAAACATTCTCCTCTAACACCATACGTGATCTACATAAAGCATTCAGAGATAAAGAACTCAAACTGTAAGAAGAAATTATTTCATTGCATCCTCAGAAAAATAGAGAGATTTGGAAGCAGTCAGAATATTCAACAGGAAATGAGCGTTATTTCTTAATTACCATATCAGACCTCTTACGGAATAAGCAGTTAATAAGGAGATTCGCATACTTCATTGGTAAGTTTTAAAGAAATCTACATACTAGTCACACAAATATATATTTGTTTAACATACGAGTTTGGTTCTAACAATTTGCGTGAGTTGAAGCCCTGCCACCGAAATGATTTCACGCTAGTCACAGCGATATTTTTCTCTCTCTTATGAATAGTAAATTTTATAAAAGTCGAATTATTAATCTTGTATAACCTTGGAGAAATGTCGTTGAAGTTCAAATGTTTATTTCACTGAAATATATTATATTTGCGTGAAATTACTGATCCCGTATTCCGAACTGATATTTACTGCACGAAAAAAAAAAAAAAATCATATATATTTTATTTATTTTTCTATACTATAAAAAATATTTTACAGTACTTCTTTTTCATATCACAGAATATATATATTTATATTTCTGAAAATATCATTAAAAAATACAGAAATTTGAATTCTCGCGATTTCAAAAGTTTTATAAAGAAATATTACACGATGAAAAATACAGAGATTTGAGTTCCACATTATTAGATATATAAATATTTAAAATAACTTAAAAAAAGATATATCATTCGGCAAAGTTTTCTAGCAATAATAATCATTATGTAAATGTCAAAATATGCAATGATTTGAAAATTGCGTGAGTTTTAATGAAATATGTGTTCCTGTTCATTACTATATTATGTCTATTAGCATTTCGGGATTTATTGTGCTATTAAGTGTACACCGTCATTATATTGATTATGTACATGTAAAATCTATTATATTTTCATAGTTATGCAAATGATATTAACTTTTTATAAAAATATTTCAATGAAATATATTACATAAGTGATTTATTTCAATGCTATAAACTTTTATTTTATTATTTAGATGAGAAAAAAAAAATAGATAATTGAAATAAATGGAATTAGAGGAATGAAACTGCCATGGGATAAACAAATAATAATAATAATAATAATAATAATAATAGAAGTTTTGGAATTTTAAATACACGGTTTTTTAAATGTTTCACAGTTTCTTAATAATCCACTTGCAATTTCTGTAAAATTTCAAAAAATTAAAAAGTTATTTTAAAAAATGTAAGCAATTTGCAATATCTATTTTTTTTTTCTAACATCTACATATACTTCTTATACTTTTCATAAATAAAGGAATAAGATTGTACATATAGTCGCACATATACATAACTTATATATTTTTATATACACACATTAGATGTTCCGTAAATGAGGGGGAATTGTTCTTTTACTTTTTGTTTTCCGTTCTTTGTTTTTTGAAATCCGACATGCGATATCTCTATTTTTTTATTTTTTTTTACCCTAAATAGTTATTTAAAATATCAGAGCATGTGTTATTAAGTGCGGAATTGACGGGAAAATCTAATATCTATATTAAGATATGTATATGTATTTATATGTTACCGTTAGAACTCGAAATCCGTTAATGTGCAGATTACCTAGCTAATCTGCAAATTAACTAAAATGATACGGTAAAGTGCGAAATTAAGATTTTCCGCATTTTAACTAGGTGATCTATACATTAGCGGCTTCTGTATCGTTAAAGTTCAAATGTTTGTTTCGAGCCTTATTTTTATTTATTTATTTATTTATTTTTTTTTTTTTTACTTTCACTATGACGTCAAGCAATCATGTGATACAGATACGCGAATGAGCTTCAAACATAAACGAAAACTTTCACCCCTTCCGCTCCGCTATATTAAACGGTAAACGCAAAATGCGGACGATCGAAGCCATGATTAGGTTTCTTATTATGACCAACACAAAATTTAAAGTAACAAGTAAGTTATATTTGTTTTAATTTTGATTTTATTTCTTATCTTTCATAATTCTGTCAATTTAAGTTTTATAAGGGTCTGCATTTTATTAATGAAATCTAATCTTAATTAAAAGCTGTCTCTCGTGAAAAGTAAAATTAAATTAAATTAAATTAAATTAAATAAATAAATAAAATAAAAAGATGTATTAATTTTTAACTCTGAAAATATTACGGCGTTGAATATTATTGTATTTTTTAATAAATTCTTAATATGAAAATTGAGAATTTTGTGCAGTTTTTAGCATTTCACAACATTTTTTTTTTCTTTTAAGTTTCCTTTATATATCTTTTTATATCATTGTTTTATATATAGATAGATAGATAGAATTTTTTTGTTCGCTTTTTCTGATTTTGTTGTAGCTTGTCGCATAAAATGTTGTGTTAATAACGTTATATATATATATATATATATATATATATATATATATATATATATATATATATATATATATTGTAAAATTAGTATATTTGCTAAACTTGTACAGATATATGTATGCTGCAAAATATAGTTTTATAAAACATTGGAAAACTGCCATTTGAATTTTCATGCTTTCTAAAAAATATTAAAGCAGTTTTAATTATTTCACGTACTTCTTAAATAATGCTTCTGATTTCTCTAATTTAATATTTCTTTAGCGGATTAAAAATTAGCGCATAATTAAAAAAAAAAAATAATAATAACAATAGTAATAGCAATATAAGTTGTTATTATTATTATTATTTTAAATTGAATGATTAAATATTTTTATTTTGAATATAAATCGTTAATGTATTACACTCATTGCCATATAAATTGCGCACCAAGAAGTAGTTGTTGGACCGTGACGAAACTTGGCAAGTAGGTACGTGCCAGGCAGATGTGCAAATGATTAGACATACAGAGTGATTGTGCATTGCGTAAAGCTACCAGAGGGTGTTGAACTTCTTTCTTTTTGGAGTATAAAACAGGTAAGCAGATTTGGTTTGGTGTGCATAATCTGCTGAAGAGGGACGCTTTTTAAATAGATATGCTGTTACGCCGCCATCGAAGGCAATACGAGCTGATGTTACAGTCCGAGAGGACTAGAACCATCGGTATGATTGAATCCGGAAAGTCAGCTAGGCTTGTAGCCAGCCACCTACTTCGTTCTGGTTTTATTATGTGGAGGTGTTGGGACTAGTGGACAAGAGAGAGGTCGCTTGCACGGCGACCAGGCTCAGAAAGTGCTCGAATGAACAATAATAAAAAAAAATACATAAAAAATACACATAGCGCCAATTGTCTCGTTGTCCGCCATCCGAACATATGCAGCACCTACACGACCGGTCCCTGTGTCTGTACGTACCATCGCAAGATGCCTGGTTGAAGCACATTTGCTATAGCGGTGCCCATTACGTGTGCTGCCAAAAATACCCAACCCCCTCTCCTCCGTTTAAATGGTGTTGCGCACGACGGGGTTGGAGTACAACCAAATGTAACTACGTCGCTCCTAGAGACAAATCCAGACTTAATTTGGGCAGTGATGACAAACATGTACGTGTCTAGAAGCACCGAGGTGAACGCATGAATCCTATTTTTGCTTTACAGTTGCACACCGAACCCACAGCCGTTGCGATGGTATGGAATGAAATTGCGTACGAAACACGGTCATTCCTAATGTTGATCCACGGCACATTGACAGCACAACAGTACGTGCGTGACAACCTACAGTCATAGGTGTTGTCACTCATGGCACGGCTCCCATGTGCCATTTTTCAACTGGACACTGTTCAGACACTCACATCAAGGATGGCACAGACTGCCTAAGCCAAAATACCACCCTTCCCTGGCTTGCTCAATCTCCAGATTTGTCACCAATCGAGCATATCTGGGATCATTTTAGACGGTAAATTGGGCAGCCTACAGGTTTGGACGAAATAGAGGTGCGATTATAACAATTAGGGAACGTGTAGAAATTTTCTGTTATTTCTATCAGTTCTAGAAAAGTTTTGAGACTGGTTTTAATTGAAACGGCTGTTTCGAGAGTTCTGAAAGTTATTATTACGCCTTGGTTGCGACGATGAGGGCGATCGACATTTTGATGTAGAGGGGAGGGGGGGATAGAAATTGTCATGCCTTGCATTTTGAATATTTTCATTATCTCGCTGGCGATAAAAGTTATTTTCAGGCCTCGGAGGGTGACGTTCTTGGTAGGTTTGAAATAGGCTAACATAAGAAGTGATAGGTTTCACATCCAAATAGCTCTGGATGAGAATATTTAAGAGCGGGGTAATAATTTCAAGTACTGACGCAAAAGATAAAGCTAAATCCAACTGTTTGATAATTTCCAACTTACGTAACAAAAATGTAGTAGACATATCATAAAATAACATTTATAGTCGTGCAAAGTCCTTGACGAAGTTTGGTTTTATAAATAATCTACGAGAATGCAATTCTAATTTTAAGCTTCAAATCTCCGTACGTAGGATTTTGGCCTAGAACACGAGAGGCGACATTATCAAACCATAATTTAGCATCTCCTTTTATGTAGTATACAATGCTCAATATGCTCAATAACCTATATTTATCACAATTATCAATTTTGGATAGCTCAAAATACTATTCGAGCTGACTAAAAAATTCATTGATATTATTTGAGCCAGTAAAATATACCCTAGCGGGGGGGGGGGGAGGTTCGAGCAAATTGGGGCGCCACTGTGAGGTTTGCGTGGATTCAAACTCCATCTTAGATAACCTATTAGATAACTAAATAGGTTAAGTAGAGCACAAGACTATGAAGTAAAATCAAACAACTTTTTATTTAACTGAATTAATTGGAGGTAAATTTGGCCTTTTAAACTCAAGCAGTTGAAACTTTACATAACTTAGATAAATAAATACAAGAAATAACTTAGATAAACATAAAGTAACTCTCACCCAGAGAAGGTAATAGAAGCAGTTTTAAGGCTGCACTCTTTGATCACTAAACGATATAAACACAAACTTTCCGACTGGCTTCCCACGGCACGACAAAGTTTACACGCAACTTTACTATACCTTAAAACTTCACAATACACTTCCAACTAGCGAAATCCAATTGCACATAACTTTACCCTTCGTATTATCATTCAACTTCAGCAATACATCACAAACTATAGTTCAGTCAAGTATAAGAACTAACCCGTCTACACCACACTCTTTACGAAAAATTCCTTCCTATTTATCCTTCATTCCACCGACTTATATGTCTTCATGTTAACAAAACTTTAAAGCCTCTTCGCATTCGCCAACACGCCGCAACATGCTTCCTTCGTTGCAGCTCTATGCTGACGCAAAAAAATCCCAACCTAAAATTTCGTCGACTGCTGGCGTCGAAGCATTCAACTCTTCCATATATTGCGTCGCTGGATCCAGCTCGATTTGAAAAACTGTGGTGACCTACCATAGTCTCAACCTTACAAGTTTAACGTCGAACTACAGCTACGAACTACGATATTGGGATGGTCTGTAATTCACCCTCATATTTGGTCGGAAGATAAGTCTTCATATTTTTATCCTCCGGGGGAGATTTAATTTGTGACACTTTTTGTACGTTTTGATATATAGTACTGCCATAATTAAACTGACAGTGCTCTTTAGTGTAATGCTATTTAAATGCAAGAATAACTCAAAACTTTGTAGGAAGATCGATCAAGACGAAAGATGAAGGATTAAGAAAAAAAAAGTTATTCTAATGTCAATAATAAAGAGAGTGGTGACATATTATCTCAGTGTCACTGATTTCATATTACTAGATGGAGATAAAAGCATTGCTTATAAAAGTGAAAAACCTTCTATTTTAAGTTATAAATTGCTAGAAAAGTTTTACTATGAAAAAAATGCAAAATATTCATCAAACTTGTGTGTGCGTGTGTGGAATTACTCGTTCCCCGTCTTCTTTAAGCTTTATACAAAGTTTGGCGCGTTTCTTGAAATTGGATCACACTATAAAACACTCTGTAAGCACTGTCGGTTTAATTATGGCCCCCCCTCTATGTGATTTTTAATACTGTTTTCTTTTCTGTGTGAGTTTTTATTTATTTTATTTTTTTCAAAACTTATTTAGAGAAACTCTTAGTATTGAATCTCAGAAATGTCTGAAATTATATACTTAGTGCTTAGATAATTGAAATACCTATAACAACGGATTTTCTCGCCACGCTTACAAAAAAAGTCTCAAAGGAGCAAAAATCTCGCCAAATTTGCCGCTAAAGCCATTACCCGGTCTGGTAAAACTTTTAATATGTTTTTAAAGTAAAATGAGCTATTTTAACGTCGAAATTGGCTAGGAATGTAGAAAATTAATACTTTATAACAGAACAAAGCCCCGTTGAGTGAAAGTACATAAACGTAATTACTATTATTTACAAATTCGTAACAATACATGCGCACAATTATTTCTTTTTTAAATTTAGAAGTATTTTTATAGGTATTGAATTATGTTTTTGACAAACAATTGCTCGAGTCTCAGTTGCCACTATATATGCATATACGAATTTCTATGTATGGATGTATACATTGCATATAAGTAAGAATTCGATATTTTGCTAACTTAATTTGGCAAAACGGAAAAAATATAATGTTTAAATTACGTTCCTAAAAGTTTCACATAAATGTTAAAACATATAATGAATAATATTTCATATATGAGTAAAATAAAATAAATGATAAATAGTAAAGAAATAATGATAATTTACATTCGGTAAAAAATACATTTAAATAACGCAACAACAGATTATTACATTCCCTCATTTCTCGAATAATTTAGTGTTTCAAATCCAATAAGAGGAAATTTGCACTATTACTGTCCTTCTTCTGTCATTTTGAATACAGCAATTCAGATTTCCGCGGTGCACATATAAGTATATCAAACGAAACTTATTGCAATTAAGTTTACCCCGTTCTACGCAATTAATTTGACATTTAAATCGCCGTGCATATATTATAGCTGTTTCGAAATAATTATTAGTATACAGAGAATTCTTCGAATACGCCGAGAGACATTGTAAATACATTTGAACGTTTTTAGTTAGTAATTTCATTAGAGAAACTCTTTATACGAGTTAATCCAAATAATGCAGATAAATATGTATTATAAAAATATATTTTAAAATAATGTTATCTAGTAATTCTATTTTTAAAGAACAATCCAGGATGCATTATATAATTGTATAATAAGAATACTTTTTAAAAACATTTTTAAGTAAAAAATATTTCTTAAATAAAATAATAATAATAGTAATTTATTGTACTTATAAATTATGGAATGTAACACCTGTATTTAAATTGTTTTATAATTTAAACGAAATGATGAAAAATGAAAAATGAAAAAATTCTTTTTTGCTGTTATCCGTTTTAAATTATAACCACTAATATACATTTTTAAAATAATAATGAACAAAGAAGATATAAATTATCGGCAGACAATTCCATCTAAGCGTAAAAGCAAAATTCGTTTTTCTATTAAGGAACTCTACATATAAAAAAGTTGCACAAACATTGATATTTTCACCAAAACCAATTTATAACATACTGTTTGAATTTTCCATTCACTCAATCATATATTTATATTATCTTTTTCGATTTACAATTCTATTTTTTTTAACCTCACATTGTAAAAGGAGAGTAAAAGTTTATAAGAGTAGCAGAAAGTCTATAGAGCAAATTAAAATTTATATATATTAAAAAAAAAAAAAAAAAAAAAAAAAAAAAAAAAAAAACATTGGATTGTACTGTATTTATAAGGTCCAATAATAAACACAAACATTGTTTTAATTAAAAATAAATATTATTAAGAAAGCGAATTTTATTAACTTTTTCAACGTTGGCTATTTTTCAGTATCTGTGTTTTATAATTCATAAAACAGTACTATGTGCAGTATATATTCGACATTTTTTCACGTTGTAATAAAGTTATTTATTATTCGTATTTTCCTTAAAAAAGTGATATTGGTAGCAAATTTTAGTTACACCAGTCTTTTATTTCAAACTACGCAAGACGGAAAAAGACGAATTTAACGCTTAAAGTGTTAGGAAACATGTACATATACAAATATGAATTTTATGGTAATTATTATTTCATTTTAAATTGCATGAAGTAAGTGAATATACACTATTTACTAGTGAAATACGTTAATTTACACGTATTTATTAAATATCCCATACAAACATTGTTTATTTAAAATACCTTCGAGACACTACACCTTAGCACCAGTTAAAATTATTATTATTGGTATTTCCTTCCTCTCTATAAAGAAAGAAATAATTTTACAAAATGTGTAGATATATTTATGTATAGTTATTCCGGTACAGAAAAAAAAAATATATCACGGAAGTTCAGAATAGTTTTCTTACGGAATATTACGTAGTTAAATTTTCAGAAAGTATTTTTTTCAAACAATGTGCTCTCTGAACGATAACAAAAACTATCCAAGCAAGTTCGTAAAATGAAGTCTTTCGAAAATCTTTATGGCAATGATACAGTTAAGAAATGTGTTTGAAAGGAAGTCTTCTGGAATAAACTATTGTTGAACATGCCATTGGGGATACTTGAACGGATACACTTCGATGTTTTCATTTTATGAAAACAAGTTTGTTGAAGCTTAAAATAACATTGATAAAACTAAAACTTAGATAAAGTAGGTTTATAATAATAGTATTAAAGGAAAATATATTGTAAAAATATAAATTAATTTAAAAATGTGAAATTGCATTCTATGTTCATAAGCATAAGTGTGAGATTAAAGTTATTTATATATTCCATATGTATATCTTTTTTTTTTTTTGCTGCTAAATTAAAAATTCTTAAATGTAAATTAAGATATTATTATAATAAAAATAAAATAAATTTCGAATATTTAATGAAATTCAATTATTATATTACCATACATAACAGAAATTCACCAATTAATAAAAGTATCCACGAAATAATTAAAGAAATAAAAATAAATAACTCTCATTCTATTTATATTTAATGCAATGTAACATAACGAGTACTGTTATGAAAACCTATGTTAAAACAATTCAAATTAGGCTTCGGAAGAGTTTTATATGATAATTAGTTATCTGTGAGGGGAGCTACTGCCAATCCTCAATCCCCCATTTCATTACTGCACTTACATTTATACAAAATTTTAATCTGTAACTAAAATTAACAGTTCACTTAAAATCTTTCAGACAACTTTCACACGCAACATTCCTTGGTACTTATGAATCTTGATCAAACTTTTACAGCAACAAATTTATATTAATTTGAAAATACAACTTTTGGACCTCCTGAAATTATTCATTTTTAATTTTCTCTAAAAGACACATACAATAATCAAACTTCAAAAAACTTGACTTTGGTAATCAGAAAACCTCAAAACATGTAACTACACAAAAAAAGATGAATATTTAGCTTAAAAACAAACATTATTTATCATATGTCTATGAAGAATTCAGATCCAATCCTGAGCAGCTTTCCTGCACATGCTAAAATATTATAGTAAAGCACTTCCGTTTACAATAAAAAAGAATGTTATCGCTTAAATATTTGCAGCCCTGTATATCTTTCGAAGATTATGTACAAACCACATGGTGCACCTAAAAACAATTCTATAGTAATAATACACGGCACAACCTAAGTTACGCTTTCACCAATTTTCAACTATTGTCGCACTATAATATAGTTCTCTTGTGTATCCCTGTAAACGAACAGTGAATGATATCCCTACCATATTCTGCATGAGACATGTTTTTACGCCTATAAAAAATATATATTAATTTCATTTGGTTTAGTGCAGCCTATCGACGTTAAACTCTACTTACCTGCAATTTCCCACATAGACGTAATGTATATGAATTCTCTTGGATGTCCCTGTACACGAACCATTCGCTTCCTCTCAACGAAAAGCTTAGTGTAGCATCCCTATATGATACACACTTAAAATACCAACTTTGGACTTTCTGCTACTATTAGTTCTTGAGATATGCTGATAACAGACACAAAGACAGACACACATACAGACCAACCACTAAAAACATGATTTTCGGAATCAGGGCACCTCAAAACGGGAAAATATAACAAAAACTCACGTTCAAAAATGTTACCCTAAAACAAAATATTTTCTCTACCTTATTGGTAAGAGAAAGTAAAACTAATTATAAGATTAAAAAAAAAAAAAAAAAAAAAAAAAAAAACTTTTTATATACCACGTTTTTAAATTTTCTGATGAATCATTTATAAAATACGCGGGGATAGAAAATAATATTTAAGCAATAATTAAGCAAGAGGACTCAGTTCAGTAAAATAATAATAATAATAGTGAAAAAAACAAGTTGGTTTTAAAAATAAAATATTACTTTTTATAGAACAACATATATTAGCATCATGACAAAAGCGACATTAGCACTTATCAATGTGTATAAAATTTTTAAAGTGATAATGACGTCAATTTTTGCGTGCATAATTTAACTTTTTATAATATTTTAACATTCACTTTGAACTAATGCATTTTTTTTATGTCGAAAGTTTTTTATGTCGTTATAACTCGTACTTTTTTTTTGGGGGGGGGGGGGCACATTATAGCTATTATTTTAATGGCTATTTTATTGCTATTAAGAGCTTATTATTTTCATATTATAATTAAATAAAAGAAAACTATTCGAAAATTTGAAAAATCTGTCTTCGACTCCGTTGTCTGCGGGTTTTGAGCTACTGTGAAAGTTCCAAATGTCTAGGTAGTGGGAAAGTTAGTTAAAAATAGATTGCAAGATTTGTACCGAACAAACAAGAATGGAAGTTAATAAAAACATGGAAATAATAAATCACACATTTAGCACCCTTTTTCTGAACAAATAAATAATTAAATAAAAATAAAACACCTTTCAAATTTTTATATTTGACTACGAAAATCTCTTAATTTCATGCAATAAGAAATAAATACTGGTTCAGAAATATGTTACAAAAGTACCCACTTTTGGCTAAAATACGGAAACTAATGTTTCTCTTTTTTTCTTTAAAAAAACTCATTTCCATATGTCAGACATATATTAAAGAGTGGAAGTTTTGTTTTTAAAAGCAAGAAATTGGAAGAGTAATATTTTTATTTATTTATTTTTATTTATTTTTTGCATTTTCAGTAAAAAAGTAAAGCATTATTTAAAATTCATTTTAAATAATAATTAAATAGAATTACGTATTTAGCATTATTTTTATTATTTTTTAATCCGCCTTATTTCTTATTAAGAAATATCTGTAAACGAAATACCGAGAAATGTCATTGGATAAAGTCAGCTGTTGGGAAAGTGAGCTGTGGGGAAACCGTACCTGTCGGGAAAGTGTGTTGTCGGGAAAACGTACCTGTCGGGAAAGTGAGTAGTCGGGAAATAGAGCTGTCGGGAAAGTGAGTTGTCGGGAAAGTGAGCTGTCGGGAAAACGTACCTGTCGGGAAAGTGAGTTGTCGGGAAAGTGAGCTGTCGGGAAAGTGAGTTGTCGGGAAAACGTACCTGTCGGGAAAGTGAGTTGTCGGGAAAACGTACCTGTCGGGAAAGTGAGTTGTCGGGAAAACGTACCTGTCGGGAAAGTGAGTTGTCGGGAAAACGTACCTGTCGGGAAAGTGAGTTGTCGGGAAAGTGAGCTGTCGGTAAAGTGAGTTGTCGGGAAAACGTACCTGTCGGGAAAGTGAGTTGTCGGGAAAACGTACCTGTCGGGAAAGTGAATTGTCGGGAAAACGTACCTGTCGGGAAAGTGAGTTGTCGGGAAACCGTACCTGTCGGGAAAGTGAGTTGTCGGGAAAACGTACCTGTCGGGAAAGTGAGTTGTCGGGAAAACGTACCTGTCGGGAAAGTGAGCTGTCGGGAAAACGTACCTGTCGGGCAACTGAGTTGTCGGGAATGTGAGCTGTCGGGAAAACGTACCTGTCGGGAAAGTGGCGTCGGGAAACTGAGTTGTCGGGAAACTGAGCGTCGGGAAATCATACCAGACCCAAATAAATATATAAATATAATATATAAAACTGCTAATTTCTTCTATAGTTTTGGGCAGATAATGTACCCAGTATTCACCAGTAATGTCATTCATTATAAGAGTAACCGCTAAATATACACTCATTCAAAAATAATACTAAATTACTGAATTCTGAAGCGTTTTATGGACAAAATCCTGTATTTTTTTGGAATCTGCCCTAAGTTAGAAACATATCCAGTGTATAAGGGTAACGTTACCAAGTTGTTTTTACAGTTTTATTTTACGCGAATAGGTTTGTTAATTTTAAGTATAAGAAATTGAAATTTGAATAAAGTGCTCATTTGTTCGCTGTGGCGGGGAATGGATCTTACTTGCCAGGGTAAATTTCCCATTTCTAATTGACAAATGCAGATGCTAGAAAGCACTGCACAAAAGTTGATAAAATCAACTCAAATTTTGTAACCCCCATACCTCTACAGACACCTCGGATGAATTTGTTCTGACCTTTTAGTACGTTTGACTTTTTAATTTAAATGCATTTTTAACTTTTTTTTTTATTAAAAATGAGTCTGTGTGTATCATCAGTTGGTTGAGCAATATAATTCAAAAGACAAACACAAATTTAAAACAAAATGAATGTTAAATTACTTTAAGTATTCTATTTATTTTTTCTATTTATTTTTTTCTATATATTCTATTTATTTAATTATTTAAACAATAAATATATAAATTGATCTATTTAATTTAATCAATTTTCAATTGCATTAAAATTTTCAGAAAGAACATGTTTATTTCCCTTTTATTGCTTGAAAGACACTTATATCTGCATTCTTTATCATTTATTTATGTGTAAATTATATGTGCTATACAAAGTAAAACAACTTAAATAATTAATTGAAGTATTTATTATCATTAAAAGTATATCTTATTAAGAACAGTTTATATGACTGACACATACCAATTCATTGAAAATTCATAGTTACTAAGCAAAATCTTATAAAAACAAATGATCAACTATTAATGTAGAATGGAGAGCAAAGAATACCTTACGCAACCACATTTATTTTTAATGCCTTTTAAAAAGCGTTTTGGAGTAAATGTGAAATATCACGCAATAAAATTTTATGTTTGAAAACAAATCTTAAAAATAGAAAATTATGTTACTTTGTTGAATTTCTATTGTAAAAATACATAATATATGTTTTTTTTTTCAAATTTTCTTTGAAATATTATAATATATATATATATATATATATATATATATATATATATGTGTGTGTGTGTGTGTGTGTGTCTATATATTGTAGTAGTTTGCCACTTTCTAAAAACTTACTTATTCGCTATACTTTTTTTTTTGGTTATATTTATAACACCCAATGGGCAATATATCAAGTCATTAATTAACATTCCCAGTTCATCACAATATAGTTATTTTACAAAATATAGCTTGATATAAAACACGAAATTTATAAAAAAAAAAAAACTCGAATGTTAGAGAAAGTTTTATAGAATTTGCTTTTACATTATCTTTTTATCTTAGAGTTTTTGATTCACTATTTCCTAATTACATAATTTAATAAGCATAATAATGTATTATGGATCTAATAATACGTATATGTATTTAAGTTATTGCCATATTCGTCTTTAAATCGATGAATAATACATAAATTGATTTTGTTTGATTAGAAATATGGAAATTGAAATTATGCCAAAAGGAACGGCAATATTATTAAAAAAACCAACAATGTTTGTTTTGCCGTACCAATGTGTTAAATCCTATTATTAAGCTGCTAAGTCTTTCACGATTCCAGGCGAAATAGTAGATTATAATGTTAAAAATATTCAAGAGTCTTTCACGAACATTCGTTGAGCGATTTTCTAAATTGACACACTATGCTTAAAGACATTTTCCTTTATCATTTCAAGAATAGTCTGTTTCATTGAAATGTTTGAAATTATTATCCGAGAAACCTCGTTCATGTATTGCTTTAATGCGTGTGTAAAATTAAGAAGTGTCCTGTACGCTATTTTTATAGAAAGAATACTTTTTAAGAAAAAAATATCGGCGGCATGTTTGACTTCAAAGGGAGTCTCCGAACAGATTAACCCTTGCACTTTTGTCCGTTCGTTCGTTTACTTTATGGCTGGCTGGTTGATCTTTTATTTCATGAAAGAGGGTAAATCTCCTAGTGGTTCATTGTCCCGTATATCTTAAAAACATGACTAAAAATAATGTATAACTCTGATCCTGTGTTCCTTGTGTGTAAAATATAATAATTGTAATATCATTGGTATTTGGTTTAATAAGAATATACATGAATGAAATAGTTAGATTTTTGTACATATTTATACATAAAATTGTATTAAACCAAAGCAACCCATTGATAAACAATATACAGCTGCACAGGGACATGGAGCAGAGTAAGGTATCTGAATGCACATCTGCTTAATCAAGATCTCTAACTCCGCGAGGGACAATTAAAGCTATAACAACGACTATTTTTAAACCAGATGAGCGGATAAATACTAGATACGTATCGCATATATGCTGATTTTGGTGCATACACACGAAATATACATACCAAAATCTTGTCATCAACAAAAAAATTGCTGTTTAATTTTAAATAAATATAAATACATTAGTAAGATTTATTTTATTTATTTATTTATTTATTTTATTTATTTATTTATTTTTTTTTTTACTGAAAAAAACAAAAATGGATGGCATGTTTATTATGCAAAAAATAATGTTATTTAATATATTTTAACAAAATAAATTTTCTATAAGTCAATATTAGTACAATTGTTCTCAAAAGAAGGCTTTTGAAAAAAAATAAACGCAAAATGTAAACTTAACAACAACAACAACAACAACAACAACAACAACAAAAAAAGAAAAAAAAAGATGCTTTTTATTCGTTATATGTGGAAACGGGATTTTTCTTTACATATTCATCATCTTCTACATCTTTTTTCTGATAACTGACATTCTGAAAAAATATAATTATTAATTTGTAAGCAATGCAAATTACTATTAATATAAAATATCAATATATAATATAATGCATGAAAATTGTTAATTAGTAGAACACAGTAGTATGCAATTTAATACAATATAACCAACATCTGATAAAATTTTTATGTATGTATACATAATTAAAAAATGTTTTCATATACGAAGAAAATAAATGTAAAATGATTGCAGGGTAAAAACATTCTATTCCAATTTAAAATCTGGGCATACGTGAATCTTATCCTATCTCTGAAATGCATTGTTACCACTATTTCCCATTAAATTTCTTTTCTATTTTTTTTTTTTTTTTTTTTTTCATTTAATGACAGATTTTATAAATAAAATTCCACATTGTATGTTTATATGCACGTTTATATACAAATTGTGGGTAGAAGACAAAAACGAGAAAATAAGTTGTTCCATTAAATTTTCACACAACAGTATATTAATTTTTAGACATATAGAATTACAAAATATTATATCACGATATAATTATAAGTGAACTAAATTTTTAAAGTCTTGATGATTGTGAAAAATGAAAGTAGAATTTAATGATTCCGATATTTGATGGAATTTACGTACATAATTTTTATTGGGGTCCACACGATCTATAAACATCAGGTGTAACATATTGCCTCTAACAAAAAAAAAAAAAAAAAAAAAAAAAAAAAAAGAATTAGATGGTATGCGTATCGAATTTCATGAACTAAGAATATATATATATATAAACTATAAGTACAAAGGAACAGGGAATTGCTGAAAATTATTATTATAATAAATTGTTATTATAATAAATTATTATTAAAATATTTTTATATTCAACAGAGAATTTATCTTTTATAAATTTTCATAAATCTACTGAATTCTTTAAGTTAAAATTATATAAATTATCACATATAGAAGGGAAATACGAAACACCTATTTTAAATAATTCACGTGTTTTATTTTTCAAATTTTATTAAACATTAATACATTTAAAATAATCTGGTGTTTCTTGACTTTCTCTTACCCTTAAATTTATTATATAAATACAGGTTGGAGATTAAGAGGTAGGATAACAAGTACTGTTATGTACCTATGTTAAACAATTCAAATTAGGCTTCGGAAGAGTTCTATATGATAATTAGTTCTGTATGAAGGGAATGGGGTTACCGCCCCCCTCAACCCCCCGTCCCCGCCCCCTTTTCATTAATGCACCTGCATTTATATAGAATTTAATTCTGTTATTAAAATTAAAAGTTTACTTAAAATTATACAGACAATTTTCACACGCAACATTCCTTGAAACGTATCAATCTTAATCAAACGTTTCCAGCAACAAACTTATATTAACTTCAAAATACAACATTTGGATCTCCTAAAATTATTCGTTTTTAAGTTACTCTAAGAGACACAGACAAAGATCGAACATTAAAAAACTTGACTACGGTAATTAGGAAGTCTCAAAACGTGTAAATATACAAAAAACAAGAGATGAATATTTAGCGTAAATCGTACATAATTTATCATATCTCTACGAGGAATTTATTTCAATTCCCGAACAGCTTTCCTGGAAATAGTAAAATATTATTAGTAAAACGCATCCATTAACAACAAATAACTAATGTGTTGTTTTCCACCAAACGACTTTCTTCTATATTTTCCTATACATAGGAAGTAAAAATTAAATTATTTATAAAGTAAAAATTAACTAATTCTATTTTATTTTTGCGGTAAATTCCAAACAATTCAGCATGAAGATTATCCATGGCTTCATAAAACAACATTTAGTTTAACAAACATGATTTATTTATAAAACATGCAAAAATTTACAAATAAATCATTATCTACTAACAGGTAGAAACTTAAACTTTGTAATATATATTTTTTCTACAAACTTTATAATTTTGAAAATCAATGAACTCTTTTCGATTTCAATATAATTTCTTAAAGACAAATTTAACGTACTAAAATCAGTATAAGATTATCGGACTTTTACATAAAGCTAATTCCTATGTGCTTGATATTCATCTCATTTATGAATGAAAGTAGGTGATATTAAATATGTATCTTCAGGCGCTCATGAATATTTCCTTATCTATCATGTATGCGTGGTCCATAAATACTTAGTTAGATTATGTGTAAGTATTTATATAGATAGCTGCAAATGTGATGATTTGCTAATTTATGAATTTTATGAATTTTATGAATTTATGAAAGTATAATTTTGTTATATTAATTCGTATTTTTAAAAGTTTTTTTTTTTTTTTTTTTTTTTTTTTTAAGGACGGAGGACTATTAGCCTCAATCTACGTATTTTTAAGATACCAGTTTCACGATTGATCGACACTTATCAAAATCGAAATTTTTTTAGGACGGAGGACTATTAGTCTCAGTCTACGTATTTTTAAGATACCAGTTTTTCGATTGTTCGACACTTATCTAAATCGAAATTTTATCGAAAATATAACTGAATAGTTTTAAAGTGATGTTATAATTCGAAAAAAAAAGTCTAATAGTCCTCCGTACTAAACTAAATTCTGCTTTTCCCAGGATTTCATAATTGTTTTTCTCTTGAACCTTTTTGAGAAGAAAACAGAAAAACCACACATTGGAATGACTTTATATATATATATATATATTAAATGCTGGATGCTTTACGGAACATTGCATACATTATGTTTAACATATGCGATTTTCATATTAATAAACATTATATATAATGCACCGGCAGGGGAAAAAAAAAAAAAAAACTTGCGGAAGGTGAGCAAATATAGTATTTATTATAACATCTCTCTGTATGTACATATACACAACTAGCCATTAAAATTGCTAAACCAAGAAGGAACTATAATTGCGGAATGCAATTTGTTGGACACATACGTTATAGTAGGAAGAACAATTGATTAAAATTTCAGGAAATTTCGAGTTATATGTACTGAGAAAACAGTACATAAAGCAGCGACCTCTGTGAGCAATAATAGCACATATTTGCCTAGGCATTGAATCGAACAGCGATTGGATGACATGTACGGATAGAGCACTTCATGATGTTTTAATACGATGCCACAATTCATCGATCGAAGTTACTGGTGATTGGTGGGGGACCAGTCGCTTTTCAACGATTAAACAGTCATTTTCATTGGTGCGAGATCAGGAAAACGCGCTTGCCAGAGCAACAGTCGATAACATTCTGTATCAAAGAAGGTCCGAAGAATGCAAACAACTTGCGGTCGGGCATTATCTTGCTTAATATTTGCGCTACGGAGGCCTCGAATACAGGGCAGAGGTACGAGCCTTAAAACATCAGAAATTTAATGGCCGCTGTTCAGAGTGCCAGGAATACGAACAAGAAGTAATCCAGACGTGTATCCAATGGGAACCCATGACATCATAGGGAATGATGGACAGTATAATGATGTCGAATCCCAGCTGGTAATGTGAATTATTCATAATGCCGTTAAATACGAATCAGGCAATCTTGATGCTGTAAACAGGATTGTGATTTGTCTGAAAGGTGACTTCACGCCATACCAGCGTCCAGGTTCATCGTTGATCACATATTAATGGCGCCCATATAAATGATGTAGTTTTGAGGGTAATCAGAATTTTGGCAAGCGCATACTGTTTAACCACCTGGATTGATGGTATGTAGTACACGTCCCGATCACCTCTTGTATTCATTCTTGCCACTCTAAATAACAGCCAATACATTTCTGACGTGTTAAGTCCCATCACTCTTCCCTATATTCAAGACCTCCGAAGCGCAACATTTAAGCAAGATAATGCACGAACGCAAGTTGTTTGTATTCTTCAGACCTTCTTTGATTCAGAATGTTATCGACTGTTGATCTGACAAGCGACTTCTCCTTATCTCGCACCAATGAAAATGACTATTTAATAGTTGAAAAGCGACTGCCCCTCCCCCCCTCCAAACACTCACCAGTAACTTCGATCGATGAATTGTTGCATTGTGTTAAAAGATCACGAAGTGTTCTATCAGTACATGTCATCCAAGAGCTGTTCGAATCAATGCCTAGGCAAATAAATGCTATTATTGCTCACAGAGGTCGCTGCTTTATGTACTGTTTTCTAAGTACATATAACTCGAAATTTCCTGAAATTTTAATTAATTGGTCTTCCTGCTATTATGTATGTGTACAACAAATTTCATTCCGTAATTATCATTCCTTCTTGGCGTAGCAATTTTAATGGTCAGTAGTGTATATATATATATATATATATATATATATATATATATATATATATATATATATATATATATATATATATATATATATATATATATATTATATATATATATATATATATATATATATATATATATATATATATATATATATATATATATATATATATATATATATATATATATATA
The DNA here is from genome assembly GCA_963930645.1 of Salticus scenicus. Lineage (NCBI taxonomy): Eukaryota > Metazoa > Arthropoda > Arachnida > Araneae > Salticidae > Salticus > Salticus scenicus. The sequence goes on along the minus strand of OZ005656.1, from coordinate 135,974,960 downwards.
TATATATATATATATATATATATATATATATATATATATATACACTGCTCAAAACAATTAGGGGAGCACATGGTTTTAACAAAATTACGCGAACATGTACACCGGTAAGTAACATAAAATGAATCACCCATAATTTAAAGCCTAGTAGGAAACAGAAGAAGACGACTTCGTATGCAAATCAAAGTTCATGACGTCAAAAACCAGAAAAAGGAGATAAGGGCAGAAATCGGGATGTTGCAGAAACGTCTGTTTTACTGTCGTAACTGTGAAATTCGATTGCGCACAAATTTTTTTTGGAGACAAGCTGACTTGAGGATGTCTCAACAACGGGATTTACCGGAATCCATGGCATGGCGTGTTATAGGTAGACTTGAAGCCGGGCAAACACAACGTAGTGTCGTGGACGCTGTTGGAGTCGCCAGAAGTGTTGTCGCAAGGCTGTGGAATCGATTCCAAGAAACGGGAAATGTTAGACGTCGACTAGGGCAAGGTCGGCCACGCACAACTACAGCAACTGATGACCGGTATATACGATTAACAGTCCGTCGAAACCGAACAGACAATGCTACGCAGCTGCAAAGACAGTTGCTCTTGGCAACAGGACGAAGGGTGTCCACCCAAACAATACGTAATCGGCTTCACGAGGGAGGGCTCTATGCTCGTAGGCCAATGATCTGCATTCCGTTGACCCCCCTCCAACGTGCGGACCGAAGAAGTTGGGCTGCTGAACATCGAGATTGGGATCAACATGCCTGGAGCCAAGTGTTATTTACAGACGAGTCCCGATTCAGTCTGGAGTGCGACACCCGACGTGTTCTGGTATGGAGGGACAGGGGCACTCGAAATAACCCCGCATTCATTCGTGAAAGGTCACAATACAGACGAGCTGGTTGGATGGTATGGGGTGGAATCAGCATAGGCGGACGTACGGACCTGCATATCATTCGAAATGGCACTTTGACGGCCCGGAGGTATGCAGACGAGATAGTGCGACCTCATGTCATCCCTTACGCTGCAGCCATTGGAAATTCCTTTGTTTTACAGCATGATAATGCCCGACCGCATGTAACTCGTCTGGTGGAGAACATGCTTGAAGCTGAAACAATACAGCGTATAGATTGGCCAGCGTGCTCTCCTGACCTAAATCCAATCGAGCATGTTTGGGACATGCTCGGACGAAGCATTGCTGCCCGACCAAGGCCGCCTTTTACTGTCCAAGAATTGGAGATTGCACTTCTTGAGGAGTGGAACAGTATTCCCCAAAGACTAATCGATAACCTCATCGCATCCATGCCAAACAGGTGTGCAACAGTCTTAGCTGTTCGAGGAGACCTCACACCCTATTAAAAACGTATGCATCATGTCTAAACAGTACATTTTTTATTGTTTCCATGTAACAGAATTGTTGCCCTTGATCATCGTTTCATGTTTTTTTCCTTATTTTCGAAGAATTAAAGCTTAATTCCATATTTTTTTACGTCTTTTTTCTGTGTTGCGCATTAATACACGTGTACTATCCATTGTATGCCAATACATGGTTGTCTCGCTTTTTTTTCTTCACTTTTTTGTTTGCTCCTCTAATTGTTTTGAGCAGTGTATATATATATTTGTTTTTCGGAAAAATAACATGTGAACTTATTAAATATGTCTGCTGCATCTGCTGTAAGCACATTGTTGATTAATTACAACTAGACTAATGCATAAAGAATTGACCTGCATCAAAAACATTTTACTCAAACGAAACTAAGTTTTAGCATGCATAATATTAAGAAAAGCTAACTCACCTCTCTCCTGCATTTCCTCTGGTCGCTTGAAAAAACATTTTAGGCAAGTCAATAAGGATGAAATCCGATTACTTTCTATAGTTGATTTTAATCAGAGATTTTCTTTCAGAATTTTATGAAAGAAAACAGAATCTTTCACAAACTTTAGCACAGGTTTAAACATTCAGAATACGTATAAAGGCATTTTTTTATGCCTTGAATGAGTTATAAAGAATAAACAGAAGAATACTTATTGTTTTAATAATATAACAATTAATGGATTACTTGGCTGTACGAATGCAACCTGAATATTAGAATGTCAATTCAAGAATAAAGTTACTTCAGTTTTTTGAATAGTTCAGAGAGAAAAACAGAATCAAATAATAAAAAAAAGAAAAAGAATGAGTTTTTTTTTCTCTTTCTGGTCACATGACTGTCTACTTCTGATCGGCTGTCGCCTTTACCGCTTCCCATGAATCAACAGGCTGGGCGGGGCGGGAAGGCACCGGAGCAGGAGTCGAAATACTTGGAAAAGGGATCACCTGCCTAACCGGTCGAATCAGAATTCCAGCAGAAGAGGTTTTAAGTTGCAGGACCCTGGCGATTCCGTCAGGTCCGGGAATCAACTTGATGATTCTGGCGAGATCCCAATGGAGTGGAGGTGATACTTTATTTTTCAGGATGACGAGTTCCCCTGGAGAAAAGTTGTGACGGTGGTTATTGGTTCTTTTGGATCTATACAGCAATGTTGGCAGGTATTGTGCTTTCCACCTCTTCCAAAACGTTTCCTTCATCTGCAATAAGAGCTTATACCTAGAAGAAAGACTAAGAGAATTGTTTGTTAATGGCAATTCTGACAATTCTAATAATGCAGTTCCAATCAAGAAATGTCCTGGTGTTAAAGCTGCGATATCATTAGGAGCATTGGACAATGGTGTTAGAGGCCGCGAATTTATAACAGCCTCTATTTGACATAGAAGAGTGGACAGTTCCTCAAAATTTAAAATTGCGCCTTGTGTGATTTTTACCAAATGATGTTTGGCTAATTTTATCGACGCTTCCCAGAGTCCCCCAAAATTTGGAGCATACGGGGGAATAAAGTGCCAGGTTATTTGGTGTTGGGAAGCAAAATTTTGTAATTTTTCTTCTTTGAATAAAGAAAATAGCTGTTTTAGGTAAGAATGGGCTCCGACAAAATTTCTGCCATTGTCCGAAAATATGTCAGAGGGGTATCCACGCCTACCTATGAAGCGTTTCAAGGCTGCGAGAAAGGCTTCTGTAGAAAGATTTGAAACACATTCAAGATGCACTGCCTTTGTAGCCATACAGATGAAAAGGGCAATATATGATTTAAAGGTTGTCGCTTTTCGTTTATGTTGACATTTTGTCATTACTGGTCCCGCGAAATCGACACCAACCTTCGAAAAAGGCCGAATGGGTGTGATTCTTTCTGAGGGTAGATCCCCCATCTTTGGAATTATTGGCTTAGCTGACAGTCGAAAACAGAGTATACACTGTCTTAATACTGATTTTACGGTGGAGCGTCCGTGGGGAATCCAAAATTTGTTTCTAAGGAGTGAAAGTACTAAATTGGGACCAGCATGGGAGCTTAAGTTATGATAATATGTTATTATCAAGGAAGTAACGTGATTTGCTTTGGGAAGTAATATGGGGTGTTTTTCTTGAAATCGTAAGGATGGGTGGTTCCGCAGGCGTCCTCCAACACGAAGAATGCCTGCTTCATCCAGAAAAGGATCAAGACAGAATAGATGGTGTGAAGGTTTTAAAAGTTTGCCTTTCCTTAGTAAGGCAATTTCATCACTAAATTCTGCATTTTGAATAACTTTTACAAGCCACATTTCCGCTTGATTTAGCTCTATGGCCTTTAAAGGACCACTTTCCTTTGATTTGGTTTTAATTTTATTGATAAATCTCAAAACATAAGCTAGAATTCTTAAAAGTTTTAGATAGTTAGAGTATTTCGTGATATGTGATATGAAAGTGTTATTAGAAAGTGTAGGCTTAGAACTTGAATCTGTCGAATGTTGATGAGTTTGTTTCTGAACGGAAACTGAATGTAATGTGCACATTGGTGGTAGCTCAAAACTATGGAGCCATTTTGACCCTTCCCACCACTCAGTTCTAGCTTTCAACTTAGCCGGGGACAATCCGCGTGTGGCACAATCGGCCGGGTTTTCTTTTCCTGGGATATGTCTCCAAAATTCTAATTGAGTAAGAGCTCTGATTTTGGTAGCTCTATGGGCCACGAAACTATTTCCTTTGTTTGAAGGGTTATTTATCCAGTTTAATACAATAGAAGAGTCAGTATACCAGTATGTCGAATGAGTAAATTTAAGGGATTTTTGAATATTGCAAATTAACTCAGCTACGAGTACAGCCCCACACAATTCTAATTTCGGTAAAGTGAGTACTTTTATGGGTGCGACTCTAGTTTTAGCAGCAATTAGATATACCTGAATCGTGTTTGTTATGATCTTTAAATATGCGACTGCCGCATACGCCCTCGGAGAGGCATCACAAAAGCCATGCAGTTCAACTGTACAATCTTTAGTATTTGAACCTACATAGCGTGGAATGGACATAGATTTAAACTCATTAATTTCATTATAAAAAGTTTTCCATTCTTGCAAAATATCTGGAGGTATAGGCTCATCCCACGTTGATTGCAACTTCCACAATTTTTGTAGAATGAGTTTTAAGGTTATTGTAGATGGCGAAATAATTCCGAGGGGATCATAAATTTGCGCAATTACGGACAGCAACTGTCTTTTTGTATTAATTTGTTGATCAGCTAAGGTTCTAACTTGAAGAGTATCTTCACTTAAATCCCAGAACATTCCTAGTACTCTTTGATTTATTTTTTCTTTATCCTAAAAAAAATGAATGACCGAATTAGCCTTATCTTCCTCTGGAATATCAGAGAGCGCTTCTGGATGGCTACAAGCCCATTTCCTAAGTTTAAACCCTCCAGCTTGCATTAGAGCCTGCAGCTCCATTATTCTATCTTTTGCTAATTGAAGGGAATGTGCCCCTGACAATAAGTCGTCGATGTAAAAATTCTCCTTGGCAATTTCTGCTGCCAATGGAAAATTTTGTCCCTCATCCTCACATAATTGCTTAAGGGTGCGTAACGCTAAATAGGGTGCACAAGCTGTTCCGTAGGTGACAGTATTCAATTCGTAAAAGGATAATTGGTCATAGGGAGATTCTCTCCAAACAATTATTTGGTAGATTCTATGTTTCCTTTCAATTAAGATTTGCCGATACATTTTAGCAATGTCTGCACTGAACGCTACAGGGTTGGCTCGAAATTTTACTAAATTGTCAAAAATATTTGACTGTAGTTTAGGACCAATATATAAAATGTCATTTAAAGATTTGTTATTTGTTGTTTTAAACGAGGCGTCAAATACTACACGTAATTTTGTTGTTTCAGAGTTTTCATTTACCACCGCATGATGCGGTAAATAATAATGTGGCGTTTCATTAATTTCAGCTGGATTTAATTTTGTCATATGACCTAAATTTATATATTCGTTCATGAAATTCGAATACTCCCTCTTTAATTCTGGGTTCTTTTTAATTTTATTTTCAATGGAAAGAAATCTTGAAATAGCACCTGACTTACTGTCACCTAGTGCCTTATCTGGCTTAAACGGTAGATGAACGACATATCTTCCCTGACTATTTTTTTTAGTTGTGTTCACATAAATATTTTCCACAGGATCATTTTCTATCTTTTTTGATTCTACATTTGGAATTGATTCTGTATCAAAAAATTGTTTTAAAGTGTTGTTGATATCATCATCAATAGTCATATGGCATGTTAAACTGATATTTGTACATTGAAAACTGTTTATTCGTCCTGAAAGGAGGTAACCCAGCTTTGTGGGGAATGCTGTAGGAGTTCCTGCTGGCCCTTGAATTGGACTGCCATTGCAGATTGAGGCGACTATTTCTGCCCCAAGAAGAATATCGATTGGACCACTAACGTCATAATTGGGATCCGCTAGTTGTAATCCCTTTATGTGTGGCCAATCATGTTGCGGTAGTTGGAAATTAGGGAGAGGTGAGGTAACCTTATCAACTATAAAAGCGCTGACTGAAAATGACTCCGACGAAAAATGCGGAGTGAATTTAAATTCTGTTTCGTTGAGAGCAGTTTCTGCTAAAACGCAATTAATCCCTATTATCCTATGCGACGTGCTCCGTAAGGGCAAATTTAGTCGCTTAGCACATTCCTTAGTAATTAATGAATTTTGACTAGCATTATCTATCAAGGCTTTACAATGCACAATTTTTCCTTTATTCGATTTAACCTTAATTAGTGCTGTAGATAACAAAACATTACTAGAATAAAACTGAGCACTATTAGAAACTGAAATGTCTGGCGATACATGATTCGCCCTTTCAGAATTTATATTTCTACTATAAACATGCAATAGCGTATGGTGATTTTCTGCACAATTTTTACAATTAATGTTTATCCTACAATTCTCCAGCCTATGATTTTGGCGTAAGCAATTTTGACATAACCTATTTAATTCAACAAATTTCCATCTTTCTTTAACCGGTTTTGAATTAAATGTCGGACATTTAAATAGCGCGTGACGCTCATTACAAAGAATGCACGTATTTTCCTTTTTTACAATTGTACTCAATACGTTTGATTTCTTCGAATTAGTGAATTTTACGTCTTGTTTACATTTTATCTCTTCAACACCGCGCGCTTCGCGCTCAACGAATTTCCTAAAAAGATCAAGATCCGGCAATTTATCACTATCCAACATTAATTCCCATCTCTGTTTTAACGATTCATCCAATTTCCCCATCATGAATTTTATTATAATTAAGTCGCTTAACGCATTAGAATCTAAACCCAAAGTTTTTAAGTTTCTGACGGCTTCGTTACAAGTATCTAATAACTCAAGTAAAGTTTTAGCATTGTTTGCTTTTACAATTTTCATAGAAAATATTTTGTTAATTTGACTCAGTGCTAATTGTCTTTTATTTTCATATCTTTCATTTAATATTTCCCAACATTGATCTAAATTTTCCTCTTTTAGAGCGAATCCTCGAATTAATTTAGCTGCGTTTCCGCGCACTGAAGAATGTAAATATTGCAATTTTTCAATTTTGGATAACTGATTATTTTGTAGAATTGTCGAATTAAAAATTTCTTTAAAAGAAATCCAATTTTCGGTTTCACCAAAAAATTTTGGAAGATCAAATTTAGGTAATTTAATAAGAGACGATTTACCATTTTTCTCATCTTTATTTTCCGCGTGAGTATCTGAATCGCACGCATTTACTTCTGTTTTGTCCTCTAACTCCACCAGTAAATCAAAAACTACTCCCTTATATCTCAAATACATATCCATATAATCCTCATTCTCTTTAGCGGATAATTTTTTAAATATTTCCGCGATTTCATGATCATACGATTGAACTTTGGTTTTTAATAATTTAACCTTAGATTGTTCATCTTTACTACACCCCTTTACTCTATCTCTAAAACTATCGATTTCCTTACATAAATTTTCAAATAATAAAACTTGCTTAGATAATTTCGGCATTTTAGAATATATAAGTTTAAATACACATAACTATAGGCCTTCGAATTACAGAACAAACATTCAAGAACAAAAATAAATCATTTTAAGAATAAATGATTACGAATAAGAATAAGAATATCAAATACATATTAAATATATATAGTTTTTTTTTTTTTTATATATATATCTATATAAATCATCGATAGACTCATGGCTCTAGGACGGACCAAAAACATGTTGATTAATTATAACTAGACTAATGCATAAAGAATTGACCTGCATCAAAAACATTTTACTCAAACGAAACTAAGTTTTAGCATGCATAATATTAAGAAAAGCTAACTCACCTCTCTCGTGCATTTCCTCTGGTCGCTTGAAAAAAACATTTTAGGCAAGTCAATAAGGATGAAATCCGATTACTTTCTATAGTTGATTTTAATCAGAGATTTTCTTTCAGAATTTTATGAATGAAAACAGAATCTTTCACAAACTTTAGCACAGGTTTAAACATTCAGAATACGTATAAAGGCATTTTTTTATGCCTTGAATGAGTTATAAAGAATAAACAGAAGAATACTTATTGTTTTAATAATATAACAATTAATTGATTACTTGGCTGTACGAATGCAGCCTGAATATTAGAATGTCAATTCAAGAATAAAGTTACTTCAGTTTTTTGAATAGTTCAGAGAGAAAAACAGAATCAAATAATAAAAAAAAAAAGAAAAAGAATGAGATTTTTTTCTCTTTCTGGTCACATGACTGTCTACTTCTGATCGGCTGTCGCCTTTACCGCTTCCCATGAATCAACACACATGAAACACTTATTTGTGACAAACTTCATTCTTAAAACAAAAGTAATTATATATTTCGAATTAATAAAATTGTCGTCAAGTAAAATTAAAAAAAAAAAAAAAAAAATTACAAGATAAAATTTAAAAAGAAATACTGTTTCAACATACGTTATAGCGTTTTCATGTAGAAATAGTTAAAAATAATAAGCTTTAGAATAAATAATAATGTTGAATCTGGTACAGGTTGACTGATAAAACTTGTGTCTGCCAGCATAGATAATTTTATCGATGTTTTAGTTAAACATACACCTTAGATTTCTATCTTACCTTAGATTACCTCGATTGCGATGGTTTGTTAATTTATAAATTTTATAAAAGCCTATTTTTTCTATTTTATTTAATATTTTTAAACATTTAACATTTTCTCTGTTGATATTTTCGGAAACAATGATATGCAAAAGTACTGAATTAAGAAAATATTTCTTTTGTATAATGATGCATCTCTTATGTAAACATGAAACATTTACTTTGTGAGAAGATTCAATCTCCAAAAAAAAGGAATTGTAAGTTTCACATATTTAAAATTGTTGTCCAGAAAATTTATAGAATGATTTAAGAACACTGTTCTAAAATTTTGAATTAAAGGAAAATTATAATTTTGCAACTTAAGTTATAACGTTTTCATGCAGAAATACATAAAAATAGTGGGCTTCAGTATAATTGATATTTTTGATTTTACCATAGGATGACTGAAAAAATATCGTATCCTCGAATATATTTAATATTATCTATGGTTTAGTTAATTATACTCCCTAGATTAATCATAAATTTACTAAAAGAAATACAAATAGAATATATATTGGTGATTTTATGGTTCATAATTAAAAGAACTGGACTACATTTTGAAAAAAATATTTCAATTATAGCTGATTTTTTTCGAAATCGCATGATGCACAATTTAATTGTATGAAACCAAGTCTTTGCGATAAAATCAGCATTTTACAGTTTTTTTTTTTTTTTTTTTTTTTTTTTTTTTTTGTTGTTGTTGTTGTTTCCGTTCATGTGTGAGTTGTTATGTGAAATCCAATTTTTTCTGATGTTATTATTATTTCCCCATCATACTATAGGAATGGGGAACTTAGGTAATCGTGAAAAATTTCGACCTCGGTTTTTTGACTTTTTTATACGTTTTCAGGTGTGAGGAATCCGAAAATGACAAAATTTGTATGGTGTCTGTCTGTAGGGTGTCTGTTAGTGTTTCAGTCCGTTAGTTCGTTAGTTTGTTAGTCTGTTTACACGATATCTCACGAACAAATAATCGCAGAGAGATCAGATCAGTTTTAAAATATTACTTTCGATACTGGCAAGAACCCTATTTATTTGGAACATTCGAATTAAAAAACTTCGTAAGTTATTAGAAATTTACGATTTTCTTAACATGAGAGAATAGAACAAAAATTCACTTAAACGTGCATTAAATAGAAACTTATTACTGTAAATCTGTCAGACCAGATTTAAAATATCAGTTTTGATGCCGGAATGAACATCAGTAAATATAAATATGCTACTTTGAAAATTTCGCAAGTTATTGGAAATTTACGAAATTCTTAACATGGCAGTATAGGGCAAAATTTCACATAAACGTCAATTTTGAGCGATATTTTCATCGTACAGATGTCAGACTACTTTTGAAATATTATTTAGGACACTGGCATGAATATTAATGACTATGAATTTTCAAATATAAAAATTTCGTAAGTTATTGGAAATTTACGAATTTCTTAACATGGCAGAATACAGCAAAATTTCACATAAACGTCAATCTTGAGGGATATTTTCATCGTAAAGATGTCAAACCACTTTCGAAATATTATTTAGGATACTGGCATGAATATCATAGACTATGATTTTTCCAATTCAAAAAATTCGTAAGTTATTTGAAATTTACGATTTACTTAACATGTCAGAATAATTGAGCATAATAATAAATTGAGCATAAACTTCCATTTTTAGGATCATAAATACATTAGACAACCTTAAAATTACATTTATGATATTTGTTTGAACATGATTGAACACAAATATTCTAATAGGAGAATTTCGTAAATTATTCGTAATTTACGATATTATCAACATAGCGAAATTGTAAATTTTTCATATAAATATGAATTTTGAGGATTATTGCATTGGAAACAGTAGCATAAAAACTAAACAACGGAATCGACCCTGATAAAAAAAATAATAGATTAGAATAAGATAAATATATCGAACAGAACGGTGGATACCCTATTAGCCGAGATTTCATTATGTCGCTGTGTCAGGTTTTGGTCATATTCATTTTTTTTTTTTAACATGATTATAATATGTCTCGCACTAGAAATTTATGAGAACGTAAATATGATGGGGAACTGAGCAGAGTCCACCTATGCCAACTAGTTTTACTTTTGCGAGGTGAGATATAGCGTCGAGCTGAGGTAAATGAAGGTCGAACGCAGGTAAACAGTAAGATGTTAATCAGAGGTTGGGAAATAAGCTGGATCCAGCTTAGTTCCGAACGATAGTGGTGAAATCGATAGATTGTAGTTGTCGAGTTGGAGGGATTTTAGGTCGGAAAGGAGTATCTAAGAAGGAATTAGATTCTACGCAGTTTGAGGAAAGCTGATTGAATACGAATAGATGACGCTTTAAAGCGTACACGCTTAAAAAAAAAGAGAGCTATTTTCTAACACCGTAAAAGGACGATTTGAAAAATTCTCCTCTTAACCCTAAAGGGAACAATATTAGCTACATGTGTGCTAAGACAGGGAGTATTCTCTTTCCTGTTTCAACAATTTCAAAAATCAGTGTTAATCTTTTTGTAGTAAAAGGCGTAAAATGCACTCTGTTTTCTCAAATACCGTGGCATATCCTTAGTTCATTAACCACGTGTATCTATCGTCAACTGATATTTCAGGGCTCTGTAGCGTTAAGCAACGGACAGATGTGATATGCTTACAATAAAATATAGATATATAAATATAGTATGAATAGATACAGAAAGGTAATATATATTAATATATCAATATTAGTTTATGGTAGAATATTAGAAGAATATACGGAAAAAATACATTCGAGGCCAATGCACTGAAACTTGAAAATCAAGATGATGAATTTCGTTGATATTTTCAAGCTTAAAGAAGATACTGATGATCTATAAGAAAATTAATAATGGATAAATTTCATAAAGGTATTTGTATTTGAAATACTAGTACTCAAATCTTCAAGGGTATATTTTTTTTTTTCTTTTCTTTTCAAAATTTATGCAATTTATTTGATAGAGAATCAATATAATATAATTTCATATATTTAGTTATGCTGAAATATATTTAGCTAAAACAATAATATATTTTAGCATAATATATTTTAGTTAAAGTATGTTAAGCTAAAATATATTTAATATATTTAGTTATTAGCGAGCATTGCTTATTGGGATATTATCGGCACGTTAAGCGGAGGGTAAAGGTTCGATTCCTGATTGTATATATATATATATATATATATATATATATATATATATATATATACATATATTAATTTATAAGAATTTGTAGAAAAAAAAATAATAGTTTTAAATTATAACTAATTATAACGATTCACCACAAAAAATGCATTTATTTTTGTATCAATCATATACATTTCATAAATATAGTATAACGTTATTATTATTATTTTTTTATTATTCATTTCTTTGATAGTAATCATAGAATAGCAGATAGTATTAAAGAATATTGCATGATTTAATTGCGTATACAATAAATAAATAAATAAATAAAGTACTATTTTTTATGCACAAAGTAAATATAAGCTTTTTTAACTACATTAATAAGTTATCTTTACACACACACACACGCACACACACACACACACACACATATATATATATATATATATATATATATATATATATATATATATATATATATATAGATATATATATATATATATAATCCAAATAATAATAATAATAATAATAATAATAACTTATTTAAAGCAATTTCCTCAAAGCTGTAGCATAAGATTAATGTTTAAATGTTTTGTATTAATGTAATATCACTTTCTATATTAAAATTTTGTAATAATTTCCCAAACTATTAAAAACTAAAATATTTTAAATTTTATAAGTTAAAAAATTTCTTATCCCCAAAATAAACAAATTAAAAAAAAAAAAAAAAAGTAAAGAAAGAAAGTGACAAAGTGTTTAATAAATTTTAATGATACTTTAAAAAAATCAATACCATGTGTTGAAAAAATCAGTTTTGCTTTATATACAAAAACTAAAGAAGCAATGAATAATGAATAAAGTCTGCTATATAGAAAAACAAAATGGTATGAGAAACTCATTAAACCACCTGTTAATGTAATTAAATAAAGAAAAAATATATATTCTTATAAATATTCATTTGTTTTTAATGAAACTAACGGTAGAATAAATTAAATAGAAAATGCATTTTAATTAAAGAAAAAAAAAATATATTGGAAAAATGCCTGAGATTGAAAATTAGCTATTGATAACAGCTTTAGTATCGCAATATGCTTAAATTCATTAAAAATAGCTTAATGGGTTTCATGGGGAAAAGTGACGAAAATAATTATCCCCATTAAAAGAAAACCTATTAAATATGGTTTTAGCACATTTACATTTTATAAATTACATGATTTTTTTATAACGTGTATAGATATATATTTAAGTAAATGAATATTTGCTTTTTTTTTTTTTTTTTTTTTGAATAGATATTATGTAAGAAAAATATTATAATCTTGAAAAAATATATATATATATACTCAAAAGGTCTTGATGTACTCAAAGAGTTGAGGTCTACTGAATTAAATTTTGTTATTATTATAGAGATGTATATATGCTTTTGTGTGCATAAACACGGTATTGTGTAAAAGCTTTGATGGATTTAGCTGAATGTTTGTAGATGTTTCAGTTCACAATTCACGATCAGTATAGATTTTTATAAGTGCCTTGTCGTTCTTGTTCTTTTTACAGGGACTAAAAGAAAAAAAAAATGTATATATTTATGATTTTTTCCTATAGACTGAAATGACTATAAAGAATGACTATAATAAAAGTAAAATATACATTTAATTTCTCGGACACAAATTGATTTCGTCAAAAGAGGCCTCTTTGTAATTAATCGAACACATGATTCGCAATTTTTCGAAATTCAGACGCGTATCCCAGATAGCAGGGGGATGATGTACTTTAGGCGGACCCTGAATATCAAAGGAATGTGTAGATACCACTCTTTTTACGGACTTTTTGCTTAGCAGAAATTTGCAGGAATTTGCATGTAGCTCCATCTTGACCTCACCACACGCATCGATTCCGATTTATGTATATAGTTTTTCATTTTTTTTTAAATATGTGATTTGAAATATGTGCATAGCACATCATTTTCACTCATGATATCGTCAGATTAAAAAAAAAAAAAAAAAAAAATCTAAGGACATAATCAGGATGTGCTATGTACACGTGATCTGTTAGAGTTTTGCATCGAGCTCTATTTTAATCTCTCCGCATACACCTTAAAGCCGGATTTTCGAATGTTTTTAAATTTATTTATTTATTTATTTATTATTATTAAACTTTTTATTTAATTAAAACTTTTGAAGCTGGATTATCTGATGCCGCCATCTCTTGTCACAAAATTAAAATGATATATTAAGCCACAAAAATATAGTTCTTGAATAAAAGCAGAGCTATTTAACGTCCATTTAGCAACTAAAATGAACTATCTGAATAATGTGGAAATGCATGCAGTAATAACTCGGAACTGATACAAAGCAGATGGGCAAGACGCTACGGAAGGAAGCAGGGACTGAAAGTTACGTTTTAAACGGTTTAAATAGTTTATTTTATTTTATTTATTTATTTATTTATTTTATGCAATGTAAATTAAAACACGTTGATTATATATATATATATATATATATATATGTGTGTGTGTGTGTGTGTGTATAATAATCACTGTATTTTATTTTTTATTACAAATAAAAAACAAATTATTTAAACAGCTTAAAACATCACTTTTGGTCACCGCTACCTTCGGTAGCGTCTTGTCAAAGAACCGAGATACTTTAAATCGAAAATTATATTAAAAAATATAGAAGTTTTATTTTAGAAAAATACTTTATATACGATTCGTCTATCCAAAGAATATATAGAATTGATAAAATTTTATCATATCGCTGTAAAATGATTTAGTTCATTTAAGCACCAAAATTAAATCAGCTAGTTTTTGTCTGAATAATGCATTAGTATGCGTATCATTTACCTTTGTAAAATGCATGATTTGATTGCTTAAAATATTTATTCACATAGTTTTAACGTAAAGTGCTTGCACATCCCGCGGTACATCTAAAGTGAAAGTAATATATATATATATATATATATATATATATATATATATATAAATGATTGCAAAATTAAATGAATGAATATAAAAAGTAACATGATTTATAAAGATCACAATCAGTGAAATAAATGTACTTCTAAAATATTTAGTATTACTTTTTCATAACCACTTCATAGGAAAGGAAAAAAAAAATCTGATATGCTTTCTCTTAAAAAAAAAAAAAAAAAAAAAAAAAAAAAAAAAGTAGTGATTATGGAGATATATTTTCTATATATATCTTGTTTACAAACTGAAATCGAACTTTTGCTAAACGAATTGCCAAACGAACACTTGGATTACGACCGAAATTGCGTGACGCACATAAGTATCAGCAATTAAAATGGATAGTCAAGTAGCCACAGTTTAATGTATGGCAATGAGAAGAAATCGATTAAAATTGTTAATTTGCAGTCACGCAATACATCCTTTACACGTAAAGTAGATTACCTTCTGAGAATTATTGCATGTTAAACAGTATGTGCCGAAGGAACTTTTATTATGTTTAGTTGACGATACAGTATTTGTAATAAGAAAGAAATTTCATTATAGTAATTTTGCAATTTTTTATCTCAGAAAAAGATAAAAATAATATTCGATTTAAAGAAAATAATTAAGCAAATTGACACATGAACACTTATGTGTAAATATGGTGTGTGAAGCAGTCACACGACTTCCATTACCCACCATTACACGTATTATATTCATATTTGGAGATAATGTAATCAGAGAGGACATAAAAGTGACCTAAAGAAGTAATTGAAACATATTTTTTTTTCCTGTAAGAGAAACTTTATATGCTTGTAAAGGAGAGGAAAATAAAGATTACTTATAGCGAGGGGGAAAAAAAGTTAGAGTTATTCTTTGAAACACCAGTTTCCGAGATCTAAAACTGACCTACTACCTAAGCAGGATGACTGTTAATTTTCCTCTATCAACCACGTAATTTGTGAGAAAGGAAAAAAAATATATTACTATTTTCAAGAAAATCGTTAGAACCATTTTTGAGATACCAGCTTTTACCAAAACTCAACTATTGACTGGAAAACAATAATTATATGCGAAAGGATATTTAAAAATGTGTTAATATGACGAGATTGAACAAAATCCGTACAGGATGTTTTAAAGGAACGCGCTTGCGAGACATGAATATGACCTATTTATACAACACACCTATATATTTTCCTGAACTAACTAATTATATCATTCGAAAGGACATATAATAGACTGTTTATATAGAAAATTTTAGAAAAATCGTTAAAGCCGTTTTTGAGATACGGACTTAGGGTGCCACTTACGGTTTCCGATGTTCCACTTCCTTTTTTTCAATTTTCACCAAAATTTGAAAAATTCATCCGTACACCAAACCTGTCTCAATTCTGAAGTTTTGTAGTTCTGCCTTTATTAGTTTCAGAGATATGATAGCCAATAGGTTCCATACATACATACATACGCACACACTGACCAACTGCGAAAAACCACTTTTCTGGACTCAGGGGACATTAAAACGTGTAAATCAGATGAAATCTCGAATTTTTGGACCGAATACAATACTTCCATTAACTATGGTAGTATTGTAATGGAAGTAAAAATGTTAATTTCAGTTCATCATAATATTATACAATTATTCTAAACAGAATAATATTTCGATAAGTAGTGCATTCCGTCTCTGATTTGTGACTTTTTATGGTAAATACATCGTTATTACATATAGTCCATTCATTGGACAACATAAATATTACTTTGCAGATATTATTTCCTGTTGGGTTCTTATTAAATAAAGTGTACACAATCATTTAAAGTACAATGAGAGCAATATATATATATATATACAATAAATGTTTTTGACGCTGTGATATTATATTCATTCAGATAAGCAGATAAGAATTCAGATCTGTTACATTCCATTCTAAAAAAATAGTATCCATGAAATAATACCTAAAATTTCTAAAACAATTTTCATTTTTGTTGTTTTATTGCTAATTCATTAATTTATTTAAAAATAATTAAAAGCCTAGTTATTTAATTAGAATACTGAGTCTGTAATTACAAGATTTTTATGTTTTATCAAAAATATTCCTATATTTTGAGTTTCCTCTTGAAATAAAATATAATACCTAACAGAATATACATCACGCCTGAGTTACTCTATAGACAGAAATGATCGAAATATGTAGATTTATTATGTTTATATATATATTTTTATTTAAAAACGTCTAAACACTTAAAATACCTATTATTCTTATTAATATTATTAATATTATTATTGTTATTGCTATTACTAATATTATTATTATTTGTTAAAACATGAGAACCTTCAAAATGTAAATTAAATGTACTTCAGAAAACTTTTACATATGTTCTCCGGTGATAGAAATCGTATAAGCTTATTCCTTCTTAGATGTCATACATTGGATATTCTTAGGGAAAAAAAACTTTTACTTCTAATTACTTTTAAAAGAACTTTGCTTAAACATATGTCCCTACGCATTTATATCATTTAATACTAAAATATTGTACATTAATTTTCTCGTCAGGCACAATTTACTTACTTGGAATAATTTATCCATGCGTATAAATTAAATATTTTAATTTTTTTTTCTTTTATTGAAATTCTTGAACTATACAGGAATGGTGCAAAATGATAGGAACGACGCAAAATAGCAAAGCAAAAATCAAATATCTATAAAATGCAAATTCACAAATAATTTGGTTAAAATTAAATGCATGAAATAAAAAAAAAATACACTTTAAGTGAAAAACAGGAAAACACAAGACAAACGTTTCGGCTAAACACTAGACTTCCTCACTGTCATTAACATATGAAGCACAATATTTACAATAGAGTTACAAGACATCAAAATAAAACTAGGTTTTTTGGAGGAATAGCTTTAGCCTCGTTCAGGGCAGAAAACTGTAATCTAGTAATTGCGCCTACTAGATTCCAGCTTTGTACCCTGAATGATAGTAGACACTTTTACATCTCATTCAGCGAAATATAAAATAATTTTTCTGCTCGTATTCTGTTAGATCACAAAACATTTTGATGCTGATGAGGTGAAAACGATCTAGGAAATCGAGATAATTTAAATTTATAATGACTATGCATGCGTCTTTCAAAAAACTTGCGACATTTTAAATTTTTAGAAGGCGGTCTTTTTTTTTTCTTTTGCAAATTCTGTCTACATAAGGTATTTAAAATTTAACAGGAAGGTTCTTTTTTTTTTTTTTTTTTTAAGATACCAGGACGTTTGATTTTTCGTACAGCAAGGAAATAACGCACTGACAGAAAAGTTATTTAGATACAGGATAAAAACAAAAGAACGATAAAAACACCAATTAAACACTAAAAAATCCTTAGACAAGTAAAATGACGTCTATGTCCGTCTTTAATACCTGGCAGTAATTCACCTTGAAGAGAAATATGTGTTAAAATAAATTAATTGGTCTAAAAATATTTTCTATTCATAAAAAAAATGTTTAATTTGGATGATTTCGATGCCACACCTTCATATTTCCACGATCTTCTAAAAGAAAGAGAAAATATTCTAACCGTGAACACTGGGGCAAAGTTTTTTTTTTTTTTTTTTTTAATGATTTGTAGTACTTTTCCATATGGAGTTTAGATAAATATTGCTTTTATAGATGATCCATAAAATGAACATATATACCGATTTATACCGACTGATTAGCCAATTTTCATTATTTTAATACATTGCATCATTTGCGCAAATTATCTCATGTGCTGATTGCATCAGACGCAATCTACTGCTATAATAAAGATGGTCGGCACGTTTATCGTCAGTTGTCTATTGGACTTTGTCGTAGACATTGTTGTTGTGTAATTATTGTGATGAATTAAAAAAAAAAAAAAAAATATTTTTACAAAGAGATCAGAGATATTCACCCTGCAAAAAACTGGATTTTCTGAACGTCAAATAAGTTCGAGGGTAAATGTTAGCAAGTCAGTTTTGCATCAAGCTATTAGTAAATTTAAAATTTCAGGAAAATATGTGGATCTTAAGAGAAGTGGTCGCCCTACAAAAAAGATTGCACGCGATAACGTTAAGAAGGATGGTCTAACAACAGGAACTGGCCTGTTATCATGGATGATGTGATAAGAAGGATTGTCGTACGAGATCCTAGAAACTCCTATAATACAATTAGACATTCTCCGGCAGCAAAAGGCATCGACCTCAGTTTGAGTACTATTTCAAGACGTTTGGTGAAGGTTTTTGGCTTATCATCAAATAAACCTGCAAGGAAACCACCACTTACACCAAGTATGAAAAAGAAACGACTAATTCTCGCCAGACAATATCAGAATTGTACATAACAGCAATGGAGTAGGGTCTTATTTTCGGATGTGTCTAGTTTGCAGCAGCTTTCTGCACGGCTACAAGTATTCTCCGCCAGAGGGGAAACATATGTTGAGAGATATACGATTCCAACTGTGAAACATCCTCCAAGTCAAATGATATGGGGAGCAAAGTTTATGTCCGGTACTGCTAGTGTGTATTTTGTGCCACCTAAAACCACTATGAACCGAAAGTAGTACCTTATTTTGTTACGTGAGAATTTAAAGCTTCATATTTGTGCTCATAAATATTCAATTTTCATGCATTTTGAGGCTCCGTGTCACAGGGCGAAGATTGTAAAGAAATATCTGAGGGCACAGAAAATCAAAGTGCTTGACTGGCCTGGTAACAGCCCAGATTTGAATCCAATAGAGAATATTTGGTGTATTGTGACAAATAAAGTCACCGAAAAGCAACCATCTACTGCTACGGTACTTGTTGAAGCAATAAAGCATGTTTGGTGCACAGACATTTCTAAAGCATACTAAAAGTCTCCTATTTATAACATGCCTAAGAAGTTTGCACAAGTTTTTTTTTAAAAAAAGGAAGTCCTAAAATATCCCGACTTTAATTACAGTAAATAATCATGTACAGTCTATTTTGTTCTTTTATATGTAAAATATGCATATTATTTTTCCGGAATTCCATTAATTCTCATTTTTCTATTGATTGCCTTAAACTTTTCAAATGACTGTAAATTAATTTGTTAAAAAGCAATTTCTGCTCAAGGGTGAAAAAAAAAGGGAGGGGGTACTTATATTATTTGCGGAAATAATGCATCGATGAACCCAAGAGAAGTCGCGTCATTTCTTATAACGCTAGTAGTCGCTTGTCGATCTTTTCCGGTAGTGTTTAGTTTTGGGGGAAAGCCGAAAGAAAACCAGTAGAGAAAGATGAAGTGCATTTGATTCACGCGAAGCTTTTCCGCAAAACTCTAACCTGTCTGAAAATCCGGAAGTGGGGAAAAAATTAATCAACGTTAATGGTCGCGTATCGACCGATTTTAGAAGTAAAACGTTTTTAACTGATCAACGGGTAAACCGTGAAAAAGAGGCCAAATGTGGTTTGGAGATAATGAGTCTGTTGATTCACAAGGTAATATTCTTGACCTAAATTTGATACAGAATGTTCGGATATCATGAAGAGCAATATCTAGAGACAGAAGCGATTAAAACGTTCAAAATACACTGGTGAACAAAATTAAAGCAACAACCTGTTTTCTCGTTATGTTTTTTTACACATAATTTTTAAATATATATAAACATATGAAAGTAAAATTTGGATGGCCTGTTCTTTATCATATTATTAACCAAATTTTATGTAACTTTAGCATAAGAACAATTTTTAAGCTAATAAATATTAATATTCTGTCAAAAGTAAGCTTTGGAAAAAATAAAGAGAAAGATGAAGTGCATTTGATTCACGCGAAGCTTTTCCGCAAAACTCTAACCTGTCTGAAAATCCGGAAGTGGGGAAAAAATTAATCAACGTTAATGGTCGCGTATCGACCGATTTTAGAAGTAAAACGTTTTTAACTGATCAAAAAATAGCAGAAATGACTTCAAAATATATTATGTTAGAGGACATCCATCCAAGGTCTGTTACACAGAGTTTACAAACTTTAATTTTAAAGGGTGATCTGTAGGAGGAATTTATAAGCAATGGGTGGCAAATAGACCGATATGCGACTGCTAACGGGTAAACCGTGAAAAAGAGGCCAAATGTGGTTTGGAGATAATGAGTCTGTTGATTCACAAGGTAATATTCTTGACCTAAATTTGATACAGAATGTTCGGATATCATGAAGAGCAATATCTAGAGACAGAAGCGATTAAAACGTTCAAAATACACTGGTGAACAAAATTAAAGCAACAACCTGTTTTCTCGTTATGTTTTTTTACACATAATTTTTAAATATATATAAACATATGAAAGTAAAATTTGGATGGCCTGTTCTTTATCATATTATTAACCAAATTTTATGTAACTTTAGCATAAGAACAATTTTTAAGCTAATAAATATTAATATTCTGTCAAAAGTAAGCTTTGGAAAAAATAAAGAATTTAAAGAAGGAAAAAAACTTAATGAAAAGTTTTAATAAGTATATGTAAAGACGTACATGCCTTGAAATGTTAAACTAAATCTCGATTTTTCTTTCTGTATTAACTTTTGGACTCTAAAAAAAAATATATAATTAATAATATGTAAACTATCAATATCACCAGAATAATAAAAATGTCGATAAATAATTTTATAATGAAGATCATATTCAATTTTCATGTTTGTATGGATATTCTTTAGAAAATGATTCACATGCGAAAAAAAAAAGAAAAAATTTGAAACAGAAAAGGGAATACAGGTAGAAAGATTTGTTTGTAATCTGACATATGAATGCGTGTACATGATCATTTATCTGTAAGGTATCCTTATGGCCACTTTTCATTAAGTGTTCTTTCCAAAAATTAATGAAAATTTTCCTTTTTTTTTAAAGCTTAATTTTGAGAGAAAAATTAATATATATATTAGCTTAAAAATTATTCATATGCTAAACTTACATAAAAATCGGTTAATAATATGATAATGAACAGGCCATCCAAATTTTATGTTCATATGTTTATTTGTTTAAAAAATATGTGTAAAAGAAGAAAACGAGAAAACAGGTTGTTGCTTTAATAATGTCCACCAGTGTACTATTATTATTAGTTATTTATGAGATATGTAGTGTTTTATCATCTTAGGAAGATTAATTTTATCTGAATTCCACACTGCAGACTTCTACTGAAATTATTAATCACAAAAGACGCATAATAATTTTAAAAATTCTTGTAAAATTTGTGAAAATCTCTGTCGTTATTTAATTTTGCTCCCATTATTTAACTTGTGAATATGCATATCGTTCTACAGAGTAAATATATGTTATAATTCAATCGTCTTTGCATGTTAATGTGTGCTATAATTAGTTCCATATTATATTACTATTGTTTTAACTATGAATTAATATTACTGTAAGTATTTTTTAGCAAAAAAAAAAAAAATATCGATGTTCACCTTGTTATCTTCCATCGAATTTATACTTTTACTTATTACTTTTTCAATGTATCTACATAATTCATTTTCTACATATATGATAAGTGTTAACTGGAATAAATTATAAATCGAAAAAATTTAAACAATCTCTTTAAAGTAATGATTGTTTCAAATACTTATTTCTATACAATTTCGAATTAAAAAATCCATTAATTTTGAGTTTTTTTTTCCAATACATCATTTAACTGATTGTTTAATTTAAAAAGTTTTCTTGTATTATCATACCAGATCACATATATGCACATATATGACATTAATTTTTAAAGTACATTATATTATGTTTAAAATATTTCTATTGAACTCTAAACATGTTTTCAATATTTTTAAATGAAAATAGACACATAACTTTTTTCTCCATTCAAAAAGTATTTATCTCAAAACGTTTTTGTCAATCATTTGTATTATAAAGCAAACACAGCACTTTTTTTATACAATGTTAAAAAAAAAAAAGCACAAATGGAATCACTTGTTTTTGTTTGTTTCTAGAGTTATACATATTCAATAGTTTCAAAGTATGAAAAATTATATGGTTATTTACATGTTACTATAATTATTGCAACTGTAAATAATAATTACAAATGAATTGTTATTCAAAATCTGCTTTAATGTTACGATTGCGTGCTAGTTATCGTTGCCATGGTTTTTCATGACATATCGCTCTAACCATCATGAATTCTGGAATATATTTATTTCAATGCATACTTTTCATATTAGCAGTATACAAATAAAACAATAAAATAAATTATTTTGTTTCAAAAGTAATGTCAATATTTATAATTTTATTATTTAAAACCCGTGTAGTTAAATGCTATAGTTATATTTTAACAAATTTTGTAAATGAAATATTGTATATATCCGACATATAAATAAAATAATTATTTATTTTTCATTTATTAAAAAAAAAAAAACTTCGCAGAATAGTTTAAAAATACAGAGTTCAATTTCAATGTTTAAAATAAAACTATATCTGCATGATAATATTTATTAATAAATAGTATAAAAATTATTATTGCATCATTACTAGTATATACGTATTTTAAAAGAATGGTTCAATAAGAACGTTTCACTTTTTATTATTTTTCAAATCTATATAAATTCTGATAAAATTATTAGACAAAAGTTCGGATCTTCCTCAATTAGATATATATATATATATATATATATATATTATATATATATATATATATATATTTATAACAAAATTCTTTTTTTAATAGTCAACAATCAAATAATTAAAAAGGTTTGTCTTACCTGGGTTAGCACAGGTACTCCGTCACTTGAGATTTATTCATGAAGAATCTCGTAACTTTTATCATCAGCAGAAAAACAAAATTGTTACTTGAAGAATTCGATGAATTATATATATGTTAGTTTTTAGACGAACTTCTGTTTTAAAACAAAACTACTTGTTTTTCTGTAATAAAATGTAGATTAATATTTATAATAATAGAGATATTGACTGCATAATTGAGGATTGCCTAGAGTTTTATTTTTTAAATTTATTTAATGTATCTTAGGCATCTATAATAATAAATGGAAAGGTTTGTCTGTCTGTCTGTCTGTCTGTCTGCCTATCTGTCTGTCTGTCTGTCTGTCTGTCTGTACTTTTATACGTTCAGCCCCTACTGAACGCAGAAACACAAGAATTGACATACGGATGCTCTGGAACCTTTCCGATGTTTTCCTCGAAACAGAATTTAAAAATCTTAATTAGTTTCGGAGATATTAATTAAAATGTTGACCCATGTCGATCGTTCAATGACCAAAAATCCTTATTGCTTAAAAAGAGGCATTCTATCAGCATTCAGCAGACGATTTTAACGGCTGTCTCGAACGGAAACAAAACAGGTGCAAGTCATTAATGTCACATGATCTTTAACTGGAGTTAAAAATTGCAAATTTCAAAGTGCTTCAAATTTTCTTTTTCGTACACAACACTTATTATACAACCTTTTCAGCACAAAACCAACCTGCAGTTAAAATTTCATCAATTTTCATTAATAAACAAAGCAGTTACATTTTAATTGCAAAATAAATTTTATTCTAACACGTAATCCATCTTTCAATAGACGATAGAAGTTTCCATAGCCACAAAATACATTTGAAGGAACTAAAAAATACTTTTTCTTTTTTCTTTTTACGTCCATTACCCGACTACCGTGGTATGTATAGGTTTTGGGGAAATAAAAAATATATATTTTTCTTTTTACTTCCATTAATAAAACTACCGTAGATAATGGATTACATGTTTTAGAATGTAGGTTTTCTTTTGTATCTCAGCTAAAATTTCGATATTTCAAATTCCAATTAAATTATTTTTAATACATCATTCGAAAGATATTTTAAAGTTGTTTTAAATCATCGAAAGTTTTCACCAGATTTACACGTTTTGAGGTCTCCTGAATTAGTTTTCTTCTGTATCTCAGCTACTAATTAAAATAATTTCATAAGTAATGCATCATTAGAAAGCTTTTTTGATTTGGAATCGAACAGTGGAATACAGAAATTTGTACCGCCAGATGGCGCTGTAATATTTTAAAATTTCAATATTTCATTATTTCAATTTCTAATTATGATTAAATTATTTTGAATACATCATTAGAAAGATATTTTAAAGTTCTTTTAAATTATCGAAAGTTTTCACCAGATTTACACGTTTTGAGGTGTCCTGAATCAGGTTTCTTTTATATCTCAGAAATTAATTAAAAAAAGTTCTTAAGTAATACATCATTTGAAAGCTTTGTTGACTTGATACACATTTTAAAGTACTTTTACATTATCGAAAATGGAATTCGAGATTTCACCCGAATTACACGTTTTGAGGTGTCCTGATTAGGTTTTCTTTTGTTTCTCAGCTACTAATTAAAATAATTTTATAAGTAATACATCATTAGAAAGCTTTTTTGATTTGGAATCGAACAGTGGATTACAGAAATTTCTACCGCCAGATGGCGCTGTAATACATTCAAATTTCAATATTTCAATTTCTAATTATGATTAAATTATTTTTAATGCATCATTCGAAAGATATTTTAAAGTTCTTTTATATTATCGACAGTTTTCACCAGATTTACACGTTTTGAGGTCTCCTGAATTAGTTTTCATTTGTATCTCAGCTACTAAGTAAAATAATTTCGTAAGTAATACATCATTAGAAAGCTTTTCGAACAGTGGAATACAGAAATTTGTACCGCCAGATGGCGCTGTAATATTTTAAAATTTCAATATTTCAATTTCTAATTATGATTAAATTATTTTTAATACAGCATTCGAAAGATATTTTAAAGTTCTTTTAAATTATCGAAAGTTTTCACCAGATTTACACGTTTCGAGGTGTCCTGAATCAGTTTTCTTTTATATCTCAGAAATTAATTAAAAAAATTTCATAAGTAATACATCATTTGAGACCTTTGTTGACTTGATACACATTTTAAAGTACTTTTACATTATCGAAAATGGAATTCGAGATTTCACCCGATTTACACGTTTTGAGGTGTCTTGATTAGGTTTTCTTTTGTATCTCAGCTACTAATTAAAATAATTTTATAAGTAATACATCATTAGAAAGCTTTTTTGATTTGGAATCGAACAGTGGATTACAGAAATTTCTACCGCCAGATAGCGCTGTAATACATTCAAATTTCAATATTTCAATTTCCAGTTATGATTAAATTATTTTTAATGCATCATTCGAAAGATATTTTAAAGTTCTTTTATATTATCGACAGTTTTCACCAGATTTACACGTTTTGAGGTGTCCTGAATCAGTTTTCTTTTGTATCTCACCTACTAATTAAAATAATTTCGTAAGTAATACATCATTAGAAAGCTTTTCGAACAGTGGAATACAGAAATTTGTACCGCCAGATGGCGCTGTAATATTTTAAAATTTCAATATTTCAATTTCTAATTATGATTAAATTATTTTTAATACAGCATTCGAAAGATATTTAAAAGTTCTTTTAAATTATCGAAAGTTTTCACCAGATTTACACGTTTTGAGGTGTCCTAAAACAGTTTTTTTTTTTTTTTATCTCAGTTATTAATTTAAAAAAGTTCATAAGTAATACATCATTTGAAAGCTTATTTTAGTTGATACACATTTTAAAGTACTTTTACATTATCGAAAATGGAATTCGAGATTTCACCCGATTTACACGTTTTGAGGTGTCCTGATTAGGTTTTCTTTTGTATCTCATCTACTAATTAAAATAATTTCATGAGTAATACATCATTTGAAAGCTTTGTTGATCTGGAATGGAACAATAGATTACAGAAATTTCTACCGCCAGATGGCGCTGTAATATTTTTAAATTTCAAAATTCCTATTCTAATTATGATTAAATTATTTCTAATACATCATTCGAAAGATATTTTAAAGTTCTTTTACATTATCGAAAGTGGAATTCGAGATTTCACCTGATTTACAATTTAAAGTGTCCTGATCAGGTTTTCTTTTGCATCTCAGCTAATTGAGTAAGACCGTTCAAAATTGGTATATGCAAGTTATTTAGGAGAGGCTGGAACGGTGGGGAAGGAATAGGCGCGCAGCGCGCATGGGTTTGGGACCCGGTGCGAGTTTCTACCCGATGATAAAAGATTTTTTTTAATTTTACTTTCTTAATAAAAGTTTGAGTTGAGAAGGAATATGCGTGTACAGCGCACGTATATCCTCAAACGTGCGCGCGCAGCGCGCATGGGTCTGCGCTGCCGGAGGCAGTGGCTTCCCGGTGTGAGTTTTTACCGGATGCTAAATGATATATTTTTTAATTCCTTTTCTTGAGAATGAAAGTTTATGAGTAATAACATGGAATTTTGAAAAGGCATAAGGATGGTGAAGGAATATGTGCGGGCAGTGCACGGGTCTACGCTGCCGAAGGCAGTGGGGACCCGGTGCGACATTTTTCCTGATCAGATTTTTTTTTTCTTTTTTTATCACATGATAAAAATTAATGCAATTTTGAGAATTCATTAATTATTGTGATTCATTTAAAAATAGTGACCAGCGAAGCGGGCGTGCCTGCTAGTAGAAAATAATGGAAGGAGGACTCAATAAAAAGAACGTCCTACGAATACAGAAAATGTTACATGATTACAAAAGAAAAAGAAAAGAAACAGTAGTAGTAGAGTGACGCGACATATCGTCACGTGATGAGGCAGGTGCTAAAAAACAATCAGTTCGCGGGAAGAAAAAGTTTCGGAACATGAAAACAAAAGTTAATAAAAATTGTTCTGAGGTTAGATGTTTGCAACAAATTCTACAACTTATTATTATTTTTTTTTAATCATCTATATATTAATAGGCAAGCATAAAATTTGTAGTCCATTTTTAACATATTAATTATGGGAGTAGAGGGTTGAAAATGGTATCATTCGAAAGGTATGGTTAGCCGGAAGGTGCGAATACAAATATTATTTTCTTACGATGTTAAGAAGGTATTTAAAAATACATTTATTTTTTATGCATTTTCCCTCATTTTTCCCTTTTATACACGTATTCCTTTACATTAAAAAATACCTAAAAGTAGAAAGTTGTTAAATCTGGCAATCTCATAAAGCTCAAATAAAACCATAGACACAGTAATTTGTATAATGTAGCATAACTATACACAAGCGAAGTGATGACGTCACTGTCTGTCCATGGAGCCATGAAAAAGATTTTCTATGTTAATCGTCCATTGGATTTTTTGTAAAAAATTATTAAAAAATAACGGAAATTATCTGCCGATTTTAATTCAGATATTTGGGTATAGTTATATATAAGTTACTGTCTACATGTGTTTGATTGAATTATTTTTTTCTGTAAAATTGATAAAATTTTAATTTAAAGTCACAAAACTCCAGAAAAAAAATGGCAAACTTCCAGTTTCGAATGTAAACATAAACATTTCATTTCAAAGGGTGATATTTAAACAATAAATATTCAACTAATATACTAAATAAATAAAAGGAAAATGGATTTGTTACTAACTGCTGCATGTATAAGTAGACGATACGGAAAAGATTCCGATTTGTGTTTTTTGCTGAATTTGCATGTTTTGAGCTTTCTTTACGTTTCAATTAACTGAAATTGGCTGCTTATTTTTTAAAAAAGTGTCTTTATTGCTAGCTTTTGTGGGTAGAAGAAGCAAGTAGAAGATACATAAAAACTTTTGATTTCCGGTTTTCGATGAATTTACATGTTTTGAGATTTCCTTGCATTTTAATTAAGTGAAATTGACTACTTATTTTTATTTTTTTTAAAGTGGATTTATTATTCTTTCCTCTGCATATATAAGTATACATAGTTCGTATACAGAGACACGCCAAACTTTTTCTTATCATTACGGCCTATGGGAGAAATTTGTATGTATCGAGATAACGGCCACAAAAATCACGCTACTGACTTACAATTTGGTACACGTGTTCATGTGCCCCACGAAATCAGCTGTATAGTTTTGGGTGTGTGTTCCATTTGTAATTCGTGTACAGGGACACGCCAAAATTTTTCTTATCATTACGGCCATGGGAGGAATTTGTATGTACCGCGATAGCGGCCACAAAAATCACGGTATTGACTTGCAATTTGGTACACATGTTCATGAGCCCAACGGAATCAGCTGTATAGTTTTAGGTGTGTATTCCATTTGTAGTTCGTGTACAGGGACACGCTAAAGATTTTCTATCATTACAGCCTATGGGAAGAATCTGTATGTACCGCGATAGCCACCGCAAAAGTCAAGCTACTGACTTCCAATTTTTGCCGAAAGGTCAGTGGAGGTCCTCTGTTGAGACACAAAAGAATTTTGAGTTCCGTCTGTAGGTCTGTCTGTCAGTCTGTCGTGCGATAGCGGCCGCAAAAATCACGCTATTGACTTGAAATTTTGTACACATGTTCATGATCCCCACGAAATTAGCTGTATAGTTCTGGGTTTGCATTCCATTTGTTGTTCGTGTACAGGGACACGCCAAAGTTTTTCTTATCTTTACGGCCTATGGGAAGAATTTTTATGTACCGCAATAGCGGCCGCAAAAATGCTTCAATTGACTTGCAAATTGGCGCACACGTTCCAGCTTTGCATATAAGTAGCTGTATAATTTTTATTGCTATATTTTTTATAAACTGTGTACAGGCACACGCCAAAACTCTTAACATTACGGCGTATGGGGTGAATTTCGTTTAAACGCATTTTAATATCATTACTTTGCAATGAAGAAAATGAAACTAGCGTACGTGAGTAAGATGCTTAAACTTATGTTGTTTGAAGAAAATATGTGCTCTTAAGCTTTCTAATTAATATACAGGACCTTACATAAGTGTTCTGACAATGTCACGTATTCATCCAAACGATGTTAAATTTGGAACAATTATTAATTTTAAATGCAAAATAAGCGGAATAGTTTTTACTGGTGCATACAATGTTCATGGTTCGTTTACAAAGACACACGAAAGAATTTCGTAACATTAGAGCCTATGGAAAATTTTTTAATTTAAGCGCGCACTTTAATGCGTTTATGCTGCATTAAAATTAATAGAATTAACATACATTATAAAGATGTTTAAAATCCTGTTTACTTTTAAAAAAGGGTACGTAAAGACTGAATAATTTATGGGACCACACAAAATAATTCTGAGGAAGTACTGTAATCATTCAAATGGTGTCCAATTAGTTTGAAAAATTAATGAGTTATAATTAATTAGGCTTATACTTATTATTGGCGTTTATAATGACTGTGGCTACTTTTCCGGGATAAATAAATGAATTTCGTATTATTACGGTCTATAGTCTGTATTTCTTAAAAGTGTATTTTAACATGGTTACACACCATCAAATATAATGAAATTTTATTAGAATTTTAAAAGCATGTTTTCCTGTTGAAAATTGTGGTCATATAATTGATAATTAATTTAAAGATTACGCAAAATATTTCCGATATGCTATGTAATTTTTTTGGTATGAAATTTGATAGTTGTGAAATTTGGTATTTATGGATTTCAGGGAAATAATACAAGACCGTCGTTTATTAAGAATACATATTGTTGCGTACTTGGGGGTTCGTAAGTTGTCCGAGAATGAAAGGCGAAACTTGCAAAAATTCAGTTAGTTATTCACAGAAAGTTCCAGAAAAATACAGGTCTATAAACCAAGTATGAGCTTCAATTCAACCAGTAAACATAGCAAAACAACAGTACAAACTGTTTATCAATAACACATAAAGCAAGTCTCATTCAAAGAGTCTCAAAGCAAAGCAAGCATTTGACGAAACTGACACAGATCTGTAATTGGCCGCCTTGGCTATAAAAATGCTCCTTTTATACAATTCTTTCCCACAGACTGTTCTGGAAAATTCTTGTATCTCATCAACCAATGAGATTAGAGTTTCCATATTTGGTATGTCCCTAATAAGGATTTTCACGCCAAGGTCGCCAAAAAATCGCCAAGGAGGGAAACAGTCGCCAAATTTGGTGCCAAATCCATTTCTTCCCTTATTGAGTTTTTAATGCGTTTTCAAAGGAAAATTAGGCTATTTTAACGCTAAAACGACTAGAAACGCACAAAATCAGCATTTTATCGACTTACTAAGCCTCTTTGAAAGAATTTATACAAAAATAAATTCAATTATTTACAATTCCGTAACACTTTACATGATATACAAATAGGTATACAAAGAGAAATACAGCAGGGGGTTGAGGGGGGCGGCAGCCCCCCTCAGGAATGATTATGGTAATAATCATTTGGTATTAATCTGATTATGGTAATAAGTCGATCGAATCAATATATCTGTATATATATATAAATTACGTGTCACGATGTTTGTCCGGGGTAAACTCCTAAACTAAGGAACCGATTTTAATGAAATTTTGCACACTGTGTGCAGTTTGGTCCAACTTGAGAGATAGGATAGTTTTTATCTCAATTTATTGTCACAATATTGTTTTATTGCAATTATTTGTTAATTATAGACCTTTATTAAAGTTGCTCCAAAATATCTGTGAGTTCCATTAATTTAATTGTTACCAAAAAAAAAAAAAAAAAAAAAAAACGAGTTCATTTTCTTTCGACATAAAAATAAATACATTTAATCAAACGTGAACGTTAAAAAATTATAAAAAGTTAAATTATGCATCTCACGAAAATTGACGTCATAATCAATTTAAAGATTTTATACACATTGATAAAGTGCTGATGTAGTTCTATCATAGATAAAGTAATATATATAGATCTCTCATCCCCATGTTATCGTACAAAGATTTTTGATGCCGAAAAAATAAAATAACTAAAAGCTTTAGAAACAGCCATTAAGTGGTATTGAAAAAAAAAAAAAAGAAAAGAAAAGAAAAGATAAGAAAGAAAGAAATATGAATTTGAAACTGTATCTGGAGTCTTCCATTCCCCTTTAGCAAATAAATTATTCATAAATTTTATTTGCTAAAATATTAGTATGTATTCCCGTGTGTATTCACTCGGGGAAAGACGGCCATACTTTGGTAAAAACGTCGTCTTTTCCCAAATGAAAATGAATAACTTTTTTCTCCCCAATGATCAATCACTCTATTCTATATATGCTATACTATATCTATGAGTTCTATACGCAAGCGAAGTGTGACTCACTGACCGTCTGTGCAGCCAAGAAAAAGATTTCCTATGTTAATTGCCCACTAGATTTTTTGTAAGAAATTATTAAAAATCGAGGAAATTTATTTCCCGATTTTAATCCTTATATTTGCGTATAGATATGTATTAGTTATCGCGGGTGTTAGATTAAATTATTTTGCTGTCAAATTGACAAAATTTTAATTTTTAATTTCAAAACTCTGTCGCCCTTGGCTTTTTTTTTTATTATTATTAGTATTATTTGGCGATCAAAAGCGTAACACGAAAATATACATGCCAGATGTATGCATTGTACGAAATGTAATATGTATTATTCATTGTAAGTATGTATGACATGTATATGTATTGTACGAAATATTGTTTCATATTATTCATTACTCTTTTAATATAAGTTGTCAAAATAACCATGATTTTTGAAAGGAATTAAATATTTTCGCCAGATAACTTGGCGATATTCTTTTTTTTCGCCAAGGATGACAGAAATGAAATCTATTCCGCTGCAAAATATTAGTATCTTACATCAGATATTTTATTTAGACATTTGAAAACAAATTTGACTTCAAACTATGATAGAATATTTATCATTTTCCTTTTAATTAGTATATTATTAGTATATTAAAATTTAAAAGCATAGTATATAAAAAGTTTTTTTTTTTTTTTTTTTTAAATCTTATAATTATTCTTATCTTAATCCTCAATGTTTCCCATCTTTATTAACTTGAATTTACTATTAAAATTTTAACATACTCAAAAACTTCTCATCACTTCGTTAAAATACACTAAACTTTTCCAAAATCTTTTTCTATTTAAAATGATACATGTATTTACTTTAAATGTCCAATATTTCATAAGATTTCCAATTTTAAAGTTTTAAAATATATATCAAATTTACTTATTTTTCTGGTTTAGCCTTATTGTTTTCCTTTTTATAACTACAGCTGTTGCCCTCTTTAAAATATTTAAAATGATGAGGTCATTTTATAGTAAAATTATCCATTACAGCATATATTATATTTCACTCCTCCATAAAAATTGATTTTAAAATCGTCTGTTTCTTTTATACTTTTATTTTAATAGAATTTTAATAGAATTTAATTTATATATTAGTCATTTTAGCAATTTTATCCAAAGTAGCATTAAAAATAATATATATCACTTCTCCATTAAAATTTATAGGACCCTACAATAAAATTAATTTGTGCTTAATAGCAACACTACGAAAATTTTTATCAATCGCTTCCAAATTTTGACCTAAGTTTCAAATCTCAACCCTGTGGGTTTTTACATCGGCTACAACGTTTTTGTCTTTGTTCGTAAATAATAATTTGACTGTACTAAATAGTTTACAGCCGTATAATTCAACGTATAACTTAGTCACAGCAACGCGTGGCCGGGTCTGCTAGTACTATTATATAATAAGGAATAAATAAAAATTACCTATTGAATAATATCTGATGCAAATAGGACGTTGAGGCTCCTGATCTGCAGATCCACTAGTTTAAATGTATTTCAAGTTAAAACATCTAATATAATTTACGACGTTTCACTTAAAAAAAAAAAAGTCAGAAAAATGCTTATACATAGATATACTATATATGACATCACTTTCTACAAAGTACAGTGAATGTGACGTCAAACTGAGTCCAAAAAAACAGTTCCTATCTTTCATTTTCTATTTCGTTTAATATTAAGACTACATGTTAGCTGACCAGTCCGGCGTTTCCCGGGCCCATGGAAATAACCTTAAATGAACCTTAAATTTGTATGGTTTTACATCAGCTGTGACAAAATAATTACCTCGAACCGAACGAAACTCTGCCTTGTGACACCGGTGCCGGCGCCCCGAGCCCGTGAAAATAAGCCCGTGATAATAATCTTAAATGAGCCTTAAATTTGTATGATTTTATATCTCTAACTCGATTTTGTTTGAATTTCTATTTTTAAATAAAAGCATCGTGAAAAAATAATCAGCTGTAACAAAAAAAATTACCTCGAACCGAACGAAAATCAACCTTGTGACCCTGGTACTTTCGGCAGCGCATACGCCGGCCGCTAATAACTTAAAAATATTCCCAAAAATTAACCTGGAACCAAACGAACCCACTTTGTGT
Organism: Salticus scenicus; assembly: GCA_963930645.1. Classification (NCBI taxonomy): domain Eukaryota; kingdom Metazoa; phylum Arthropoda; class Arachnida; order Araneae; family Salticidae; genus Salticus; species Salticus scenicus. The sequence continues at coordinate 135,941,237 of OZ005656.1, read as the reverse complement.
TGCCCGGGCCCATGATACCTGAAATGAACCTCAACTTTGTATGATTTTTTACCTTTAACTCGATTTAGTTTGAATTTCTGTTTTTAAATGAAAGCATCACGAAAAAAATAGTCAGATGTAACAAAAAAAAAAAAAAAAATACCTCGAACCGAACGAAACTCTGCCTTGTGACCCCGGTGCCTGCGGCAGCACATATGCCGGCCGCTAATAACATAAAAATATTCCCAAAAATTAACCTGAAACCAAACGAACCAGCCCGGCAATGCCCGGGCCCATTATAATAACCTTAAATGAACCTTTAATTTGTATGGTTTTATATCTTTAACTCGATTTTGTTTGAATTTCTATTTTTAAATCAAAGCTTCACAAATATATATATATATATATATATATATATATATGTATAAAAAAAATAATAATAAAAATCCTCAAACAGAACGGAACTTGGGCTCGTAACCCGGTGCCTGCGGCAGCATATATACATGAATGACATGCCGCTACTAACATGAAAACATTCTCAAAAATGAACCTTGAACCGAGAGAACCTTCGACTCCTGTTACCTCTACCTGTGGCTGCTGCACTGTATATTAACAGGGAAGAGGTGCCGCTCACCGCTCTAGGAGCAGTGTCGAGCGATTCCAGCTATGCTAGGCCCCTCTTCCGGAGTTTATTTAAACTCTAAAAAAAAAAAAAAAAAAAAAATTACAAAAGCCGCTAGAGACAGGTCTCCCACACGACAAGGAGCGGCATGTTCTATGCTGGTGGAAAAGTGAAAAAAAAAAAATTACAAAAGCCGCTAGAGACAGGTCTCCCACACGACAAGGAGCGGCATGTTCTATGCTGGTGGAAAAGTGAAAAAAAAAAAAAATTACAAAAGCCGCTAGAGACAGGTCTCCCACACGACAAGGAGCGGCATGTTCTATGCTGGTGGAAAAGTGACAAGTGTCCTTAAGGCTTGTGAAAGTGACAAGCAAGTAGAGCAAGGCAGAGCAAGCAGAGCAAGTGGCTTAAAGCAAGAGCAAGCAGATGTGAGATTAATCTGTGAGATTAGTCATATTCATAAGGAATTCAAATATATTATTTAGTTTAGAAAGCAGGCTTTTTCTATTGAGGATATTAAACAGCCAATCGGCTGGCCTGGGAGTGGGATTTCTTAAGTGAAAGGCAGAAGTTAAACTACAGTAATGCTACGCACCCGTTGCAAGACCCACTTTCCTCCACCAGGGGGTGCAGTATGTTGTATACGTACATCACCAATCGCCTTGAATTTCCAAGACTTTTCAAATAACATGTCACTGGTGGTGTGAACTGCAAAATCCTTTAGTTGCACTTTCCACCGCCAGGGGGCACTGCGTGTTCTATACGAACAACACCAACGGTAAGGAAATACCAAGACCTCTAAAATAAGGTGTAACGTGATAGGGTCAACTGCAAAATCACCTAGTTCCCTTTTTCACTAACAGGGGGTGCAGTATATTGTATACGAACATCCCCAATCAACATGAAATTTTAAGACCTCTATCACCAATCGCTTTGTTTTCCAAGACCTTTCAAATAAGGTGTCACATGGTGGTGTAAACTGCAAAATCATTTAGTTGCACTTTCCACCACCAGGGGGCGCGGTGTGTTCTGTAAGAGCATCACCAACGGTCAGGAAATACCAAAACCTTTAAAATAATATATAACATGATAGGGTCTACTACAAAATCACCTAATTCCATTTTTCACCAACAGGGGGCGCTCTATATTGTATACAAACATCCCCAATCAACATGAAATTTCAAGACCTCTATCACCAATCGCCTTGGATTTCCAAGACCTTTCAAATAAGGTGTCACATGGTGGTGTAAACTACAAAATCATTTAGTTGCACTTTCCACCACCAGGGGGCGCGGTGTGTTCTGTAAGAGCATCACCAACGGTAAGGAAATACCAAGACCTTTTAAAATAATATATAACATGATAGGGTCTACTACAAAATCACCTAGTTCCACGTTTCACCAACAGGGGGCGCTCTATATTGTATACAAACATCCCCAATCAACATGAAAATTCAAGACCTATATCACTAATCGACTTGGATTTCCAAGACCTTTTGAATAAGGTGTCACATGGTGGTGTCAACTGCAAAATCTTTATTTGTACTTTCCACCGCCAGGGGGCGCAATGTGTTCTGTACGAACATCACCAACGGTCAGGAAATGCCAAGATCTTCAAAATAAGATGTAACATGTTAAGGTCTACAGCAAAATTACCTAGTTCAATTTTTCACCACCAGGGGTCGCACTATATTGTATGCAAACACCCCCAATCGACATGAAATTTCAAGACCTTTAAAATGAGGTGCTCCATGTGTGGGTCTAGAACGGATTTCTCTCTCAAACTTTTCCCCCCTTTCTTCCTCTCCAAATCTACTTTCCCCCTGTTTTCCCCCTTTAAAATCGAAAATTCCAAATTCGCCGAAAGTGATTTTTTAGTATTCGACTCTAGTCCCCATATGTTCAACTGCTTCACCGTGTGTTATTTGGAGCTTAGTTAAGCTCGTAAACGTGTTTTCAACCCGTTTCCCCCCCGGGGGGAAACCGTTCGACTTTTTTATATCTTTCTCTTTTCATAGCACATCTACAGACCAAGACCTTTTTTTAGACACCTCAACCAAATTTTTACACCAAGTAGTTCTCTCAATATAGTGGAGACAGACAAAAACATGTTTCAAATTAATATATAGATAATAATATTAATTTGGATATTTTTATGAGACTAGACAGAAATTTTTATCTCATTTAATTTTATCATATAAGAGATTATATGTATATAAATCATTCAGGAATAGCTCTCTTGCTCTCTAATTTATATATATATATACGACAACATATTTAAAAACAGATGATATCACGTATATCTATATAATATATAACGTATATCGTTAATCTATGTAGCGTATATCGTTATATCTATATAACGTATATCGTTATAAGAGTAACCGTTTAAAGTGAAATTGGATATGGTTTTGTCTAACATATTTAACTATAATTAAATATACATGTTGATATATTCACATCTTTTGACTGAATTCCTTCTCTCAATAAAAATATAAAAGTCAATCACGATATAGCCTAGTTAAAAATGTATATATATATATATATATATATATATATATATATATATATATATATATATATATATATATATATATATATATATATAACGTAACACTTTAAAATATTTTATTTTTTATTCATGTATTTTATTAATCAAATTCAATAAATGGTTTTTTAACTGTTTTCGTATGTCTGTATAGGTAACAAGTAATATAAAAGTAAAATTTTTAAAGTCAATTCCTACTTACAAACACTATCGAAAAAAGTTTTTTTTTTTTTTTTTTAATAATTTTGAATTAGGAAATAAGAAGTGCGCTTGCAAAATGAAATAAAAACTAGTATGTTGTGGCCACCAAAAGACTTTCTTCTATATTTCCCTACATACATATTCAATCAGTAACAAAAAAAAAAGTTTTTTCTTTTTTTTTTTTTTTTTTGTTAAAAGTAATCTATATTCGATCAGTAACAATATTAAAAAAAAAAAAAAAAAAAAAAAAAATGTTAAAAGTAAAAAAAAATCGATAACATTGTTTTAAATTATCACAGATTTATAGTTCAGCCATTCGTTTTAAAGGTATTGACGAGATCGTTCGAAAGATACCAATCTTGAAAATTTACCCGCCCAGGGGGAAAGCGATGCCCCCACATGCACAGAATTTTTTTCATAGTTAAGTACTCATATTATCAATAACTCATATTAATTTTACAATCACAAGTTAAAAATAACTCTCATCATGTACATTTATACGTAATTTTGTCCTATACTGCCATGTTAAAAATTTAGAAAAAATGCGATCACAGCGCCACCTGGTGAGCTATTGATCCCTAAATGTAATCAGCACCAGTTTATGTCGGGGACCAACTAAATACCCAGTTTGGTTAAATTTCGTTAAAAAAAAAATTAAAAAAATACGATTTTTTTTTTCGTTAAAAGTAAAAAAATCGATTACTTTATTTTAAATTATCACAAATTTATGGATCAACCATTCGTTTTAAAGGCTAACGAGACCTATCGAAAGATATCCATCTTGAAACTTTGCCCCCCCGGTGGTGGTGGGGGGAATCGATGCCCCCACATGCACATTTTTTTTCCTAGTTAACTACTACTATTATCAACGACACCTTTGGGGGAACCGGTGCCCCCACATGCACAAAATTTTTTTCCTAGTTAACTACTACTATTATCAATAATTCATATTAATTTTACAATCACAAATATAAAATAACGCTCATTATGTACATTTTTACGAAATTTTGTCCTATAATGTCATGTTAAAAGTTTACATAAAATGCGATCACAGCTGGGCGATTGATCCCAAAATCTAATCAGCATCATTCCATTTCAGGGTCCAACTATGTACGAAGTTTGTTTCAATTTCATTCATTGGTTCGTGAGATACGGTGAAAAATACGAAATTTTGTCCTATTCTGCCATATTAAAAGTTTACATAAAATGCTATGACAGCGCCACTTGCTGGGCGATTGATCCCCAAATCTAAACAGCACAATGCCCCTTAAAGGTGCAACTATATACCAAGTTTGGTTGACTTTCATTCATTAGTTCGTGAGATCCGTTGAAATCAAGAAACCACAGACACACACACAGACACACACACAGACTGACATACATTTTTTTAAAACTATCAATTCGTGTTCAGGACATCGCAAAACGTGTAGATCCGTCAAAAAACGCAGGTCGGAAATTTTCGCGAATCCAATACTTTCTCTATATTACATATAGAAGAAAGTAATAATTATAAGATTAAAAAAAAAAAAAAAAAAAAGTTTTATATACCATGTTTAAATTTTATGATGAATCATGGAGCTCTTATCAATGTGCATAAAATTTTTAAAGTGATAATGACGTCAATTTTTGTCGGATGCATAATTTAACTTTTTATATATTTTTAATGTTCACGTTTAATTAAATATATTTATTTTTATCTCGAAAGAAAATAAACTCGTAATTTTTTTTGGCAACAATTAAATTATAGCTAATATTTTAATGGCTATTTTAACGCTATTAGGTTGTTATTATTTTCATATTTTAAATAATTATAAGAAAACTAAAAAAAAATTCGAAAATCGGACTTCCAAGTATTATGTTGTCACCGTTTTCTGAGCAATCCTGAAAATTTCAAATCTCTAGCTAGTCGGGAAGTTAGTTAAAAATCGATTGCAAGATTTGTACAAGATATATATAGGGAGAGTGTGGACTAATAGTAGGAATTAAAAAAAGAATAAATCCAAACATTTTTCTTAATATTTTTGATCACACATTATAATATCATAAAATTTTAAGTCTATTTATTCAGAAAAAAATATTCTTTGCGATCTTGATAAATATTGTGATTTATAAATAATAATAATAATAATAATAATAATAATAATAATTTTTTTATCTACAGTTATTTACAGTTATATTTCATCGTGATTGACATTGATATTGCATTGATTTAAGGAACTTTTTAAAATTATATTTCCATTAAAAATGAACAGCTTTTTTCATATATTACTAGAATATACTCAATAACTATGAAATTTTACACTAATAATAAGTTTTTAATATATATATATATTAAATTATTTAATTCCTTTACAATACTCAGCAAATGAGAGAAAGATGAAAATACCAACAATGAATTTAATAATTAGATGTATTACGTATAAATTTATTGTCACAATTACCATTTAAGTAAATTTCACTGAATAGTAAAAACATGTTAAAGTACTTACGCAGAAGAGAAATGACGTAAATCACTTAAACCTAAACGATGAGTTAGTTATCTTAATCCATTAGTCCAGTAAATTCATGCAACACAAGATAAGAATTGAAAGAAATTTTTAACCAAAATGACTATTGAAATAAAAAGGAATGCATGAAGGAAAAATGGAGTTAAAAATGCTGAAATCCAGTACCGATCTCATCAGGAAAATTTTCAAAATTGTTGTTCTGTCTTCAAAAATTCATGGGCATAAATTCCAGTAAATGAACACGTAAATGAACACGTACAAGAAATAAACAAAATGTACAATAAATAGAAATACAATAAATAGAAACTTATTTCTTTAGAAACAAATGTTTCAAAATAAACGTTTTTGAAATATATATGTAAACACTTATACCATGATAATTTCTTTAATCTAAAAATAATGCTCAAAATATTTGACTAGTTTTTATTTAGATTATTATTCGTTTATAAATAAAATATATATTAGTTTTAATGAAAAATAATAATTAAAAAGTGCATTTCTACAAGTGACTTTCATAAAAATACAATTAATCTTAAAAATGTTATGATATATATATATATATTTTTTTTTTACTTGTATTTAAAATTCTAGAAAAAAAAAATAAAATCTACGAATAAGTTATATTTTTCGATTTCAAATTCCAAACCGTTATTATTCTTTTCATGTTACCATTGTCGCTTCTAGGATTTATATATATATATGTATAACACGACAGTTTATGGTACTTCAAAATACCTCCTGGTTTAGGCAACAGTCAGCATTGATTACAACATACAATATTGTTCATAAACGAATCAACCGATATTGTTTAGCATAAAAGTTCAATATCTCTATATGATTATATATATATATATATATATATATATATATAAGATAATAAACAAAATAAACAAAATACATTTTAAAAAAATTTTGCGCATAAGCAGCAGATTAAATTTAAATGTAAATATAATGAATAATTTAATTCCTTTACAACACTCAGCAAATGAAAGAAAGATGAAAATGCCAACAATGAAATTTGAAATGAGATGTATTGCGTATAAATTTATTGTCACGATTATAATTTAATTAAATTACACTCAGTAGTAAAAACCATGTTAAATCACTTACGCAGAAGAGAAATGACACGCATAACACTTAAGGCTAACGATGAGATAATTTGCAGAATCCATTAAACCAGTAAATACAGGCAACACATAATATAAATTGAAAGAAATTAACCAAAAGAAACTGTTGAAATAAAAGAGAATTCATGAAGTGAAAAAAAGAGTTATAAATGTTGAAAGCCAGAAAAGATCTCTCCAGGAAACTAGCATTTCTGTCAGCTGCAATGCAAGATTTCTGATTGTTGTATAGCTATTTCAGCAATATACAACACTAGTTTCTATCTTGTATAAAAAAAGAAATATAAAAGGAAATTAGCTTATACAGTAACACAACCAGAATTGAAAAATGTAATACATAAAATTGAGAAGTCCACATGTAAACGTAGTCCGAATCGAATAAGTAGAAATAAAACGGGCGGTTGCCAAAACGAACAAACTGAAAAGAAATTATTAAAAGTAAAGAATCGATTAATCGAAATAGTTTCTGAAATGATATAAATGAAAGCATGAAGTGATATTTATTGTTCTTAAAATTTAAAAGCTTAAAAGAACAATTAAAAATATATATACTGTCGCTGACGTCATATTGTTTTGCCAGTGACCACATCTCCCGTCAGAGGGAAAACTCCTCTGCATCATGAGAGATGTCAATGTGTTCCAAATACTCTAAGGAATACCTTTCAGTCAGTTAAAAATTTCTATCATTTTAATTAACGAAGTCATTAATTAAAAACATGAGGTTTATAAAAGTTCTATATTTGCCACTTTCAAAAAATGTATCTTATGGCATTGATTTTCTGTCATGATGTCATTTTCCACGGGGAAATCAAAATGTGACCCCTGGTGTAAATAATATAATAAAATAAATGTCAATGTTGCTATTAAGAAAAATAATTTTCGCATTTCCAATTTCTTATTATGTTTATAAATTTTTTATACGTTCTTTTCTGGAGAATAATGATCTCCATTATTCATTATAGGTAACCTTTTAATTTGGTGATATTTTTTATATTTACATTTAAATTATATCATATTTCAGTATCTTAGATCATCATCATTTATCAAATGGAGGGTTTCTGAATGCTTGTTGGAAATATCTTCTGAGTAAGTATTGGTGATAGCTTCTGAAGATTTGTGAGCGATATAAGTATTGATGGTGGTTTCTGAATAATTATTGGAGGTATCGTCTGGATATATATTGGTGATGACTTCTTAATTTTTTGTTGGCGATAACTTTTGAATATGTATTCATGATGGCTTAAGAGCCTTTGTTGGCTCTTTCTTGGTATGTGTTTTGATGATTGCTTTTGATTATTTGTTGGCTGAATATTCTTGATGTAAAAATAAATAACAAGTAAACGAAATATTAAATTTGCCCTCTAATTAGCTATGTCGTTTCTCGATAACATATTTACTTACGCAATCGGTATACTCATTTTGATTCATCGTCAAAATGACAAAACAAATAAATAAAAATAAAAAGCAAAAATAAAAATAAAAATAAAAATAAAAATAAAAATAAAAATAAAAATAGTAATATCCACCAAGGGGCTTCAATGCTAAAGATTTACCAAAATAATTTTAAGAAATAATTACAGTACCCGATGCTAGGAGGGAAATACAGCTACTACATGCCTTTATGTAATACGAACGAATAGATTAAAATAAGGCTTGTCGTGCTAAACTAAATTTTGTTCGCAACAAATGTAGGCAGAATTTATTTATTTTATTTTATTTTATTTATCATGCAATTATACCGAATCATTCATCGTCAAATAGTGATAAAAATTTTAATGCCGCCAAGGGAATCATATACTAAAGCTGTAATGCAAAATGTTATAGATATTTCAAATTTCTTCCTATTCTAAAAAAAAAAAAAAAAAAAAAAAAAAAAGATTTTAAGCATAATATTTCATTTAAAAAAAAAAAAAAAAAACGTGAGATATTAAATATTATATATTTCAATTTCACATTGCATATACGGATATCTATAACATTTCTATGATTTTGTTTTGTGTTATGCACTATTAATATTCCTACTCAGTGAGAAGTGATGCAGCGAATAGGCAGGCATTGCCTCGCAGTGGTTAATAGTTGAAATGAGTCGGGGGGGGGGGGGGTCGGGGAGCGAAGCGAGAAAGCAGCAGAGACCGTAGTTATATGAATAAAATTTTATGATATTTGTTATAATTCTGTTCTGTATTTTTTTCATCTTAATAGCATATATTTAAATATATTGATTGAATTAGTTATAAATTATTAAAATTTTCATGCACAAGAAGTAGATTTTATTTTTCCTTTTTATAGTAAGATTATAATGTGATTTTTTACTATAGATCTTTTTTATTCTTCTCATATTCTACTTTAGAAATTTAAATTATTGTTTTTCTGATCAAGTAATTTCTTTAAATAATGTTCATCAATCATTTTTTTCCTCAGCTAAATTCTTAAAAAAAAAAAAAAAAAAAAAAAAAAACGTATACATGGTAGAAAAAATGGGATTAGTTTATTTATAAAAACGTCAATTTAGTTTTTTTTTTTTTTTTTTTTTTTTTTTTTTTTTAATAATTTAACGCATTCATATTAACATTATTTAAAACATTTTGCTTGTTGCATGAATAAAATATTTCGCGAATTAAGTTACCTAATATAATGTATGAATTATTTATACATTTACTTGATATATAATTTATAGGAAAATGTTCTCTTTTTTTTTTAACTCAAAATTTTACTGCTGCTAACTATAACTTTTCCTATTTCATTTATATAGATGATTTGTGTAAAATATTATGTGATTTAATTAAATATATTAGATGACTTAAAAAAAATATGTTGTAGCGTATAGGACTGTTGATGAGAAGGAAACATTACAATGGTGAATATAAATACAATAACATAGGGCAGTGGTTCCCCCTAAAGCGAGGTACTTTTATAACCGTGAAAACATAAGCAGGACGTGTTTTCCTAATAAAATAAACTCAAAAATCGATTAAAATTGGCTCAAACTTCTAATTTTGATCTCCACTGTAAGATAATTAAACATCATTGTTCGTGTATTTTATCAAGAAAGTAATTTATCTCTCCACAATAAGCATAATTTGAAGACTTTATATGCAGGATTTATTATCTATATAGTATTTCTTTAACGTGAATCAGTTTCAATTATTTTTTGCCGAAACGATACGATACGCGAGGATACAAAAATAATATTCATACATGAAAAATATTTAAGCACGGGTGCGTAGCTCAATGGACTAATAACAAAAAAATGACGTCATTTGTCTGATCAGATTATTTTACAAAAAAAAATGCATTTTTAACAGTTGTTTCTTCAGAATCTTTGCAAGCGTCATTTTAAACCTAGCAATATTTTAAGGATCTATACAGAATATGAACTTTTGTGTCATAAATTGACTAAAAAACACAATCATAAATAATATAATCAAAATAGGAATTATTTTATTTTATTTATTTATTTATTTAAAAAAAAAAAAAAGGATTTGCCAATATGACGACAAAAATTTAAAAGGCGTCGTGGGAGTCGTCTATTAAAATTGTACTGCCTGTGGAAGTATGAAAAATGGGTTGTGAATCATGAATTTTATTTGGAAACCTTTCTTTGAATGAATTTGGTTTCACTATTGTACAATATTAATTTGGGTTTATTAGTAATTTGGCTTCTGGTAAATTAAAATTTTAATTAGGTGGTGAAATTTGTGTAACACTTATGAGTTTCAAATTTTAAAGGTAAATAAGAAAAGAAATAAAATGCGAATATTTCGCACGGGTTTGCTAGTTTTAAATGATCTACAAGATATCAAAAGTGGACGTGATTTCGATAAATTTTGTTACAAAAATAGTTTTAGGTCTTCAAATATATATCTCGCTAGCACGAGAAACAACAACTGATATTATTTCTCTAATCTACTTCGCATCAAAAACAAATATGTCTGAAAATAATTTTATTTTTTTCATATTGTAAAACTAAAGGGAGAATAAAAGTTTCTATTGTACTTAATTATGTCATATTGACGTCAATAATTTTTTTCACGTTAGTAATAATAGACTAAATTCGCGATTTTTATTGACAAGATTGATTTATTGATTTATTAAACCATATTTTTAAGGCTGTTGTATTAATTAACCGAAAGTGAGAAGAAATTGGTTACATTCTAAATTCAGACGAATGTATTTAAGAGTACTTAACAAAATTAAATGGTATTTTCTTTCTATTATATATATTTTTTCGTAGCAGGAAAAATATCATGTTAAGAATACTGAAAAATAATAAGTTATATAAAAATGCACAGATTAATAAAAAATATGAATACACAAAATCACTTTAAGCTGATTAAATAAATTGAACAAAAACACATTTTGACTTTTTAAAATAAATGATATCTGACGCCAGTATATTGCATTTCAAACAAAAATAATATATAATTTTAGATTATTATCATTACATTCAATAGAAGAAAGTATTGGTTTCGTAAAAATTTTCGACCTGGGGTTTTTGTTAGATTCACTCGCTTTGAGATGTTTAGAACACGATTTGACCATTTTTAGAAAATGTGTGTCTGTCAGTGCGTGTGTGTGTGTGTGACAAAATTTTCTTGCAACTGTATCTCAGGCACTATAGCACAGAATTTTATACAAATTGGTATGTAGTTTTACACCTTGACATAAATTAGTGCCTATCAACTTTTGGTAAAAGTTGTCTAACAGGTTTCGTTGACATCCCGCTTTTTCTAAATTTTTAACATGGTGGTATGAGACAAAATTTTGTATAAATGTGCATAAATATAATTCGTTTTTTATAATAATTATGAAACTTACAAGAATTGTGTATATTAGAGATAGTCAACTGGGAAAAAAAAAAAAAAAAAAAAAAATATATATATATATATATATGTGTGTGTGTGTGTGTGTGTGTGTGTGTGTGTGTGTGTGTGTGTGTGTGTGTGTAGGAGCATCGCCTCTTCCCAATAGGGAAAGCCTCCCCCCCCCCCTCGAGTGGAATAAATTTTCATAATGCGTACTTTTCAAAAGAGCTCGCCAATATCGTTAAAATTAATGGTCGAACCATCGATCTGAGATAATTCAAAATAAAGTTATCGATTATATATATATATATATATATATAATATTGAGACTAAAATGAACTTTTTTGGATATTTAGTTATACTACTTCTCTAATATGGAAATCGTACTGCATTATCATGGGAGATAAATTTATTAGTGAATTTGCATAGGAAAATATAGAAGAAAGTCATGTGATGGCCCCAACGTACTAGATTAATTTCCACAAAAGATATGTGATTCTACCAAACTCACATAGAATTTATAGTTTTAATTTTGAGTCATAAAAATATTGGTTCAGATCAAAAATAGATCTCAGATGTGATAGTTTTTGGAAAAGAATCCTGTTTTTAATTTAAAATTATTTTTTATATGGTTCCTTCTTTCTTACACACAGAATTAGAAAAATCTTATCTTCGCTCTAAGAAAGAGAATGGGAGAAATCACCTGTAACTGAGTGAAACTGCTTTCAAGTAATTTATATTTTAAATGATAATATCCCAGAAAATAATAAATGACTAAGAAGGAAGGCATAATTTGAGCGCAAAATAACGTAGAAGTTTATTAATGTAACTAAATACTCCATATATATTTGATGTGTAAAATATGATGTCTGAAATTAGATATGAAATTCGATGTTACTCAAATATTTTCACGGCAACATTTTATCAATAAATGTGAATGATATGCAGTTAAAAGTTGCGTTTTTTGCGGGACAACCTATGGCGATTTACATGTCATTTTGCTAAATTATTTTTCTTTCTTGCAGTTTTCGGACGCCAAGTATAAGATGATAAAACAAAACAAATTACATTTTGCTGCACAATACCAAATTACTCATTTTAAATGTAAATAATAATAATAATATTATTATTATTATTATTATTATTATTATTATTATATTTTTGATATAATGGTCAGAAATTTCATAATAAAAATATGCGCGATGCATACATACGTTGATAGTATGAGTATACAAACCATTTTTATTTATTTTGAATTTATCATATAATGAACATAAAATCTCCCTTGGAAGGAATTTAATTATTAGAAATTCCTTGTTAGAATTGCATGCAAAAACATTTACAATTTAAAAGTACGTATATATTATATATATATATACCGGGTGATCCAAAAGTCAGGACAAACTTTAAAAATGAATAATTCGAAAACGAATCAAGATACAAAGATACGGCTTGCACCAAACGGATGAAAAAGGAACCGGGTTTTGTGTGGCAAAGAAAAAAAAGTAGTTCTGTTGGCGGTCAACAGATGGCGCTATAGTGTTTTATTTCACTAAAAGATGATTTACAAATGAAAAAAAAAAATTGACAACTTACAAGTCAGCTTAATTACAGTTAATTAGTACTACTACAGTAACTGGTCAATGTTCATCATTCAGAAGTACAGCTGTGAGATGATTCACCACATCGTTCACAGCATTTAGTAGCATTTCTTGCGTTATGGCAGACACATTTTGGCGGATGGCATCTTTCAGTGATGCTAATGATGCCGGTTGGTCGCGGTACACTTTTGACTTCCAAGAATCCCCACAGCCAAAAGTCACAGGGTGTCAGATCGGGAGATCTTGGAGGCCATGCATGATTAATGTAGCGACTGAGAATGCGATATTTCGATGCATATAAGCTTCGACTACAATTACCTGCTGTAGTTGTTCCTTTTTATATATCGCTTGTTGCTTTGCATAATCCTACATCAGAAATACGACAGCGCCATTTGTTGGTCGCCAACAGAACTATTTTTTTTTTCTTTGCCACACAAAACCCGGCTTCTTTTCCATCCGTTTGGTGCAAACCATATCTTTGTATCTTGATTCGTTTTCGAATTATTCATTTTTAAAGTTTGTCCTGACTTTTGGATCTCCTGGTATATATATATATATATATATATATATATATATATATATATATATATATATATATATATATATATATATATAATATATATATATATATATATATATATATATATATATATATATATATATATATATATATATATATATATATATATATATATATATGATAAAATGTAAATAAAGGATGAAGTAAAACTTCAATTATTAAATATATAGAACTAGAAAAGAGTTTTTATAAATCAATGCGCAAACGGAGCAAAAGAAAATATAAAACTATATTAAATAAGCAAAATAATTAAAGTCAGATAAAAACTTAATCCCAAAACACATGAGGGCCTTCATCAGGGCAGCTTCCGTATGTATTGAAAGGAATCTGAGACGTTTCTGACGAAACGCTGGTAATTTAACAACAAAAGAAAAGAAAAAAAAAAAAAAAACACGTTTCCAGCCCTCGATGGAAGCAAGACCATACACCAAACGAATTTTAATTAATACAAAGCATAAAATTCAATTAAAATCAGAAATCAAACACAAAATATAATACACTAATATTAAATACAAGAATACAAATAATACAAGAACATATAAATATATATCTAGAGAAACTCGAATAGTCATTAGGAAATGTAAAATTGAAAACCACCCCCATTATAAACATAGAACCCGTTTCTATGGGGGTTCTTTGTTTATAATAGGGGTGGTTTTCAACCACGGGAATAATAATTGGATAAAAATGCTTAAAATAATTTGAAGTATAAACTCTTCAGGGAGTATGAACTTCATAAAGTTGTGAACTGCATCGATTTTGTAAAACAATATAGCTAATCATAGCAATTTATATTGTTTCAGCCCCGATCGAGGCAGCAAAGCCATTTTGAATGAAGAATTAAGTAATTTATTAAATCAAATCAGCAATGAATCCAGAGAGAAAACTAGAAAAAAAGCAGAGTAGCCATATGTAAAACTTTTACAGAAACTGGAGAATAGGAGGTTGCCAACATATTAATGAAATTATAAGTAAAAGCATTGCAAACAACGATTAATCGATAAAGAATTAACATCTGAGCATTTTCATTAACGATAAAATTCACTGAGTAATTATTTATTGAGTTAGTTAATTTATAATTTTAAGTTAGTTAAATTTTAACTTAAATTGTACGTAAATCAATGAAAGTTAAAACCTTCATAGAAAGAAAATTAATGATAGAAAAACTTCAAGAGAGCGGAGAGCAAGCGTCATCTACCGTCTATTTAGATAAACAATAAGTCAATTAAATTATTGCAGGTTCTAACAAACCATTTACTTAAAGTGTATATTTCTAAGAAGTTTTAAGTTCATGATTTAAGAGAATATGTGGCACCATTTAAATATTTAGTTATTTAATTAGTGGATCTTGATAATGTTAAACCTAAAATAATTAACTATATTAGTTGACCTTAATTATGTTAAATGTAAAATAGTTAATCTTAAAGTTAAAGTTAAAGTTGTAAAAAGACTCAATCACAAGCAATAATCTCAAAAATCGCACGTGTAAGTATAAGCAATACAAGGCAGTCTTCAATTATCAAAGTTATTATTTTAAATGTGTTGATTTTTTAAAGTAGCACGTAAATTTTTACTTAAAAGAATGTTCAAATGGCATTAGAATATTTTACAAAACATTTGAATTTTATCAAATACCCAATTTTGAAGTTACTGCTAATATCATACATTGCAAAATAAATAAATAAATAAATAAATAATACTCGATGGGTAATTAAATATTCCATATTTCCTTTTTCGGTTATTTTAAAAGTATTTCTAGCGCATAATATTTATGCTCACAATAATGTTCAAGTAGCGAAAGCATTAATTCTCACATAGATTTTAATACATTTAAAAAAGTGATTTCTTTAGAATAAGTTAAAATATAATCGCAGTTTACTCAAAATCCTAATTAATGTAGAGATTAAAGTTAGTTAAATACTTTCAGCCCGACATAATTAAAATTTTTTGCGTGAACATTTAATTTCCTAAACTTTTAACGTTATATATTGTTTTTTGAATCGAATTTCATACAATTAAGGACAACTGAAATTTTAATGTCTCACAAAGGTCTTTTATAATAAAAATGTGGTTTTTAATTATAGTCTAGAAATAAGAGGCAGCGGAAGAATTTTACTTTTTATTTTGTTGAATAAAATTGAAACCAGCGTAAAAATATTTTACTGGTAATGAAATTTTTTGAGAATTTTTAATAAAAATAAAAGTAATTAAAAGTAATTAAATTAAACTGTGAGATATTTTAAAATAAATTTAAACAATGCATTTTTTTTTTTTTTTTTTTTTTTTTTTTTTAATAACAGCAATAATTTATCATTATTTAAAAATATTATAATTGACATGACGAATTAAATCTGATTGAAAGAAAACATTATTAAAAATTTTAATGCTCGAAGAATTCTTTATATATACATGCTATCTAACGATATGTATTTGGGCACATTCGAATTTAGAACTTTTGTCAAGTATCTAAGAAAGTTCTTCAGAAATCATCTTAAAATTTTGGAAAGATGAAGAATGTGTCATACTTCTTATATTTCAGGAAACATTTGTCCTTAAGTAGGAAAGGGAACCAGTAAATTCCTTTAAAAAAATCAAAACGTTTTGTATCACCCTGTTGAAGTAATATTTGAAATGCGGTTTGGCTGCAAAATTTGATTATGTTGATTCATTTAATTAACTGTGAAAATTCTTCTAAGATTACTACATATATTAATGGAAATATAACGGTTTGGTTAAAAAAAAAAAATAAAAAAAAGATAAATAAATAAAACACTTTTTTATTTACAACACGTAGGACCTAGTATACAGCAATTTTTATAAAATTTGGAACACTACATTAAATACAACTTATTGCAATCAGAATGCACTAATTTTAATCATCTTATGAAATATAAACAGTTTTACTAAATAATTTTTAACGATGCATGTGCAACATTTAGCAAAATTCCATTTACATAATGTAATAGCCAACAGTATACAAAAATTCCCGCCCAAAAAATAATAAAATAAAATAAGTAAAAAAAAAATATGGGAGATAGTATAAATCGAATTTCAGTTCTTCTAAAAAAAAAAAAAAAAAAGTGATTTCTGAGCATTTTTTTTTTCATCTTATAATCATTTAATATCATTATCACCATTTTCCATTATCATTATTTTTAATTGTTTTCTTTTCATGGCGGTTGTCCAATGTTTTCGTTTAATAGGATCCAGTGGAACGCTAAAGAATAACTTTTGAGAAGCTTCAGCCGTTGTATTAGTGGAAAATGGTACAATCGATATTTATACTGCGATTTTTTTAATATCCGTCATTATTATAACATACAAAACCTATTTCACTGATTCAAGAAGCAAAACAAAGTACGAAATCAAATGTAAACAACGATTATTTTCGTTTGTTGTCATAAAGAGTATCGTCACGATATATTATACTGCGTTTTCTCGATAGAGTAAATAGTGCGATGATAAAATTGTTATAAAAAAGTTATTAGATGTCAAAAAAATGTATGTATTTATTTTCTTACCTTTTCATTTTCTATTATATAAACATAAAATCAGAATGCGTGCATTTTGTCTATTAAGTGCTTTATATATATATATATATATATATATATATATATATATATATATATATATATATATACATATATATATATTGCTTTGAAAATGCGGAATAAGCAGTTATTATTATTATTTTTTTTTTAAATAACTTTCTGATCAAGTTTATTATTATTATTATTATTATTATTATTATTTTAATCTTGCATTTCGTCTACACATTAAAAATACATATGCAATGTTTTATATTTATTTACAATAGGATTTGTATGTTTACAATTTGTATATTTTAAAATGTATATTAGTTTATGCATTAACCATATTAGGTTTAAGAAATCTCAACATAATTTTTTGTGTCAAAACTAATTTTTTTTTATAAAAATACTTTAAAATATTCGTACAAATTCCTTTGTTTCATTATTATTTAATGTAACAGTAAAAGGAGAAAAAACAGTTTTACGTATTTTACATAACGTATCTACAAAATCTGTTCAACGTAGCTAAACCTATCTATAACTTATAAAATAATTTTAACATAAATTATAACATAATTTTTTTTAAATCTTCATAAAAACCCACACTTACTTAAAAAAACGTAATAAAATAAATCGACTGATTTAAACATATTATTAGCATTTGTATATAAAGATTTGTGCGTACATTTATTGAAAATTAATCACTGCGAATAAAAGTGTCTTAAAGTAAGACATAAAACCAGTTGAAAAGGCATTTAAGACACGTAAATGTCTTAATATAGAGTTTATATGATATAGATATCTTAATTTAAGGCAGAAATTGTCCGAAATACCAGTTTAGACACAAAACAAATGAAACACGTAAATATTGTTACAAAATTGTAAATAATTGTGTTTATTTTTGTATAAATTCTTTCAAAGAGGCTTAGTAAGTTGATAAAGTGCTAATTTTGTCCATTTCTAGTCATTTTAGCGTTGAAATAGCCTTATTTCCCCTTAAAAACGCATTAAAAAGCCCAATAAGGCAGGTAATGGATTTGGCGCCAAATTTGGCGACTTTTTCCCACCTTGGCGATTTTTTTGGTGACCTTGGCGAGAAAATCCTTATTAGGGATATACCAAATATGGAAGCTATAAGTTGATTGGTTGACCACTTTCTAGAGTTTTCTCGAAAAATCTGGGTTCCATGGAACAGTACATAAGGAGCGCTTCTCGCCAAGGCAGTCAGTTAGTTCAGTTCAGTTTCAGCCAGCTTCGCTAGTGCTTGCATTGCTCTTGAGCCTCTTTGGAAGAGACTTGCTTTATATGTTATTGCTATACAGTTTGTACTGTGGATTTGCTATTGACAGCTGTTGTTTAAGCTGTGTTTACTGTTTGAATTGAAGCTGATACTTGGTTTATAGACCTGTATTTTTCTGGAACTTTCTGTGAATAAATTACTGATTTTTTTGTAAGTTTGGCCTTTCATTCTCGGACAACTCACGAACCCCCAAGTACGCAACATTTCTGGTCTCAGGAGCGGGGTTGTCTGTGAATGGTGATAACGAGAGCTATGGAGCAAGAGATGAAAAAACTTCTAGAAAGCTTAGCTACCCAGATGAATGAAATGAAAGCTGGACAGGAAAGGATGGAAACTGATTGATAGAGAGAATAGAAACAGGACAAAGAGAGATGAAATAAAGTATGGAGACATCGCAAAGAGAGTTGAAAGACGGTTTGACTGAAGAAATGAAGGTAGCACAAGAGAAAATGGAAACATCGCAAAGAGAGTTGAAAGACAGTTTGACCGAAGAAATTAAATGTAATCAAGATGAGATGAAGAGAGAGCTTTCAACGGTGAAAGAATCAATCGAGGGTAAATTAACGGTGATGGAAAATAGACTGGATGGAATGGAAGAGAAAGTTATAAAGATAGAAAAACATTTTGAGGAGAAAGTATTGAAAATAGAAGAAAGTTTTGAAGAAAAAGCTATGAAGATAGAAGAAAATGTTATGAAGGTTGAAGAGAGTGTTATGAGGATAGAACGGAGAGTAGAGGAGAAATTTAAAGAAAACTTTGATCAAGAGCTGAAAGGAAGGTTTTCAGAGATAGAAAGCAAGTATAAGAGGATTGAGGAAGATCTTGAAAGAAAAATGAAAGAAGAGTGTACCAGAGAAGTAATAGGGAATGAACTGCATTCGGAATCTCGAAGAAAAGTTAGAATCAATGCCTCAAGAAACTAAAAAGAGAGATAAAAGAATCCAGAATCAGGAATTTATTAAGCTATCCACCTACGACGGCAGTTCCTCCTGGCATGTATATAAGAAGCAGTTTTCCATCGTTGCTGAAGCTAACGGCTGGGACTCTACCGCCAAGTCAGTCCACTTAGAAGCATCATTACGGGGAGATGCAGCCGAGATCCTGAGAAATGTTTCTAAAGCAGAAAGGAACGACTTCGAGGCCCTGACTAGAGCACTGGAGCTACGGTTCGGAGAGAAGTGTTCTAAGGACTATAGTCGCCTTCAGCTAAAATCTCGTTACCAGAAAACGGCCGAAAGTTTGCAAGAGCTGGCAGCGGACATTCAGAGACTGTCACACCTAGCTTTCTCAGACTGTCATGCTGACACTCGAAACGACTTAGCTCTTCAGTACTTTATCGATGCTGTTCGTGATCCAGAAATTCAAAAAGCGCTGAGACTCTCCAACATCAGAGACGAGAATCAGCTTTAGGCTATGCAGCCCAACAAGCCTCCCGTAAAGACCGCCATACCATAAGAGCAGTCTCTTTAAACGATACGCCTGCTGGTGAAAATGAAATGAAGAGATGTATCGAAGAGATCTTAAAGAGATTGCGCAGCTTGGAGAATAATAAGGAAATAAAGGATCGGAAAATAAAGTGCTGGGGCTGTGGAGGGGATGGTCATGTAAAGAGGAACTGCCCTGTACGACCAACTATAGGAAATCACACGGCTTCACCATCACTGCAGGGAAACTAAGAGGAGGCCATCTCGCGGGGCGGAGGTTGCCTGAAATTAAAGAGCCCCAATTTACAGTATTTCATGTTTTATCAATGAGTGGCGGCGATAATGGACTTCACGTCTATGGCCAAGTTAACAACACCACCTGCCGGATGATTCTGGACACGGGAGCCAACGAGACCATCATTAGAGCGGATTTGGCTCAAGAACTAAAAGAGGAGATCGTCTGGACGCCGCCCTGTGTTAAACTCCAGACTGTGACCGGAGACGAAATCAAAATATATGGGAAAATGAACTTGACCATCACTTTTGGGAATGTCAGTTACCATCATATGGCATATGTTGCGGATATAAGAGATCCTTTAATCATTGGAGTTGATTTCCTGAGAAAATTTAACTTTCAATTGGACTTGAAGAATAATGAACTGCATTCGAGTTCGGAAGACATAGCTGTGTTCAACATTGAAAATCAAGACATTCAGCCAATATGCCAGATAACAGCCAAGTCTGAAGTTTCCATCCCTCCACATACAGAGACAATAGTTTCAGGAACACCACCTACAAAGCAATACTTCCGCTATGGACTGACTGAATACCCGAATACAGACAATAGCCCAAGAGGAGTTCTGGTAGCTTCATCTCTAGTTGATCTCTCAAAGAATACTATTCCTGTGAGAGTCGCAAACATCAGCGATAAGGTCCGGACAGTGAAGAAGGATGAGGTGTTGGCAACCTGCACTCCTGTTACATGCATCAACCGCCCCACGCAATCAACCGAATCCAAGTCTTCTGAACAATTAATAACGGGATTACTCAAGAATGCAGAGTTAGGAAAGGAACAGAGATGTGCTGCGGAGAAGCTACTCCAAGAATTAAGACCTTTTTTCACGAACACCTGAAGACGTTGGGAGAACGAACATCACCCAGCACAGAATTGATACCGGAAATCATCCTCCAATCAAACAACATCCAAGAAGACTTCCATTTGCTAAACCGGAAGAGGTCACTGAAATTCTAAATGAAATGCAGCACAATGACGTCATCGAACCATCAACGAGTCCTTGGGCCACTCCCATAGTACTGGTGCGAAAAAAGGATGGTTCAACAAGATATTGTGTGGATTATCGTCGTTTGAATGACATCACGAAGAAAGACAGTTACCCTCTTCCCAGAATTGACGACACGTTAGACACACTTGCTGGCAATAAATGGTTCTCTATTTTGGATCTGAAGAGCGGTTACTGGCAAGTAGAATTACATCCTGATGATCGTGAGAAGACTGCATTCACCACGGGACAAGGACTGTGGCAATCTAAAGTTATGCCGTTCGGATTATGCAATGCACCTGCCACCTTCAAACGCCTGATGGAGACAGTGCTAAAAGGACTTTCCTATGAAGCCTGTCTGGTGTATTTGGATGATATTATCATTGTGGGGCGTACCTTTGAAGACCATCTACGAAACATCCGAAAGGTGCTGGAGAAACTCAGAATGGCTAACCTCAAATTGAATCCAGGCAAGTGTAACTTGTTCCGTCGTGAAGTGAGCTACCTCGGCCATATCATCTCTGCCGAAGGTGTGAGAACTGATCCTGAGAAGATCTCTGCAGTCGAGAACTGGAGTCGCCCTGAAAATGTACACCAACTACGAAGTTTCCTGGAGTTATGCACTTACTACAGGAAGTTTGTCAAGGGTTTCTCAAATATTGCCAGACCACTCCACAAGCTGACGGAAGCCAAACAGAAGTTCCTGTGGACAGATGAATGTGAAAATCCGTTCACGCGACTTAAAGAGGCCTTAACATTATCGCCTATCTTGACGTATCCACAGCCCGACAGACAGTTCATACCAGGAAAGAGCTATTCGCCATCGTAAAAGCCACAGAACATTTCCATCATTACCTCTATGGGAGAAGATTCCTGCTCCGGACTGACCATGCAGCTTTAACGTGGTTGCTCCAGTTCAAGAACACGGAAGGACAGATTGCCAGGTGGATACAACGCCTCCAGGAATATGACTTTGAGATACGTCATCGTTAAGGGACTCTACATGGTAATGCAGATGCCTTGTCACGGAAGCCCTGCTCGGAAAGCTGAAAGTACTGCTCTAGAGCCGAACAGAAATACCTGCCGATAAATCCGGTTGCCGGCCAAGTCACTGTCTCAACACCATCAGAACAAGATCCCGATCCATGGAGTGACGAAGAACTTAGCCAAGACCAGTTGGAAGATCCTGACATAAAGCCAATATTACAGCTGAAGGAGACGACCAGCAACAGACCTACCTGGCAGGACATTTAAAGATTCAGTCCCATTACGAAAAGTTATTGGGCACTTTGGTACTCTCTTCATATCAGAAACGGCGTATTATACAGAAAGTGGGAATCTGATGATGGGAAAAGCTTCAGATGGCAGATTTTATTACCAAGATCAAAAATTCCAGCTGTTTTAGAACAATTGCATAGTAGCTCTACCGGAGGCCAATTTGGGGTGATGAAGACTCTGCAGAAAGTTCGGGAACGCTTCTATTGGTGCAAGGCAAAGGAGGATGTGGAGAAATCGTGTAAATCCTGTGATGCTTGTGCGGCACGTAAAGGCCCGCAGAAACGAAGTCGAGGAAGACTGCAACGGTATAACGTGGGAGCACCATTTGAACGGATTGCAATCGACATCTTGGGTCCATTGCCACGGACCTCCAATGGAAATAAATACATCCTCGTCGTGATGGACTATTTCACCAAGTGGCCTGAGGCACATCCCATTCCCAATCAACAGGCATGCACAGTCGCAGAGGTCCTAGTGCAGCAATGGGTGTCAAGGTACGGCACGCCCCTACAACTTCATACCGACCAAGGTAGGAACTTTACCTCTGATGTTTTCAAAGGACTGTGTCAACTACTCGGCATAGACAAAACCCGGACAACACCCTTACATCCCCAGTCGGACGGCATGGTCGAGAGGTTCAATCGTACCATCCTGAATAACCTCTCTCTTCTAGTATCAAGGAACCAGCAAGATTGGGACTTGAAGTTGCCATTGTTCCTGCTGGCTTATCGAAGTGCTGTCCATGAAACCACCGGCTATACTCCAGCCCAGATGCTCTTTGGACGTGAACTTCGTCTCCCATGTGATCTCCTGTTTGGTTGTCCACCCAATGCGCCATTATCGCCCGAGGAGTACATCCAAGATCTCCAGGCACGATTTGAGGACGTACACAACTTTGCTCGGGAGCGGATTAACATGGCAACGGAGAAAATGAAGACAAGGTACGATCTAAAGGCTACACAATATGAGTTCCAGGAAGGAGAGAAGGTCTGGTTGTGGAATCCTGTTGGACGCAAAGGACTCTCTCCCAAGTTACAGTGCAACTGGGACGGACCATACACAGTCTTAAAAAGGCTGAATGATGTAGTGGTGCGGATCACTAAAACACCTTCATCAAAACCGAAGGTGGTGCACTATAATAGGCTAGCCAAGT
Source organism: Salticus scenicus (assembly GCA_963930645.1). NCBI lineage: Eukaryota > Metazoa > Arthropoda > Arachnida > Araneae > Salticidae > Salticus > Salticus scenicus. The sequence continues at coordinate 135,917,306 of OZ005656.1, read as the reverse complement.
ACCACAAGTAACGGTTATATTAAAATTAAAAATGTAAATACTGGTAAAATTTGCGCATGCGTAATGTAAATATTTGTATATAGATACTTGTACATATTTGTGAATTTTGTAAATATTTCTCACTTGATTTTTGTTTCTATTTTTGTCGTTATATGCAACTTAGTTTTGTATTTGAGATTGTGTAAATTTGGTTAGTTTCGCCTCTTAACCAAGGGTTGCACTGCCCGGGACGTGCAGTCCTTGAGAGATGGGCAGTGTTACAAAATTGTAAATAGTTGTGTTTATTTTTGTATAAATTCTTTCAAAGAGGCTTAGTAAATTGATAATGTGCTAATTTTGTCCATTTCTAGTCATTTTAGCGTTGAAATAGCCTTATTTCCCCTTAAAAACGGATTAAAAAGCCCAATAAGGCAGGTAATGGATTTGGCGCCAAATTTGGCGACTTTTTCCCACCTTGGCGATTTTTTTTGGCGACCTTGGCGAGAAAATCCTTATTAGGGATATACCAAATATGGAAGCTGTAAGTTGATTGGTTGACCACTTTCTAGAGTTTTCTCGAAAAATCTGGGTTCCATGGAACAGTATATAAGGAGCGCTTCTCGCCAAGGCAGTCAGTTAGTTCAGTTCAGTTTCAGCCAGCTTCGCTAGTGCTTGCATTGCTCTTGAGCCTCTTTGGAAGAGACTTGCTTTATGTGTTATTGCTATACAGTTTGTACTGTGGAATTGCTATTGACAGCTGTTGTTTAAGCTGTGTTTACTGTTTGAATTGTAGCTGATACTTGGTTTATAGACCTGTATTTTTCTGGAACTTTCTGTGAATAAATTACTGAATGTTTGTAAGTTTGGCCTTTCATTCTCGGACAACTCACGAACCCCCAGTACGCGAAATTTCACTCAGGCAATGCGTCTGAATTTTCAGAAACTTTAGAAATTTAGACACTGCATTACTTAGAAAATTTTTCATATAAAATCTATTTTAAGTAAAATGCTTATCGTGTTTCAATGTATTTCCACATTCAATAAATATAATGCTGCTTTTTATAATAAGGAATTAAACTGCGTAAACTTCGTAGTTTATGAAATTAAATTTTCATCGAATAAACTTCTCGAGATGGGAATGATATTTGCATGCCGTTACGTTTAACATAATTCATAAACAACATATTTAGAAATAAAGTTTATTTCGTTAAAAAAAAAAAAAAAAAAGTGTATGTATGTACTTAAATCTTTCTCATATTAAAGAAGTATGAATATGAGCACATCAAGCAATTTGTTGAAAAGAAAGTGAGTTTATAAGTTAACAATCTTGATTAATTTGTGCATAACTGTTTATTTATTTATATATTTATTATTATTATTAATTTAAATACTGTTTTCTTCCACGTATTTACTTGCACCTAAGTGTAAAACAACACATTTTCTGGTATTCATGATTGCCGTTTGTGTTCTTTTAAATGTCAGTTTAAGGAAATAAATCATTATTCAAACATCGAGGCCTGCAACTATCACATACCCGTCATACATTTAAAGGAAAGAAAATATCCAAACCTCTAGATATGAAATATTTATTTTAAGATGCCATATTATCAATATTTGTATGGCAAAAAGCTCGGAATAAAACGCAACCCTGCTACATTTTTTTTCGTGAATACTGGAGTATATTTCAGTATACAATAAAGTCGTGTTGTGTTCAGTGGTGATGTGAATGCAAAGATTATTCACTCCGATATCAGATTTAGGATTCCATGGATGGTACGAATTCGATTACCATCCGGGTAACATATATATATATATATATATATATATATATATATTAATTTTATTTATGCTCTAGAAAATTCTAAAGTCTATATTCAACAACTACCACAAAAAAAAAAAAAAAAAAAAAATAACTTTTTCCATTTTGTATATTAAGTAATACGCAAAGAAAATTGTCGTACAATATAATGTTGGAATTTCGACATTTTGCCTTTATTTATAACAGATTAAAAATTTTATAGTGTGTGTATGCTTGTTAGTAAAGAACATAAAAAAAAAATATATATATATATATATATATATATATATATATATACAGACACGACATTATTTCATTATTTAAAACATGAAAATCTGACATTGACAGATTTTAATTTAGTGCCAGAGGCCTACTGCTAAACTTGTTAATATCGACAAATTCTTCTTTAGTTAATTCGTGACGATCTAAATTTCATGATAAAGTTTTCATTAAATCAAACCAATGTGTTTCAGCTGCAGATATTGTGACAAATAACGTTGGAAGTCCAAACTGTCTTATAGCCGCAAAACAACGTTTTTTCTCTTTTTCCCAATGAGGGGGAGGTGTGTCTTGGGGGGGACTCATGTCAAAGGTGTGACTTGGGGGGGACTCATGTCAAAGTTGTACCTTGGGGGGGACTCATGTCAAAGTTGGGCCTGGGGGGACTCATGTTAAAGTTGGGCCTTGGGGGGACTCATGTCAAAGTTGTACCTTGGGGGGGACTCATGTCAAAGTTGTGCCTGGGGGGGACTTATGTCAAAGTTGTACCTTGGGGGGACTTCATTCAATAAATCCCCATTCAATAAACCGACTGAAATAGGCCCTTAGCACTAATTAAGAGTGTATTATAAAAATTCGACAACGCTGTACCGACTGAAATAGGGGTACCTTGGGGGGGACTCATGTCAAAGTTGTGCCTTGGGGGGACTTCATTCAATAAATCCCCATTCAATAAACCGACTGAAATAGGTCCTTAGCACTAATTAAGAGTGACGTATAAAAATTCGACAACGCTGGGCCTTGGGGGGACTCATGTCAAAGTTGGGCCTGGGGAGGACTCATGTCAAAGTTGGGCCTTGGGGGGACTTCATTCAATAAATCCCCATTCAATAAACCGACTGAAATAGGCCCTTAGCACTAATTAAGAGTGTATTATAAAAATTCGACAACGCTGTACCGACTGAAATAGGGGTACCTAGGGGGCCTCATGTCAAAGTTGTGCCTGGGGGGGACTCATGTCAAAGTTGTGCCTTGGGGGGACTTCATTCAATAAATCCCCATTCAATAAACCGACTGAAATAGGCCCTTAGCACTAATTAAGAATGACGTATAAAAATTCGACAACGCTGGGCCTTGGGGGGACTCATGTCAAAGTTGTACCTTGGGAGGGACTCATGTCAAAGTTGGGCCTGGGGGGACTCATGTCAAAGTTGTGCCTTGGGGGGACTTCATTCAATAAATCACTATTCAATAAACCGACTAAAATAAGCCCTTAGCACTAATTAAGAGTGTATTATAAAAATTCGACAACTGTACCGACTGAAATAGACCTCTAGCACTAAAAACAGAATCACACATTATCTTTGTTTTTTTATTTATTAAAAAGTCTTGAAAACGGTAGTATTTTTAAGCCTAACATGGTAGTGATTTAAGCCTAATATATGGCGGCGCCATAGATATTTGCAATGTAATAATTTCAGATGCAAAAAGGTGTCTTAAAAAGAAAGATATTTCTTTTTCACTTAAAACGTAACACGTTTAAGACCTTTTAAAAACTGAATTTAAGACGTTTACGTTAACAGTGATTGCATACCAGTTTATTATGTGATTGTTTTTCCCTTATAAATTTAAATAGATTGCTTATCTATATATTTTCATTACCTCTCTTTTACCTATGTTTATATTAGTTATATTTGCATCATTTTACAATGTTATTTTAATTTTTCTTCAGTTACTTAATATTTTAAAATATTTAAAATTGAATCACTTAACGTTAAATTAGCCTAGTGGTTGTCAAATAGAAAAATAAATAAATATGCAAACTTTATGACGGTACAGCTTTATCATAGCTCTTCTTTGCAGACTTTTGAATTTTTGTCGCCATTTTGTCGCTCGGCTATTTTTTTTTTTGTGTGTGTTGTTGTTAAGGGCGTCGGTTGAGTACCTCTTTTGCTGATACTTTTAATGATTACACCTTTTAGTTTAGATAATAGAACTACTATCGTCCAGTGGTGAAAATGCAACAAGGTTTTTGCAAAGGGAAGCAAAGCAAAGTAATTGCCTTCTCCGAAACGGAATTTGATCGTTACCAATTGCCCATCTGCGCAGCACTAGTGCGACGTAAAACCCAACCATCCATCCATCCATCCGAAATGGAATTAACTTTCAACACAGCTGCGGCAATTGTTTGTCGATATGCTCATAGTTATACTTAATATATTTCTCTAAGTTTGGCACACTGAAGATGAAGCGCCTTTCCTGAACGAGAGGAAATCGCAATATGGGAGCGCCTCGTTTTGGATGATATAGCCCAAAAACTAATCGGCGCCATGCCAAACCAAGGACAAACCAAATATCAAGTTTAGTTAAATTAATTCCATTGGTTCATAAAGTACAATGTTTGAACTCAAAAATACAGATATTTTCTCAAAATGGTAGAATTGAGTTAGGAGTTGAGTTCTTTCTTTTCCTTTATACATTCTCTTACCCATATACATGATATAGAGAAAGTATTGTTTTCGGATCAAACTTCCGAAAATTGGCTTTTGTTATATTTACATGTTTTCAGATAGTCTGAATTAAAAAATTATGTTTTTAGCGGTTGGTCTCTCTCTCTCTCTCTGTGTGTGTGTGTGTGTGTGTGTGTGTGTGTGTGTGTGTGTGTTTTATTAGATATCTGAAAAACAAATAGTAGTAGGAAATCCAAATTCAATATTCTAAATCCGTGTCATATTGCGATGCTACATTAAGCTATTCGTTGCGATCAGAAAAAGGGTTGTTTACAAGGTCATCCAAGAGAATTCAAATATATTACACCTGTGAACGAAATTTCTCATATGTACAGTGTGAGATCTATAGGCTGCCCTAAACAAAATGAAAAGAACATATTTTTTTATACGCATAAAAGCTTTTTTTTATGTAGATTGTGGTATAGCAATCATTCATCATTCATTTACAGGGTTACTCAGAGTATTTGGATATATAAGAGCTATATTTGGGAATTGCTGGAAGTGTATTTAATTTTGTGTTACGTGTTTTACATATAACACTAAATTTGCGTACACAGACTCATGTGTATATAGTTTATAGACAATATACAGGGCTACCCAAAATTAAAGTTTTATTATTATTATTATTAATATTATTATTAAATGTAATTGACGTAAGTGCTTTGCTGTATTTTTTTTTTCGAATAACACTCCTGACACAGAACAGGAAATTAATTTCTCATACCCATACTGTAAACAAAGTAGTTTTTGGAGATCGATTTTTTTATGTACAATAGCACGTTTTGAGACCTATGAAAACAAAAGTTACTTTTTTAGTGGTTTATCTGCATATATATGAGTTATCAGCATAATTTAACAACAAATAACTACAGGAAATTCAAATTTGGTATTTTAGATTCCATATCTAGTTGCCAATTGAAAAGTTGGTCAAGATTTGCAAGTTTCAAGGGAACTAATAACAGACTTGATTGTTGTTTTGATAAATATAGGCAGTATAATTAAACGAGGTTGAGAAGGGCGGTAAACCCCCTGACGTAAAACTATACATCAATACCATATCATATTCTATACAAAACATTATTTTAGAATATTAACAATAAATATGAATTTCCTTGTGATTTTTGCAGTAGAAAGTTATTTAAATGTAGTTTATTAGAATGTCTGTTCCAAAACGAAATGCATTGGCATATTTCGTGCGTTCCTGAACATAAACCAATTGTAGAGGACCTATTAAAGCCATTTTAAATAGGAAATATCCCATAGAAAATCTGATTAACATATATCATTTTTTTTTCTGAAAAGATTTACAGACGCTGGGGGCGGGCAGACAGACAGGTAGAAGATGAACTGTCAGACGAAAATGATATGCAAATTGAAATCATATTTACAGTTAAATATTTTAAGAAAACGTTTATTGTAAACGAAAACACAATTCCAGCAAATGTCCAATACTAACCCTTAACGTAACTGAATGTTTTTGTGTGCTCTGTAAATCTTATGCAAATCGTGTTGTATTCTACAGAAAGCATTATTTTGTGCATATGAATAACATATTTCAATTTCATTAAGATTTATCCAAAGTAATTAAAATTTGGTTTATAGAAATATCTTTCACAGAACGTTATGCTTTGGGATAATTTCGGGTGTCCCTGTATACAAATCAGTGATGGTGTTTACTCCATTTTCTATAGAAAATGTCCGAAAGTAAACTTTAATAACTTATTTCACACTTATTAATATATGCATAAAAGAAAAGTATTAAAATATGGTTTATAAAAATACATCTCATAGAACACAATTCTTTAGAATGTTTTCGAGCGTCCCTGTGTACAAGCTAGCAGAGGTATTCACTCCCTTTTCAATAAGAAACATCTAATAGGGAACTCAAATTACATATATCAGTTTCAGAAAATTCTCAGAATATTCATGGGAGTTAGAGCGCAGACAGACAAAAAGACAGTTGAACAGACAGACAAATCGATGTCATTAACACATTTTAACTTTGCTGGAATTGTTAAAAAGCCGAAGTCATTAAATTTTTCAACTATGGTGGAAAGTGGTAAAAATAAAGTGCGAAAATTTCACACGGTTTTGCTAGTCTTTTAATTTTCTTACTCTCTCAACGTGTTTCAATTTGCAGGTGACCCCCTAAGAAATTTAACTATTAAATATTTTAACTATACGGGATAATTTAAATTTGCATTAAGTTCTTAAAACTGTTGATTTCATGTGATTGAATGATTTCAGTTACTATTTTAAAATGAATGATATTTTTTTTTAATTTTTCTTATCTCATAGATAACCCCCTAAAGTGAGCCCGTTCGTGTCGAAAACTTGATGCCAAAATTGAAAATAAAGTGGTATAAGTCATCATTTTCAAATTGCAATAACTCAGCCAAATTTTTACTTAGAGAGATGATTTTTTTTCTTCTTAGATCGAGGGGAATACTTTTCTAAATATAAGTCATGTGATAGGAAGGGCAGTATAAAAATTAAATTTCGTATTTAATACGTAAACAGCCCTTTGTACAAAAAAAAAAAAAAAAAAAGTCATATCGGAAATCGACTCTTAGTAAAGACATACTAAAAACTATATATATATATATATATATATATATATATATATATATATATTTAAATTTATAGATACAGTATAATATATTGAAGTTTTATCATGATTAAACTATATAAATTTAAAATTCGAGATTCGTGGAATAAGTTATAACTTATTGTAAAATAAGTATGCATACTACATTGATACGATAAATTTTCTTGTTATTCCATATGTATATTTAATATAATTTTACATTTTTTAAAACTGTCTTTCTTATATTGGAATGGGTTCTGATAAATTTGACTTTGGAATTTTGATATTTTCTGAGTACCAAAATGATTAAATATATAAATAATTTAGAAAAAAAACCGTTAATTCTTGTTTAAAAGGGAAAACCTTAATGTAGCTTTTTCATGTTTCGGGATGTAATCTAAGAAAATAGCGCTATATAGAATAGAGCTACATTAAATTTATATCTGCAATTATATGGCATAAAATTTATAGTTCTCCCCTAATTAAAATTGATTATCATGTTAGGCGTTTAAATTCGCCTTTCTTTAAAAATGTTCAATGAAATGCTAATTTTGAAACTATAAACGTGGAAACGCAATTCTTTATGCTAATTAGAAAATAACAAGAAATGGATTTGTTTAAAATATTTTTTCTTCTAAAGTAAAACAAAATTAATTTGTTGACATTTCAATAATTACATATCATTTAAAATTTTCGCTTTTACATGCATTTGTAATATAATGCATTTGCAAATAAATTATCTATGTCTGAAAAGAGACTTTATATAGATAAACAATGCTTTTAAATTAATTACTCAGTTAGAAACTAATTAGTTAAAAGAAAAAATATATGTATAAATAGTTTTGCAATGAAGACTGCAAGTGCATTACACTTTAACTTTGCAATATTAGTATTTAAATATATGTTTAAAATATTAAATAACGTTCATTTTTCACTCTCATTGAACAAATTTAAATATATAGTAATTAAAATAAAAGCGGAAGAAGCTCATAAGTACATTTAAATTTCTGTTATTTCTGTATATCAGTTTTTTTTTTTTTTTTTTAAGTATACGAAATATTGCATCTTAAGAAAAGAAACTAACCAATTGATACACACACACACACAGATACACACACGCACACACACACACGCACACACACACACACACACACACACACACATATATATATATATATATATATATATATATATATATATATATATATATATATATATAATATTTTGTTTATGAAAATTGTTCGAAATCTACATTACGGAGCTTAAAGCAGGATTTAAATGTAGCAATTCAGTCAATACAACTCTGATTGTATCTACTCAGAAGCGAGGAAAGCTTTCTTCTTTCACTCGTTACTTCTTGACGGCATATTTGCACCATATAGGAGTTTAATATTAATATTTTACCACACACCTCTCACCTGAACAATTTGGAGTTTATCAATTTTGTTCATCAAATTTTTTAAATAAATTTTTTGCCAAAAGAAATGCCTCAATTTTTGAACTAATAGATTGTATTATATGTGTTTTACTATTTATCTGTGAATTATATATATATATATATATATATATATATATATATATATATATATATATATATATATACATATATATATGATATTAAATTTATATCTCACAACAACTAAAAACCGCATAAAATGGCATTCAGTCATTATGAAGCACCATAATTGTCTTCATCATGAAATTAAAGAGATTCTCTTAACACAATGAATCAAAAATTGTGATACGGCTTTTAAACGTTATGCAATAGGACTTTTTTTAAACGAATTATCTCCGATGGTGTAAAATATATAGTTTACAATATCATTGGTTGAAAAAGATTATGACTGAAGCGTGATAAACAAGCACAAACAATATTGGAAACTGAATTCAACCAGAAAAAAAAAGATATATATGTATATATATATATCACTTTCTCATTCAGGTGGGATTACAAATATGATGAATATTTTGAGCTGAGTCTAGTTGAGCAAACAGCAACTTACATAATTACTACCAACAACTTATAAAGTACGAAAAAAGTAGTCAAAGAGTAACGGCTATAATTAGGAAATTACAAAGGGATCTTGTACCAATATCTATATAATATATCTATATCTATATCTATATATAGATATATAATATCTTCTTTAGCAACACCAGTCATGTCGCATCCTCCATGTAGCCAGACTTTGCATCATCTGGCTATCTTTTACAAATCTTTCAAATTTTACAAAATTTTTGAATAGTGAAATGTTTAATAATATCGATTAACTAAAACCGCACTCGGTTGAGTTCTTTTCAGATTAGAACTAGAAGTTTAATAAGTACGAATTCACGATATTACTAGAAAGATTGTAATCGTTAACATAATCCAGTAACATGGAAGTCATTTGGCAGATTACGGTTTAATTTTGAAGAGAAAAAATTAAGTTTTATTTTACACACAAACAAAAATTACAAAATAAAATATTGAATCAGAAAAAAAAAAAGATGTTTTTAGACATATATTGAAATATAAACAAATATGACAATATTAATATAAATAAACATATAATTATACGAGTAAAAATTTTGTTCAATAAGTCCAATGACAAATTTAATTCGCAAGAGTGAATCTTTTTGTCTCTATCGAGAAAAGAACATCACCTAATTTTAGTTCGATCTTTGTAGTTGGATTCTTCAAGAAATGAGTTGCTCTGACGTCCATGAGATCGCAAGGTAAACGTTATTTCAACTGTCCCATGATGTTTTCAAAATAAATGACTGATATTTTCTTCTATTTAAAAGGTAAGATGTATTCGATTTCGAATCAAAAAACAGAAAAATATATTATATCAGTTTTCCCAAATTTACGAAAGTCGATATAGTCAAAGAATGATGTTCTTTATTTTCGCAGTACACAAATATAGAGGTCATAATATAAGAATAGCTTCAACCTCAGTCAAAGGAATGGACATCTCTTTAAAATTTAATAGATATTTTCCAAATTTCTTTTTGAGGCGATCCTGTACTGTCTACGAGATGCTCGTAGAAGCCTTTCCCCAAGTGTGGCTTTTTAATCAACATTAATCGTGTGGAACAATAGTTGGAAAAAAAAAATAATAAAAAAAATTTATCATATAAACTCTTGTAGAGATTTAAAACTTCAGCGTTCTTTTTTTAAGATCGGTACGTTATCACAATAGTTTATTTTACATTTTTTCTTTTCTATAATAAACTTTTTGAGTGCAAGAAGAGATTAATTTCTAGTTATATAATGTTTTCTGAAAATATTGTCCAATGAGAATGGCAATGGTTAAAAAGTAGGAAAAAAGAACAAAGCGGGACATTTGCAATTCTCTAATGTTCTTTACCTTAGTCTGATTACCGTAAGGTTCTTTACCTTAGGTTGCGCTTTCCTCGGGGTTCCTGAAGAAAACATCGTTTCGGAGTGGCGGCTCCGCCTAACAGATCGCAGTACTGTCTTTGCGGCTGAAGTAAAGACGATTAAGGAAACAATTATGGAAGCGGTGAACTTGGGATTCAGCAAGATGGATGTTTGTTTCGACTCCAGATCAGCGCTCCAAGCGCGTTATGACCAACTGCCCAAGCACAGGGTCGTGGCTAAGATCAAGAGTTTGGTGAAGCAAAAAAAGGTCAAAGTCTTCATGCATTGGAGCAAAGCACATGTCGGTCATCATTTCAATGAAATGGTGGAGGAATCTGCCAAAACTGCTGTGTGGAGGGGCATCATAGATATTGAAGTGAGACTTGGCAAATCTCATGTAAAAATAATATTTAATAGCAGAACATCTGGTGTGTGGCAAAAATTATGGGATAATACGAATGTGGGGAGATTCACGTATGAGGTCTTCCCGAAGGTCAGTACGAGCCGAATTCAGGGTGACTTTTTCGTTAACCAAGTCTTGACGGGACGCGTATCTCCGAAATGTTGGCGCATACAGGTCAACCTGGCGAATTTTTGTAGCTCGCGCCAAAACCCTCTCTGTCGCAAAGCAACCCTTCTTTCCACTTCATTCATGATTCGTTAAGGATTCGAGCAATCTTTTTTTTTTTTTTTTTTTTTTTTTCCCAAGAGAATAAACTATTAAAAATGTGTCAGTGGAGTTTTAGTATCGTAATTCTTAAATAATATATTTAATGCAAAAATTTATTAGAAATCCTCCACCCTTTAAATTTAATTTAGCAAGATTAATGAAGAAATAAAATTGTAATATTCTAATTTTAAAGCTTTTAAAATTGTTCTTGAAATACATTTATTTATTTATTTATTTATTTTACTTTCTCTTACCAACATATATGGTAGAGAAAGTATTGTTTTGGGGTCAAATTTTCGAAATTGAATTTTTGTTATATATACACGTTTTGAGGCTCCCTGAATCATAATTGTTAAAAATGTGTCAATGGAGTCTTTGTATCGTTATTTTTAGATAATATAATTTAATGCCAAAATTTATTAGAAAACCCTTTAAATTTTTTTTTTTTATCAAGATTAATGAAGAAATATATTTGTAATATTATGATTTTAAAGCTTTTAAAATTATCCTTGAAATACATTTATTTTATTTTATTTTATTCTGTTTTATTATTATTTTTATTATTATTATTATTTACTTTCTCTTCGTCAAATAAAATTGTTTCTAAACCTATTTTAGATTATTTGAAAAGTACATTAAACTTTACATTCTTACGCTATTGATCTTAAGCTTTAATGTGCAATCTGTCATTATAATATTGAAATGCAGGGTGAAAAAGAAAGTCGTGTGAGTGACACACCAGATTATCATTATTACGCATCATTATTTAGTTTATTTTACCCATATATTGTAAGAAAAGTTTTATTTTTGATTCAGATTTTCGAAATTGAGATTTTGCTACATTTGCTTAAATATCATGAAACAAAAAATTAGGTTTTTAGCGGTTGCCTGAATGTGTGTGTCTGTGTGTTTGTTATCACCATACCTCAAGAATAGATATTGGGACTCGGATGAAATATTAAGTAATTCGTGTGCAGTGACTAAGAAAAGAATTCAAATTCATTAAGTCTATGTGTGAATTTTCTGGTAAATACAATTTAATATTTTTGGATGAAACAAAAAAAAAAAAAAAAAAAAAAAAAATGAACATTTATTTTATGTGCATGAAAGAATGTTTCGTATACAATGTAGAATGTATATCCTTTATTAGAAGTTAGAATTCAGATATATTCATACAATGGAATTGCTGAAAGGTCATTTCATGTCGTGCTATGTGTTTTAAATTCTGTGCTAAATTAGTACACTATATTGTGTTTGTAAAATATATAGTAAATATACAGGTCTACCCCAAATTAAATAAAAGCATTTCTTTTTATAAATAAAAATCAATGTAATAAATGTAATTAAAGTTTAATTAATTTAAAATTATTCTCTTATTCTAATTTACTTTATCTTATCCGTAAAAGGTCGCGAAGGTATTGTTTTCGGATCACGTTTTCGAAATTGAATTTTTGTTACATTTATATGTTTTGAGGTTTCCTGAATCCAAAAATTATGTTTTTAGTGGTTGGTTTATGTGACTTGTCTGTGTGTATTACAGATATTGAGTTTGTAAAATGGATGCATCAGTTTTTAAATATCACTTATGTCATTGATAAGGACAATATTGCTTTGGAACAATGTAAGTTGTAAACTTCACATGTTATTCAAAATTTACGTTTTCTTTTTAACATGGCAAAATAGAGCAAAATTTTGTTTGAACGTCCATTATGCCACTATTTTATCGTAAACATGTCAGACTAATATTTTAAAATATATTTTTTAATACACTTCATTAAATATGAACATTTTAATTTGAAACTTTAGTAATTAAATATTGTGTTTCCTTCATTTGACAAATTAGGCCAATACTTCCCACGAACTTGCAATATGGGGATCAGTTGTGTTGGAAATTAATGTACGAAAACAATCCTAATAAAATTAGTCATTTAATTACGATAAATCAAATTTATCGAATCGGATAGAGGGTAGCCTATGAGGTGCGGCATTTCAGTCTGCGACTGTGTTGAGTGTTCTGTCATACTCATTCCTTTTAATATGAATACATTTCGCTCTCAATAGAAATTAGTAACAATAAATATAGGATGAAAATGGTTATGCGCATCATTATTACTTTAATTTGTATAACATATTAAGTTAGATTGTTTATGATTACTGAAAAACAAATAGAATAGCATTAATAAAATGTTTAACGTTTTATTTTATAACTTTGTATGTTGGGGTTGGGGGGGTGGGTAAAGAATGAGAAATGGACATGTCCGAGGAGGAAATTATACTTAGAAAATTTTATGAATTTCAACCATAAAATTTAACACGAAATATCTATTTTATTATGATTAAGATGCTCTTTAAAAATACATAATAGATAAATATAAGGTGATAATTTATGAAAATTCAAGCACTGCATCGTAAGAGAGATATTTTATAAAGTCATACATTTTAAAAATTTAAATACAAAATGACAATAAAAATAGTTGAAATGTAAAATGGCGTACTACTGATTTGGACTTATGAACATTTTTTATGCATTTTACTAAGAATTTGTAATTTGTTTGAACAATTTTTACAAACTTTTTGGCCTTATACATGAAATCGGATCTCAATGCTAATATATTACCGTTATTATTATCTACTTCTCTATTCGGATAACTATTTCTTAATTTCAAGATATGTTTCGTTTTGCGATTTAAATCCTACAGAAGAAAAAAAATTAATAACAAAAAAAGAAAGAAAGAAAAACGCCGGATGTTTATTTATACAGGTTAAGTAAGCGGCGTGAAGTTTCTCTTTGCACTTCCAGATTTGGCGAAAATCGCATTCTCTGGCGAAAAATTGTGAATTTGTTCTGCGTGCGCCAACAGTTCGGAGATACGCTGACGGGACATGACCCATTCGGGCCTCACCAACAACGCTTCTTTAAGAAGACTCGCGCATGTATTTGTGGGGCAAGCGCGAGCGTTCTGTACGAGTGCGCCCGCTAGAGGTCAGTGAGGGAGAAGTTCTTCCCCTTGGACTTTCAGTGTCGAACGCGACGGGATATATGCCTGGACTACTACTGTAGGAAGGGGATCGCGGCTATCATGCCCGATCTTCTTTGCTCGGCACTAGACCCGCATGGTGGTGGTGCCAGAATGGTCGAAGAACCAGAACTCGATTTCCAAACTCTTAGGAGGACTGCAAGAAGGCAGAGAGCTTCGGCTTCCGAACCAACTGTCTAAAGTGTTGATTCGAACGCATAGATCGGCGGTGTATTGTCGAATGGGATTTTCTACTCGCCCACTCGAGGGTTTTTCCTCGCTGATATCAAACAGTCATTCTTAAGTACCATTTGACATCTCTAGGTGCATGCACTTCGGAGTTTGTTGTAGTGTCTAAAACGCATGGAATGAGTCTGTCAATTACTGCATGACTGTTCAGCTTCATAAACAACCCAGGTAACAACCTCTGGTAACAACCCAGTGCCCATATGGGGGTGACAGCCCAGACATCAAGGGCACGTCCGGGTGTCCTGAGTGGGGCCTGTCGTACGGTAGTCGAGGCTGGCGTATATAAAGGAGAAACGTGTGTAGGCCTAATTAGTTAGCGTATTTGGCACAGATCGGCTAGTGTGGTGAACGCCGTTGGGACTGCGGCTGAATGGCGTCCGCAGAAGTTAAAATGGCCCTTCTGACAGCCAAGCCGTGGAACTGCCAGGACCTGAGACAGTCTGATCTGAAGTTGACTAGCCCTAAGATGTTGGTCCGAAAGGATGGCGAATGCTTCATAATTCTGATTGCCATATATATATGGGCTGGCCTTTGCTGTCGTATGGCAGGTAAATTGCGGTGATAGTGGTTATAGTTTCTCAATTCTAAGACCGCATATTGTGGAACGTATGGGCTCCTTAGAACCTGGATCGGTCGGTGAGTCGGAGCTAACGCCGGACTAAATTACCTTAGAGGTTCAGCGAAATTTTAGACAGAAATTAAGAATATATGATTTTGACTGGTTCTGTGAAGGGGTAGTGAGTCGATGATAGCGAATTCTACTAAAATTAATTTCTTTAAAAGCAGTAGGACGAAATTAAACCTATAAGTTTTGCTACATGCATGAAAGTTGTTGAATATTAACGACATTACTGCTCTTGGCGTATATATCAGCCTCGCTAAACGATGCATTACCTGTCCCGGCCGTATATAAATGATTTCTCGATGTACGATATTTGTGTTACGCTGCTACCAATGAAACTAAACCCGCAACTATAGGGTGTGAGTGAAATTGCAAAAGGAATGTCACTAGAGCAGTGAGCACATAACTACGCGTGTTTGTGTGAAAAGTGATGGCACTGGGAAGTGAATCTTGTAATTTTTCGTCCGCAGGTAAGGGGTTAACATTCTACATTTATAGTCCCCTAACTTATTTTTAAATTGTAGATTTTTTTTTTCTAACATTGTATAAAAGATGATGTTTTACAAAAATTTGACTATGCGGAATATTTCGGGAACATAGTGGAAAATTGCATGAAAATAAAAATATTTAACCCTAATAAAGTTAGTCAGCAAATCAGGATAAGGTAAATTTTTCGAAGGACTGAAGGGTAATCTAATGGACTGGGCAGTTTATTCAGCGACGGTGCTAACTTATGACTGAACTTACTACTGTGAATATGAATATTGGATATGGATAACTTGTAATAAATAAATAAATAAATAAATAAAAATAAGAACAAGTGTGTGATAATAAACTGAGCAGAATCTAGACTGTTTATCATTACTTTCACTTTTCTTACAAGGCAAAATTTTTATATTAAAAAAACTTTGTACGCAGATTTTTTTTTTTTTTTTCATAATTTGCTTAATTCAAAATATTAAAAAATAAAAATAAACTTATTTTGTATATCTGAAAAATATTTTGAAATTTGATTTAAACTTCCTTGTATTCTATATAAAATATATTATTCTTTATTTTGCAAAGAAAAGATTAATTACAAGAAAACATGAATTTTTTTTTTCATGATTTTTACATCGCTTTTCGAACATTAATAAAAAGTGGAAAGTATTTATTCCGATTTCAAATATAGTATGCTTCATTATTCATTTTTTTAGAAATGTTTCCTTAATGGATTTAAGAAGAAAAATGTACTTAAAAAATTGATTATAGTTATTTTCATAGTTTTATCACATAAGAAAAATAACCCTAAAGGAAGAATGCATTTCTCTGGGTTATTAATGATGCCAAACAACATATCTTGTGAATTAAATTTCTTTTTAAAAAATGCTCTTTTTCTATTATGTGATGAACTGAAAAAATGATTATTGCAATTGCTGCATCATTAAATCACAATGTATAACTATTAGTAAAAATGAAAAAAAAGAAAAAAAAAAGAGTAAAATTAAAATTAAAAATTAAATTAAAATTAATTTTTTTCGTAAGTTATTTAAAAACTTATCAATCTGTTTACCTAAATTTATTCATTTATTTCGTTAATAGACAAAGAAGATAAATGCATTTTATATGAAAATCTATAAAAACAGTTCAAAATTAATAGAAGGTATTTTATTATGCATAATATATACATATATATATATATATATATATATATATATTAACATTTAACTAAGTTTATTTATGAAATTTATTACATATTGCGTATATAGAGTACATTTAAAAAAGTTATAAAACAGATAAACCAACCAATATAAAGTTACAATCAACGACAGTTATACCGAATTTTCTTATTTTATAAGATTTTACTCAATATATAAAAAATATTTGAATTGCACACTTATTTGTATTCGCACAACGCAAATCTATATATTTAGTAATGATATTTTTCGAAGTACGACTTCAGATTAGTATAACTGTATAAAATTATCTCACTGAAATTGTACCATAAAAATAAAAGAAATAGTAGCAATGTGTCTTAAATTAAACTATATACTTTATATAGTTTATAACGTATAGAATTATTAGTGTATATAATTAGAATTCCGCGTTAAAGAACCCCTACTCCCAATACGAGAAATGAATTACTGTTCAATTTGCCATGTGTACAATTTAGGCGAACGCGGTAAAAGTTTAAAAATGGATGGCTATTTTTTTTCAACAGATGGTTCATTCATGATTAAATGACATTCTTACAAATGACAAATCATTGAACAAAAATTGTCAAATCAGAGTTCAATAAATTTTAAAACTACCTTATCATTTAATTAAATACCTTCGAGAATGTGTAATAATATTTCTAAAAAATGTTTGCAAATCATCATGCAAAATCGCCTGAAATGTTCCTCACGCAAGCCCTTCCACCTCCCTCATCTCGTTAAATATTATGCACCTGTTCGCCTTGAAAAAACACAACACGGATCCTATATTAGCTGCTGTAAGCAATGTTTCTGTTCTTCCGCCACTTGTATTGTTCTTCCGCCACTTGGACTTCCAGTGGTAGATGATACGAATTGAGGAAGCTGCGTTACCGCACAACTATATCATGGAACGTTGGATCTCTGTACACTGTACCCCTCCTTCCATATAATCGACACTGTCGGACACCTTTTCAATAATTGGTTTCCACGCAGGCAATCACGCCGATGAAATGGAAGGGCATTGTCTCATAACGTTCTTCTGTGGCCAGCTCCATCAGTGATTCCACGTAGCTCAGACTTACTTGAGTCGATTTTTCTCATATTTACTGTCACTCTGTGTATCGTTTCGTTGCAAAAGCTGTTATGTCAATTATTTCGATACGACCCAAATATTAACACGTAGGACATTGAAATATGCATCACGGTCCCATAAACTTATTAATACTCCCGTATTTCAGATGGTTTCTCATTCTTCAGATGTTTTCTCGTATTGGAGGAATGGTTTTTAAATTGTACCACATGTATTTCAGTAATAGTTTTACCACGAAAGCAATAGAAGGACCAGTGAAATATATATATATATATATATATATATATATATATATATATACGCGTGTGTGTGTGTGTGTGTGTGTGTGTGAATTTTTAAGATCACTCTGTAAAAAATAATGCTTGAAATAATTTCTGTTGCATTGTATTAAGACGCTTTATTTTATAAAACGTATAAATTTTTTTTCTGGTGTTAACACCTATAATTCATAAAGAAATAAGGGTGTGCTTAACACTTTGCGGCGCAAGACAATTAGAAACATTTAAATTATACTGCCACCGGAATTCATGAACTAAATTAAACTAAAAGAAATTTTAAATTTTAAGGTTTAAAAACCGGCCTTTTACGATATGTTATAAGCGTGAATTTTTTGCTAAAACTTTTCCGGGATGAATTTTTGCAGCTGGATCTTAAATTTTGCGTCCTCGCAGCAAGGACAGCGCGTGTTAAGGGGTTAAAAACTTAAAATAATAATAATAAAATAATAATAAAAATAATAATAAAAATAATAATATCACGTTTTTAATATGCGAGGTTTTAAACCTAGCGGAAAGTCATTATATGGAAACTTAACATACTAAACTTGCAGCCTCATAACCATTTATACAGATAATAAAAAGAAACCTCATAATCCCATTCTATGGCCAGAACGAATTTCAAGCATTAATGTTTACAGAGTTAAACCAGAACTTTTCATTATTCTTTAATTTTACATTGATCCTCTTTTGATTTTTTGACAAATTTTTCATTTATATGTATATGTATAACATTTTCTTTACACTTTTGAAGTCTCATGAAAATTTGGCAAGTATGTTTTGAAATATTTGCGAAATGTCTGAAATCTAAAGTGTCCGGTCACTTATGAAAAGGTAGTGTATTATCATTAAAACTAATTATAAAGAAAATAACAAAATTATATTATTACATAGAAAAAATTAGTATCTAATTTAAAATTTAAAACCTATATCCAATCAGATGAAATCTTACTTTCAGTCATCTAGTAATAATTTATATATTTATACATAATTGTTAAGAGAACAATTTATATATATATATATAGATAGATAGATAGATAGATATATAGATAGATAGATATAGATTGAAATATAACAAATGTGTGAATAATCTAAAAATTATCATTTGCATTACAAATACATGTGGAAATATTTGACGTGTCATGAAAATACAATTTTAGGAAATAGGGTGGTACACGATAATAATATACTAAATTATGTATGGACGACGCATGCTTAAAAATTCCTTTTGCATCACGCTTTTGAAACGTAAAAAAAAAAAAAAAAAAAAAAAAAAAACCTAAAAGTCTGTGGTGTGAAAGAACAAGCTTTACCATCCTCTAACTTTAATATGGAATAAAATAGTGCACAGACATTTATAATAGAATTACGGAGAGTGCAGTAAAATCAGTGACTCCACTTCACGTTAAATTTAAACTAAAAGAGACATATATATATATATATATATATTAGGTATTTTGTTTATCCTTTTGAGGGACAATAAAATTTTATTTTTTTAAATCATAATACACCAATAATATTAGAAGGTAATATTTAATAAATTTATCTCTATGCTATAAATGAAAAAAATTATAAAAAGAATTCCGGTGCAAGAGCCTCAAAATGGGAAATAAAATTTCCTTTTGCACTATGCATTAATGTAACTCTAAGCATCAACATATATATACATATATATATATATATATATATATATATTAATACTGGGAAATGCTATTTTAAAATCAAATTACAAATTACATGTCATGCGATATTACAAAAATGGTCATATGGTAATTTAGTAATGTTATACCTCATATATATTTCAGCAAAAACTGTGTCCTGAAAAGGAAAAGGGGATCGGTAAAAAATTAACGAAAAATCAAAATATTTTGGATCACCCTGTAAAACGTGAACATTTAAATGCATTTTGGCCGTAGCATATGACTAAGCATACTTTTCTCATTATCTGCATAAATTTTTAATAGGTTACCACATACATTTATGGAGATATAACTTTTTTTTCTGTCTTTCTTAACGTGCCCCACCCCCCCCCCCACCCCCCCAAAAAAAACACTTTTTAAATTATAACTGGTAGGGTATTAGTTACAGAGCAATAACATTTTCAGAAAATTTGGCATACTTTGTTAGATAAAGCATACTGCATTCAGGATGCAAAAAATGTGAAATATCTTACGAAATATGAGCATTTTTACTACGCATGCGCTAGCTTAAAAAACAAAAAAAAAAAAAAAAATAAATAAATAAATCATCTGCATAATTTAATAGTCAAATACATTGATCAATTTTTATGAAAACGCCAAACGAATATCGTGTAAATTTAAAATGCTAGGAGAGATACAACGAACAGTGTTTCGATCGCACTCTATCGGTAGGAGATCCTAAAGCTCTTAGACACGATAAATATTTTCATATGAAACAATAGTTGACAAAGTTAACTGCACTGTAAGAAAATTCTTTAACGTTACGCATTATTTCAAGCAACGTTCCTGGTTTTCACGGTTATTTTCAGATTCCTGAGAAAAATAAGTTTCCGGGCGAAAAATTTCCTGAATTCAGTAAGTACGTGTTTCTTTTGCGTTGTAACATCTTTGATATCGGTGGATTGCCATCTTGGTTTCGTATCGTTCGTAACTTTTTTCACGTGTGTCGCATGTGCTTTGATTTTTATATTAACAACTGTTGGATAATATACTAGAGAAGCTGCTTTACTTAAAATTAATCACTGCGTGATTAGTCTATTACAGAGTGAGCAATATTTCATGCATATTCCATTATTTTGATATATTCGTATATCGTTCAAAACATAATTGAATGTCTTTAATTTCATTATATTTTCTTGCCTCATTGAACTGCTATGGCAGTTTCTTATTGGATTATTATTCTAACCCATTAGTAATCGCATATCGGTCTTTTTGCTGCCCATCGCTTATAAATCCCTCCTGCAGATCACCCCTTAACAATAAAGTGGGGAAACTCTGTGTAACTCACCTTGGGTGGATTTCCTCTAACATGGTATGTTTTCGAGTCATTCCTGCTATTTTTTGAGCAGTTAAAAACATTTTACTTCTCAAATCGGTCTGTTTTTTACCGCGACGAGACAACTAACGTTGATTCATTTTTCTCCCCATCTCCGGTTTTTCAAACAGGTTAGAGTTTTGTGGGAAAAACTTCGCGGGAATTAAAGGCACTTCATCTTTCTCTACTGGCTTTCTTTCGGCTTTCCCCCAACACTAAACAGCGGTGGCAAAGACCGACACGCGACTACTTCCGTTATAAAAAATGACGCGACTAATCTCGGGTTAATAAAGGTTATTGAGTTGGCAGTATTTTTATATATAATCCATTTATTTTATATATTTGTATATCGTATTTTCTAAACTGAATGTTTTTTTGTGATTTTTGTTGGCAAGTAAGTAAAACAAACACATGTATCATTGTGAAGAAGGTTGTATGAATAAATTTGATGATAGACATTTTGCTCTGAATAATGTTGGTATCTTGCTCATATTACCTATTTTAAACTGAAAATAAAAATTATTTGAATGTTTACTTTGTATCTAAATATCCTAACTAAGTGGAATAAAGTTTCACTAAATCATCACTAGAATTATGTTTTTTATTTATTATTATTTTTTTTAACCCATGTTTCAAGCCATTATGATGTAATCTGACAGTTGGGTGCATACAGTAACTAAATGAAATCAGGGATGTGTACAAAAGCAGCCTATTCATCATTATTTACTGGGAGAATTCCTTTTCAAATACAACTATAAAAATTATTCTGTAACATACAATTTTCAATAAAACTACTGTTATTAGTTATAATAAATTTTGAACATTTTAAGTGTTGCAAAAATGCAAACCTAGGTGTTAATGGTTTGTCTTTTATTTTATTTTCCAAGAATTTGTTCAATCAAAAAAAGGAAAAACAGTTTGCCAAATGTGTGTCAAAGCCTTAATAATCTATAACATTTAAAAAGAAATATCTACTTAGGCATGCATACTTCCAGACCCACCTTAACACATTAAAGATTTTGTGTTAATGATTTTTTTTTTCATTAGTGTTGATTAAAAAAAAAAAAAAAAAAAAAAAAAAAAAATGATGGCTTTCTGAATACACTTGCAGCTTCTTCAAAAACATAGAACTTTGAGATTTTTCCCATACCAATTAAGGAAATTTTATATGCTACATTGTACTGAAATCTGAAATAGGTTACAAAATGAACACTTGTTTTACATTTTGTTACTCATGCCTTATCTGACAAATATCATTACTTTTTTCAATAACTACATTACACAGTCCGAGAGAAAATTCTTTTGTTTTGGAAAGAATTTCATTTAATGTTACTACTTTCTCCTTTATATATATATATATATATTTAATGTATTTTATTAATGTTTACAATTGATATTGGTGTATCTGATGAATATGATTATTTTTTTTTTCTTCCAACAACTTAACAGCCTTTCTAGTCAAATCATTGCAACAAATTTTACAAAACTGTTAACAATTTTGCATATCATACAAATTACTGAAACTTTAATGTATCCTTTTAAAAGGCAAATTTTTTTATTTTCAAAATGTGATAATTACTCAATAACAACCCCCCCAAAAAAAATATATATATATATATATATATATATATATATGGTAATGAATAGGTCTGAATGTTGGAAGAAACTGAAAGTGTGTTATTATGCACTGGAAGACATAGTTTAATGCTCAACTGTATAGAGCACCTTATAAAAAAATCTTGTTGCATATCACAAAAATTGATAGTGATATCAGTGATTAAATGAGCTGTTTTTCAGCTGTTTCCTAAAAATACCTTTTTCGTTAAGAGGTCATTAAAACTAAATTTTTTTATCAGAAAAAAAAAAAAATAAAAAAAATAAAAAAAATAAAAATAAAAAAAAATATATATATATATACGTCTTTTCAAACAATTATTTTTTCTTTTTTTCTATAGGTATGTGGTACATATCTATAAAGACAAAAAGAAAAAAAAAAGAATCGCAAATATTGCATTAAGTTTCATTGTGTAACATAGTTTTTTCTGTTACAACTTTTCATTTGTGAACGAGCCCTTATCGTTTAAAATACAATCATAATTAACCAAATACATCAGAAAAATCAAAATATTGAAATTGTTCTTATTGATTTTAATGATCATTAATACAAAGATGTATACAGAATACAAAACTTTTTAACCATTAAAGATTAATCCATTCATTGTTTTTTAAAGGTTGATCGTCTTGATATAGAAAACATCTGAAAAGTGTTACAGGTTTTCTATCTTGCAATGTATTTTTTTTTCTACTACCAACAAGTTGTTCGTAGAAGTTTTAAGGCTTATTTCTTTAAAAATTTAATTTTTTCCCTGCATTCCATCGAAAGAGAACTATTAAATTCAACGTCATTTTATGATTAACACTAAACCTACCACGATGGGTCAAATGACCCATTTTAAATTTTTTTGTCACAATTCCTTGCAAATAACATTATCACATCGTCCATGTACCAAATTGTGCTAAGTAATATATTTTTGCTATACATAGTAACATATATATATATATATATATATATATATATATATATATATATATATAACATTTTGAAGAAGGGTTACTTGACCCGCTGTAGTAGGAATAAGTATACATGAAGTATAGGTAGGTTTAGAGTTAAATAGAAACCAGTATATATATATATATATTTTTTTTTTTTTCTAAAACTTCGTTTACCATGACCTTTCTCTTATAATCAGCTCTTATACCAGTGTATGGTTTAAAAAGAAGCTAAACTTCATCAATAAATTAAATTCGAGAAATTTACGTTTATTACGATTTGCGAGTAGAAACTGTTTCGTTATTGTTATTATTATTATTATTTATTTATTTATTTACTTAGTTATTTATTTATTGTAGCTAAATCCGTCTTTATTTTACTTCAACTGTTCCTAAAAACTAGTTATTAATACGTTTTAAAACGGAAAAAGTACACGAAGCCTTCAAGTTAAATTCTGTCTTGACTCTCGTTCTCATGGTAGCCTTTAAAAGAAATATATACAGCTATTTTATTTATTTATTTATTTATTTTTCCCGTAAATATTTCATTTTAGAAAATTGATTTAATTTTTGAAAATCCCTGTATTTTGATATGAAATATTAAGAATAAAACATGAAAATATTTCTTAATAATTAATTTGTTAATGTATGCAGAAAAACAATGAAGAAGTACGTTCAAAACCAAATACTCAATTATATTAATGAAATATCTAAATATTTGGAAGGATAAAACAATAACATTATTTATTAAGGAATATATTTAGTTAATTTTTTGACTCAAACATTTTCACAGAGCATTTAACATTGTTATATTTTGATGGATATATATACAATTTTCCAAAAATATAACGTAGTTATTAAAAAATATTATAACGACCGCTATCTCCTTCTCTGAGTTATTTATCAATTACAGACTTGTTAACATGTATCTTTTTAACGAAAACATGATTAAAGTATGTACCTTTAATCTAAAAAACACAAGCAGAGAAATGATTTAAGTTAAGCATTTTTAATTTAAAAAAATATTATTTAAAAATATATATAAAATATATTTCTTTTTTTTTATTCTTGACTGTAACAAAATGTTGTTCCATTAAGTAATTAGAAATATTATTGTACCATTAATTAAAATTGATATTTTTAAAATATTTATTTGAAAAATGCTTATTTACAAATTAGTCTCCATACCTAATGTATATTAATTCTAATTATTTAAAATTAAGAATTAATGCAAATGGTTTGAAATTATGTAATTAGTGGTTTTGTAAAAATATTACTTTTAACTCAATATTAATAAAAATATCACTTTTAACGCAATTTTAATAAAAAATGCATGCATTCAAAAAAAAAAAAAAAAAAAATAGAAGTATTTGTCATTTCTTTAATGATTCATTTGTGAATCTTTAATGGATTTTAAATGATTCTTTTATTTAAATATTTAGATAAATGGGTATTTAAAATCGTTGCAAAATATTGGATTTTAATTAGAAAGCAACTAAGAAAAAATTTTAAAGTTGAAATTAAAATAAAAAAAGAGAAAGAGAAAGAGAAAGAAAATAATTCATTTGTTACACATATTTCAATAAATGTTAAACAAATTAACTTGAATAATGCATTACTGTAATTTATTCATAGTTTAAAATTATTTTATGCGTCAACATAAACTTCAATAATAATAAATATTCACATATTTTATCGTGTTGAAAGTCTTAGAAAACAAACAGTGGTTTTCTAGTGAAAGAAATAGATGATGGTTTGTTAAAAAAAAAAAAAAAAAAAAAAAAAAATATATATATATATATATATATATATATATAGATATATATAAGTAAATAAAGATGTGGGCAAAAATCAGACACTATCAAAGAGTAAAAATATACGACGTAATAAATGTAGACAATAAGTGCAAAAACTTATCTTTCCAATAAAAGTAAAGGCAGCTCCAATGTTAGATTTTGAGTATACCTTTGTAGATAATAATTTATGTGACAAAATTATCAATAGTGCATGGTGGTAGAAACAGAATGTCAAAAGAACTTATATATTTATATATTAAAACATTACTACTGAAGAGCAATGATGATTTACCAGTGATGGCAATCAAAATAAAGTTGATTAAGTGACATGCAGCGCAAACAGATAATGATTTCAAATTTTCATTTGTTTATCAAGACCACTTGACGAAAGTCTTATATTTGCTCGCTCTAAAAAATTATCACACAGAAGAAATTGCGCATATCGTTTTATTGGTGTTTATATTATACTTTGAAATCCCAGTGTACTTCAAATTGGGAACGACCGTGAGTTCTGTATTGGAATCGAGGAAGACGCTTATGTAATGTGGCTGGATCTGAAAAATGTGCGAGGAAAAACTGGGTAGACGTAAGGATCGGTCTAACTGGAAACTGGTGCAATCGTTGATAGATTTCCTAGTACACACGCACTTTACGGCCTGTCTGTGCTTTGATGTCTATCTATATGTGTGAGCCCAGTAAAATTAGTTTAGCACCAGATATAAAATTCTGCGTGTACAGTAATGAACTGTAAAGAGAAATAGACAAACAAAAAATATAAAGTTAAAAAGGTCTAGGTTGCAAAGAAGGATATTTATAATGTGATAAGTTCTTGTCTGGAAAGCAATAAAACTAGTAAATTGTCAAAATAATTGAGTTTTTTTTTTTTTTTTTTTTTTTTTCAAATTATGAAAAAAAAGGACATTTCACGAAAACATCAAGTGTATTCATTTTGAAAGAGCGCTTGGGACTCATGCAAAAGTAGGTATAAAAAATAAAAATAAAAGAATGACTATCAAACATCTTAGAACCAATGAAGATCTTAAGATTTTAATAAAGACAGTTAATAATTCTACAATGGCGAATCAAACTATGATTGTAAAATGACAAATAAAGATGAATTACTGAATGAATCTCCATTTGCAGTGATTCAGACAAATCAATAAATAAAAAGATAACGCAGCAATCCATCTTATCCAACCAGTTAATTTAAGAAGGTAAAAGAAAAAGTAAGAAAACACATAATGAGTGCTAAAAAAGTTTAGAATTAGAGGCAATAAAGATGTTAAATTTTTCAAATCTTAAATTTTCTTCTAATGCTAGTGACACAGTGTATTTAAGAGTACAAGATTTTGATAGACTAAGAAGTGATCCACAAAATTTATTAGCAATGATATTATAAGTTCAAAACAGAGAGTTTTATCTGTTACAAAAAAAAAAAAAAAAAAAAAAAAAAAAAAAACTTTTTACACTCGTATTGGTATGTACCAGAAATCTGTTCAAAATTTGTGAAAAAAAAAAAAATATATATATATATATGGCAATGTTCGAGATCTTACAATATCACTTCCAGAACGTGTTGGAAAATCATTTATTTTTCTGCTGGTCAGGAATATTAACACGTTAGCGCCCAGTGTCCTCATTTAAGGACAGCTAATAAAATGACACGAATATTTTTTTGTGTTTTCTTGGAATTATCTATTTTTGTAGAGACAGTTTATAGCGTCACTCTAAATGATCCCTGAGAGTTTTATGTGCCTACTAATAATTATCATTTCATAATTTGGATATTCATTTTATGATTTTTCATTCGTCGCACATATATTTGTTTTTTGCGCAGGTATATTAACGTAAATCAAATTTAATATAATATATATTATAATACTTTAATTTGGAGATCTTTGTCAACATATAAAAGAAAAATAATGTGTTATCTCAAAGTGTTTCTATCTCGAAGTTTTCCCGATAGAACACTAAACATCAATAAATGGGGATAGGTTTTAAATTTAAAATTATCAGAAGAATTGTTTAAGTCAATATATTTTACTGTCAGTTGTCTATATTAATTTGGAAGTGAAATAATCAGCTAACAATATTTTGCAAAATTAATTCTAGTGTTAACGGGTTAATGATGTATTTGCAAGGGACAGTGCACGTCTTATAAGTGAAATTGCAAAAATCTGTCAAAGTTTATTATTCTAAATGTCATTACCGTCTAATGTGTCTCAATCAGTAAATTTACACTAAAATATAATTAAATGCATTTGTTTCTAGAGTTTACGATTATTTTGTTTCTGATACGAAACTGTTTTGTATATGTTGCTGTTTTCTTTATTCAGGTCATTTCTTTTCAAAGACATAAAATTTTTCTAGGAATACTAATTAATACCTAATTTCAAAGATCTATTTTTTTTTCTTTTTTTCAAGATAAAAATTATGTATTTACTGAAAAAGCAAATTTGGTTTTATTTTATTTTTAACATTTTTGAACATTCTATATTTTTCACTAACTTTTACGACATATATTATATATTTTATGCTATCATCTAATACATCAGTTATAGGGAAACTAATGGAAAAAAGAAAAAAAAAAGTGCAAAGGCGCAATTTTATTTTATTTATTTATTTTTATTATTATTGTAAATTGCAATAGTCAATCATCATGATGTTTATCTATTTCTTAAGAATATATATATATATATATTTTTTTTGTTATTTGAAAATATTACTTTTATTATTATTATTATTATTATTTATTTTTATTTTGGAATTAAAACATCGTTATTGCACAAATAATCCGAATTTATTTTATTCCCCATTACGAGTCAGGAATTATAAATAAATTGTGATTTTAATAAATATTCAATAATTTATCACATTTATCATGTACTAGCAGACATTGCCCACTGCGCTGGTAATTATATTGAAATGAAGTCTCAAAATACCATATCATTAATAATAATAATAATAATAAAATCATTGAAATACTTCAAAATCTAAGTTAAAAATCTCGATACCTTCGATAGCGGTTTTCCCACTTGCCAAACTTCACAAAAATCCCTTTATAGTGCATACACATACCTAACCCACACATTAAAAAATCGGAATTCTAAGATTATTTGAAGCAAAGTTATGTTTTAAAACGTGTTTTTTAGCTCCCCCCTGGCCCGCTCTTAAAGGAAAGGAGGGGGGGATTTTGCAAAATATCTTTATATTATGAGTTAGATACATATAACTGACTCACACATCGAAAATCTCCTTCATAAGATAATTTACTTTAGAGTTACACATGAATACATGCCCCCCCCCGCCGACCCCTAAGGGGAGGTAGGGTGAAGTTTCACAAAATCACTTTGTAGTGTGTGTTGAATACGCATAAGCAGACCACACATCAAAAATTGCCACTCTAATATAGTTTAGAACAGAGTTACGCATGGAAAAATGTTTTAATCCCTCCAACCCTTCAAGGGGGTGACAGTACGAAATTCCAAATAATTCCTTTGAAGTTTACTTGTGTTGAGTACGCATAACTAATCACCCTATCAAAAAATCGCTTTCCTGAGATAATTTGGAGCAGTGTTACTCTTTAAAACGAGCCCCCACCCACACACACACTCCACCCTTAAAGGGGGGATGGAAATTTCAGAAAATCCCCTTATAGTGCGTGTTGGCAACGCATAACCAACCCGCACATAAAAAATCGTCTAAGATATTTTGGAGCAGAGTTACGCATGAAAACACGATTTTGCCCCAACCCCACCCCAAGGGGGATAAGGTGGAATTTTACAAAATCCCTTAGTAGTGTGTGGCTTGAGTACGCATAACCAATCGACATATAAAAAATCACTATCCTGAATTAATTTAGAGCAGAGTTATTCTTAAAAGCGTTTTTTGCCCCTCCCCGCCTTTGAAGGAGGGGGAAGGAGAAATTTCGTAAAATCCCGTTATAGCGCGTGTTGGGAACGCATAAACAATTTACACATAAATTTAATTTTACTGAGATAATTTGAAGCAATTTTATGCTTGGAAACGTGTTTACCCCCCCCCCTGCCCTTAAATGGGGAGAGGGATAAATTTCGTAAAATCCCTTTATAGTGCGTGTTGGGAATGCAAAAACGACCCAAACATAAAATTTAATATTACTGAGATAATTTGAAGCAAATTTATGTTTCGAAACGTGTTTATTCCCCTCACCTACGCCCAAGGGGAGGCGGGGGGGAAAGGACTTTCGCAAAATCCCGTTGGTAAATTGGACACACGTAAATAAGCCAAACACTAAAATTTGTGATCTTAGCTCCTATAAATTTCCACGGACGAATTTAACACTAATAGAGGGGATTGAATTTGCATCCTCGTAACTCTCCCCCAATATCGAAAATCGGAAAAAAATCAAAAGAAAGTTTTTGGAAATATCCTCAAGAACACTCTTGGCGATTTTCTATATATTTGGGCTATTATTGGTAGAATTTTACTCGAAAATCCGTATTTTGCTAAATTTCCCTCCTAAAATCATTTTTACCCCCCCCCCTTAAAAATGCAAAACTCAAATCGCAGAATTTTTTTTTTCCCCACTCAAGTCTAGTCTCTATCTCTGCAATTTCTTCACAGCGAAGCAATTTGAAGCCGAATTATGCATATAAGGGAATTTTTGCATTCTGCCCCCCCCTAGGGGGAGCGGGGGATATTTCGCAAAACCCCGCCTTAATGGGCATCAGGGTCCTAAAACCAACGTGCTCACCAAAACTTCCGAGTCTATATCCCTTATAATCGCCACGACTGTGTTGAGTTAGTAAATCAGTGATTTTACTCTTTTATTCCCCTTTCTACCCCCAAAGGGGTAAAGGGAGGGGGCTTTCACAAAATCCTGTTACAGTGGGTGTTGGACACAAGTAAATAAGCCACACACTAAAATTTGTCACCTCAGTTCCTATAGAATTCCACGGACGAATTTTATCGCTAATAGGGAGGTGGGGGGGTCGATTTTGCCCTCTCGAAAGTCCCCCTCAAAATCGAAAATCGGAAAAAATCAAAAATGAGTTTTTGCAAGTACCTTCAAGAAAACGTTTCTCGTTTTTTTTTTTTAATACCTTTGAGCTATTACTGCTAGAATTTTACTCGAAAATCCATACATTGCTAAATCCCCCCCCCCCGAAAATCCTTTTTACCCCTTCTCTCCCCTTAAAAATCCAAAATTCCATAATCGCAGAAAAAGATTTTTTTGTACTTAAGTCTAGTCTCCCCATCTGCAATTTTTCCATCATGAAGTAATTTGGAGCCGAGTTATGCTTATAAAGGTGTTTTGGCCTCCTGCACCCCCGAAAATTATTTTCACCCCTTGTTCCCTTAAAAATCCAAAATCGCAGAAAATTATTTTTTCGTATTTAATTTTAGTCTCCCCATCGCAAATTTCTTCACTGCGAAGTAATTTGGAGCCGAATTATACTTATAAATGTGTTTTTGCCTTATGCACCTCCAAAAATCTCATTTTTACCCCCCACCCCCCTTAAAAATACAAAGATACAAAATCGCATAAATGATTTTTTCGTATTCAAGTCTAGTCTCCCCATCTTCAATTTTTTCACCGTGAAGTAATTTGGAGCCGGCTTATGCTTATAAAGGTGGTTTTTGCCTTCAGCCCCCCCGGGGGGGAACGGGGAGGTATTTCGCAAAATCCTGTCTTAGTGAGCGTTAGGGTCTTAAAGTCAACCTGCTTATCAAAAATTGTGACTCGACCTCCCATAGGATCGCCACAGCCATGTTGAGTCAGTGAGTGAGTGAATCAGTGAGTTTACTCTTTTATATATATTAATAATGGTGATTATAAATAAAGACTGGTAATTACACATAATCACTAGTTTCCAACATTTAACTTAACTTATATACAAATGTTTTCAACATTCTAACTAATCGAATAGTACATATCGTAATAGTAAATATTCTATGGGTGTAACTTGAACCTCTGGATTTTACATAAGCCATTTTATTAGTCAAATTTCAGACACTGGACATTTTAGAAGAGATTTGAATTTGAATGTTAAGTTTCACGCCATGTTTTCCATATTTTACAGAAATTTTGGACGTTAATAAAGAGTGCGTTTAAATTATAATTCTATAAACTTTTATTCATGGATAGAATAAAAGCAATTAAAATTTATACTTTTTACTAATTTAATTAAAGGATTTGTATTGTAATGGAAGACTCACTGTAAGTACTCTGAAAAAATAAGTAATTTTAAAATTATTTTACGTAGATTATATTTAACATTTTATTAAATTCCTTCTTGTTTCCTTTGCGCTTTAAGAAAGCGCACTAAGATTTTCAGCGCAACATTTCTAGAGATAATAGATAAATGGATAAATTAATTAATTATTAAGTGCTAATTGTTGGATTTCTCATAAATAAAGCGTTCGAGAAGACAAAAGAATAACTTGTTGAAAAAAAGATCTAAATCCATAGACAATCCATAGATTAATCAATGTATATGTCATTTTCAAATTAGAAAAAGTAAACGTTTACAAAAAGTAAGGAAAACTTAAGGAAGAGTTAAGTTGAAAATTTCTCAGAGGCGCTTTAAATGAAAAAAAAAAAATATTTTATGTTAATTTCAGAGGATGAGATATTCATTAGCATAAGAGCCATAGTCGTTCTGTACACCAAGTAACAACTAAAAAAACATTCCATACACTTTCATTTGAACTTTTCTTTCTTTCTTTTTTTTTTTTTTTTTTAATCTTTAATCAGTACCTAAGTGATAAATAAAGCTTGTTTTATATATATATATATATATATATTTAATAATTTTAATTTTTTTAGCTAGTTTAGTGTACATTTAATTTTCAAACACTAAAACGCGTTTCAAAATGTGACATTTTATTGTTTATATTTTACTAAAAAGTAAAAACAATAAATTCAGGTTTTATAACGATTAGTTAATCGCAAATGTTTAAAATAGTAGATTGCTTAAATTGAAGAAACGACTTAAATAACCCTAACTGACTGTTTAAAAAAATCATAAGTAATCATTACTTAATTTGTTTTTACGCAAAAAAAAAAATAAATAAATAAATAAATAAATAAATAAAAATAAAAAAGTAAAAGAATATATAAAAAATAAATAAAAATTAAATAAATAAATGTATGCATACACACACACACACACACACACACACACACACACACACACACATATATATATATATATATATATATATATATATATATATATATATATATATATATACATATTTATGTATATAATGACATATCATTAACACTAATAATCACGATTTAATAAGAATTTCATTTTTCTGTCTCGGTTTCCTTTAAGATTTCTCACTTTTGTCATTAGAATAGAATCTTAATTATTTAATTACGAAGTAACAACAATAATTGCATAAAAAATAAGGAAACGTCGACATCAACAATAACAACGACAATAATCTATAATAATAAAAGGAAAATTTTGTTTGTCTCTCTGTCTGTCCGTCTGTCTGTCTGCCTGTTCGTTCTATACGTACAGACCCTATTGAACGCAGAAGTACAATAATTCACATACGGATGCTCAGTAGCCTTCCCGAAGAGCTCCTAAAAACAGAATTTAAAAATGTTAATTATTTGTGGTGATATTAATTAAAATGTCAACCTATGTCTAACCAAAAAGCGATCTCAATGACTGAGAATTAACCGCGATTGCATAAAAATAGATATTTTAACGGTATTAAAAGCAGAAAAAGTGCAAAATAAATTAGAAATATTAGTCCGATCGTTACAATTTCGGTATCAAATGAAAGGGGCGATTTTTCTGAATCTAAGAGTGCAAGCGGCTTAACAATACAGCAATATATATATATATATATATATATATATATATATATATATATATATATATATTTAACACGCTTTTATTAGCTTCACCTCTATGTATGTTTGTCTGTATGTTTGTATGAATGTTTGTATGAATGTATGTTTGTAACCGCTCTAGGAGCAAACAAAAAATTTATATTGAAAAAAAAAAATACTTTCCCTACGTGAACGATGTGGCGTTGAGGTACAGCTCCGAGCTAAAGGTACAGCGTTCGATCCCAGTCAAGGGAGATTTAAAAAAAATGGTTTTTGTCTAATTCTAAGTTTCTTTAATTAAATATTTAAATGTATGTAAATATTATGGTGTGTCACTCACACGATTTTCTCTTAACCTGCATTTTAATACTAAGATAGAAATTTTGTGATTATTAGTTCACATTTCTATAAAAGCGTATTCTTTAATTTTTTTAAAGTATAATATTATTCACAATTAGAACAAGAAATAAAAAAAGATTAATCACAAATATTTGAATTATAACTTTGATCACCGTCAATTATTATTATTATTTTTTTTTAATTAACTGAAGTACTTAATTTAGGTGGCAACATTATTTCAATTGCCAGACGACTGTCTGCGATGTAAAAGGAAATGATTGCAACGAAATAAGATGTCACGTGTTTTGTAGTTGGGGGGGGGGGATTACAATTTTCAAACTTTTTCAAAATTTCATTCACGTTACATTTGCATTAATATTCGGTCAAGACAGCTTATTATAAATCTACAGCACAATTTTCATGAAAATATGTGAATAATAGTAATAATAATAATAATAATAATAATAATAAATTATACTT
This sequence comes from Salticus scenicus, assembly GCA_963930645.1. Lineage (NCBI taxonomy): Eukaryota > Metazoa > Arthropoda > Arachnida > Araneae > Salticidae > Salticus > Salticus scenicus. Next base: position 135,883,230 of record OZ005656.1, on the reverse strand, counting down.
TTATTGGGAATTATATTTATCACGAATCACGTTATTTTGCAGTATTTTACCCTTGATAGATTAGCCCTTTTGAGTGTAAAATCTATCAAAGATATTCGTTAATATTATACGCAATACATAATTCGAAAGATATTTTAAAGTACTTTTATTGCGGACTGCTAAAGTGATATAAACGGTTCAAATTAAGCACGAAACTTTTGGTGAAAACTACGAAAAATCCAGAACTTTTTTTTTTTTTTATACTTATATAATTTACAGAGTTTGGAATTCCAATTTCCGCTAACATTTTGTACTAAGGATTTTTAACGTTATTTAACCCGGAATTAAGCAAGTTTACGAGAAAACCAAGGATACGTCAGACATAAACATTTTTACAAAAATATTTATATTACCTTTGTATCTGAGCTATTAATTAAGATAATTTTATAAGTAATATATCATTTTAAAAGTTCTTTGAATTGGAATTGAAAATTATATCTTGCAAATCTCTGACTAAAGAGGACGCTTTGATATTTTAATAATATCTAGAATTCTAATTATGATTAAATTACATATAATACATCATTTGAAACATTGCGGACATTAAAGCTCATAAAAACGTTAAATAATGTACTGGAGTTTAAGAGAAAACCACTGAAATGCCAGAACACCTTTATTACAATAACTCAAATTCTAATCATGATGCAGACTTTCGAATTCCGATACTCCGCTCACATTTCGTAGTAAGAACTTTTAACACTATTTGCAAGCAGTTACGCAAGTTTTTTTTTTTTTTTTTTTTTTTTTTTTTAATAACAATGTTATATTAACTTTGTATCTCAGCTTCCAATAACATAATTTCATAGGTAAAATATCATTTTAAATGTCATTTAAATTTAAATTGATTAGTACATATTGCAAATCTCTGTCACCAGAGGGCGCTTTTATAGTTCAATAATTCAATATCTCCAATTCTGATTATGAGTAAATTGCTTATAGGGAAAAGATTGGGAGACCGTAGGCCACACCGGGTTGCGGATTTGCCACGATCAAAATTCCCAAATGCCCTTTACATGGTGAGCGAGCAGGCTGTTTCAAACCATGAAACGTGCCTTAGTCGCCACAGAGTTTAAATTTGCTACAGTTAAAATTTTCAAATGTATTTGCTCTATGCTATGAGCGAGTCAGTTGTTGTAATTTCTAAAACGGGGATAAGACACCTCAGTCGCCACAGAACTGGACTTTGTTAAAGTAAGAAATTTGAAAGATCATAACACTGTGATCGAACAGGCTGTTCCTGACATTGAAACGGGAAGAGGGCGCCCCACGCGTTACCGCTCGGGAATTTACTACGCTTAAATTTTTCAATAAAGCTATTTTTACTATATGTCAATTAGCTGTTGTAGGACCTGAAACGGAAAAAAGGCATCGCAGACGCCACCGAGTGGGAGTTTCGAGAAGTCGGATTTTTCAATGATTGCAAACCAGCTCGTCGCCGAAGTCGGCTAATAATAATAACTATAATAATATGTTATAAATAGAAAAATCAGTACAAAATATGTTACGGTTATTTATATTTGCTATTATTCTATATTATCCTATGATTCTAAAAATATAATACATACATGCATTATATTTATAGAATATGTATTGAATCTAATAAAAGCTTCAAAATCAAGCTTATAAAATTTATATTAAAGAAGAGAGAAGCTTCTAAAAATTATATTAAAATAATTAACACACACATTTCTTTTAGTTTCGTTTTGATATATTCATAAAATACTTGTTTAAATAATGATATACATATGTATATATATATATATATATATATATATATATATATTTAAATAAATATAAAATAATACTTTTTAACACACGCGATTTTATTAAAAAATATTTATTTTTTTTAAATTTGCAGAAACTGAGACGAATATATTTACAAACAAACACTGACACCATGAGGTGCAATTATAAAAATTATATAGCACACATAAAAAACAATAAGGTATAATTATAAAACGGATAAATCTTTCCAACTACTCAAAGTATTTGTTAAGAAGATTTTGCTATTTAAAAATAATCACAATATTTTCAGATTGAAATTATAAATAGTATGCATGCTGCTGCAATAGAAATTTCTCATTTTAAGAATTACATTATTGTATTCATATCAAAATTCAATTAGATAAAATGATATAGACGAGTAGTTGACGGTCATGCAAGCTTTGTGTTCACAAATTGCGAATATTCTATTCAATATATGTCCGTGTTTGTATGTATCGATGTTGTCAAGATACGAGACAGTCAGATATTGACAATTGGACTTCCATCGGAAAAATGACCATCTAGTTTCTTCATTCTGACTCCATGTTACAGAATGCGTGATGATAGCGCGGCTTCATTTCTTCTGAATTCCATTCCTCCAACGCAAGCCGCAACTTCACGAATGGTTCTTCAACAGAGTTCCCCAGAGGGGGCATTACGCCAGTATGCAAATACAAGGACTTGGAAGAAGTATAAATATTTCAGGCAGACTGTGAAGAGTGGCTTGCTTGCTTCCTGGCTTGCTTCCTTCTTTGGTCTTTTTCCAGGCCTGCATATAGAGAGTATCTTGAGGCTGATGTTCGTTTTTCAGCTTTTTCAGAAGGAATTGATAGCACTAAGCCGGTGCAAAAGCTGCATATGTTTTGTAAAAATGCCATAATGACTTTTTCTTTTTCTGTTTTTATTTAAACAAAACTTTCATTTTAGTTTTAATAAACTAAATTTATTTTAATTTTAATTCTGTTTTATTTCCCTTACCATATGTGTGTAAGTTATCTTATTTATAGATCCAACTTAATTTAAATTTCTGAAAGGATTTAAAGTTTATGAATAAGGTTCAGTTGTTCAAATTCTGATTTAAATATTTCTCCATCTCAAAGCTCTTTTAGATTTAAATTAAGCAAAACTGAAAACAGTGACCACGCTCCATTGTTACTGGATCTCTGCTAATGAATATATTTTATCGGATTATAAGTTTAATGTCAACCAATCGAAAGAAGTAGTGAACCTTAAAATGTCCAAATCATATCGTCCACAAACAATTACAATAATCATCGCAGTGAATTATTTTAACCATAATGGTTATAGTAATAAGCTTTTTTTAATCAAGAAATATATATATATATATATATATATTTCTTATTATATATATATATATATATATATATATATATATATATATATATATATATATATATATATATTTATTTATTTATTTATTTATTTATTTATTTATGTTGCAAATCGAGAACTTTATTAAACAAATACTTATCCATATGTCAGAATACATAATAAAATATATATATATATATATATATATATATATATATATATAAAATAAAAATTGAAAAAATAAAAAATAGAAATTACACAAAAGAAAATAAAGAACTTAATTATTGAAATAAAAAAAATGTATTTATTTTATTACTGCAACATCAGGTAAAATGTACGTAGATAAAAATATTCAAAATTTTAGATCGTATAAACATAGAGGAAATAAGAAAAATAACGTAAATACTAATATAAAAACAGAAATAAAAATATATATTCTACTTTAGATAATTAAAATTTCCCCTAGGAAATTTTTATTTTGAAATCAAATATTTAATTTCCAATTTTAGTTGACATTTCTGAGCATTCATTAAACAATTCAAAAAAATTTTATAATGTTTCTATGTCACTATGATATATATATATACATATATTTATTTTTATTTAATTCTACTAAAATAGAAAAATAGAAAATAGAAAATGATGCAGTCTCTATAGTAAAGTATGTAATTTCAATATTGAATTGGAATAAATATGTTGTATTTTAAAAATTGAATTATCTATTTAATTTCTTATAGAAACAAAATCCCATACTCAGTAAATATGAGCATGTTTAATTAAATATATATATTTTATGTTTTTGCTATAAAATGCGTTAGTTATTATTAATATTATTAACAAAAGTGTTACCCAGTGGACACGTTTCATAAAAGTTAAATGTAAATACATGTTATAATAATAAACATTTCGTAAAATAATGTAAATTTTAATTCACATTTTAATTTATTTATTATAAAATCAGGATATTTCATCTTATACTATTAAGTGAGCAATATATATATATATATGTGTGTGTGTGTGTGTGTGTGTGTGTGTCAGTCACGTGTGATTTAACACAAAGGCGTCCTACGAAGGGCCATTGTGTACATCGAAGTCAGATTTTTTAATTTTTAATTAGTTTTCTTTTAATTAATAAAAGTATGAAAATAAAACTTCCCATTTCTATAATTACGCAGAATGTACAATCTCAGAAAAGAATTGATTGGTTTATTCGATTTTCATCGATTTGAGTGTTTTTTTACGTTGCACTAGAGCAACGTTATGAGGAATTACGAAAGATTTGATTGGTTTATTTGATGATTTGAGAGTATTTTACGTTGAACTATAGTTACGTTTTCAAGAATTACAAGAAATTTGATTGGTTGATAAGATTTTCATTGATTTGAGTGTATTTTACGTTGAATTAGAGCTACGGTTTGAAAAATTACAAAATATTCGATTGGTTTATTAGATTTTCATTGATTTGAGTGTATTTTACGTTGGACTATAAATACGCTTTAAGGAATTACGAGATATTTGATTGGTGTATTTGATTTTCATTGATTTGAGTGTATTTTACGTTGAAATAGAGCTACGTTATGAAGGATTATGAGGACTTGATTGGTTTATTATATTTTCATTGATTTGAGGTTGGGGTGCAAGTGATGTTTTTTTTTTTTTTTTTTTTTTTTTTTTTTTTTACATGCTCGACAGTGATTGCTGCGAAAACAATTTTCGTGCGTTTTCAGATTCATGTACCGCGAGGTAGGGATGTCCAGTGATGCTTTTTGGTTTTGACATGCGTGAATGTGATTCCGCGGAGTTTCGTTCGTTTTCAGATGCATGCACAACGAGGTAGGGGAGTCCAGTGATGTTTTTCTGGTTTTCATGTGCGGCAAGCGTAGATACGTGCGTTATAGTGATTGCTGCAAAAATGACTTACGTTCGTTCTCCGAGGATCTAGAACGAACCTATCGAAATTCTCTCGTTATCGGAATTTATCCGATGTGACGTCACTTTCCGACACCCTTTCTTATTTCCCTAGAACAAACTTATCGAATCGTTTTCATTATCGGAATTGTCTGGCGGAATCCTTTTCTGAAATTTCAACAGGTCTTTTCCAGGTGGAATCGTCGTGAGAGAAAAAATTCACGGTTCTCATGGCGTCCAATTTGGCATTAGGTGTTACTCAAGAAAAATGAAAAATACAGTTTTAAATATAGTTTTAAATCTTTAAAATTAATACGTTAAATGAAAATTGTAATATAAATATATATATATATATATAGGGTGAGTTTGACATAATCTGCCAAACGAAAGGAGGTGATAGAACAGCCCATGGGGAGCATAAAACACCATAGAAACCCTGTCCTGTCTCTAAACGTTTACGAGTTATGGTAGATAGAAGAAAAATTTGTTTTTTTTCCATCCCGTCTGAAAAAAAAACACAAATTTATGAGATTTCTGAAAGTCTTACATGCGAAATAAGCACATATTTGGAAAGGGCAGAAAACATCCTATCGGCTGACACCATTTACATCAGGATACATTAATTTTATAGCGATCTACAAGCGCTAATACATTGGCGAAGTTGAAAATCGAGTTGTCGCCAAATTCTTCAACCGGCAATTCTGCAAACATCGTTCAAGCTACAATCGGTTAAATTTACCAAAAACTTCTCCATTCCACAAGTTTTAGAATGAGCCCACAATAAACCATATCGTTGTTCTAGTTCAGGAGAAATTTAGACTTTTCTTTGAAATACATCACTGAAAACGGCGTTCGTCGAAAATCGGCAAACGAAACGATGGTGAGTAAATGGAACGTACAGTCGGTAACAAAAGTGTCCGAACACTAGCAAAAATTCCTATGTAAAAAAAGTACACTTCATACGGTTTTGTTAAATAAATCCTTGTCGAATCCTGTTCTTAGTCAGTCTAAGAACAGGATTCGACAAGGATTTATTTAACAAAACCGTATGAAGTGTACTTTTTTTACATAGGAATTTTTGCTAGTGTTCGGACACTTCTGTTACCGACTGTATGCAAATTTATGACTTTCTGCATATGGACTCTTAGGGATATGCAGATGTATTCCAACCATCCTGTGTGCGCATCCCACTCGCAGGTACAAAAGACGAGTCAATCTGTAATAGCTCATTAGCTCGTCAGCTTCTTTTACGATTTATGCTGCCTATTGCTTTAGCATTTTCTGGACTTTGCCTGAGCTCAACCGATTCCTTTCACGCTACTCTCACGTCTACTTGCTGTATCTTAATTCGTACTTAGAATGTTTTCCTACATTGGTACGAATTAACCAAGTTGGTTCTTAGTAACCAAGTTGATTCCGTAGCACTTTTTGCTTCTACTTTTGTAAATTAATATTGAAATATTATCCCTTTTTGTTTACCCTTCTGATTTTTATTTTCAATTGAAATCATCACAGGGATCAAATTGTCATACTTTCCAACCTGTAAACAGATATACCTATTTTTACAAATGCAAAGTACGCGGATATGCATTTTGTGTATGGATTTTGCGATGGTAACTTTCGGAGAGCCGAAGAAGAGTACCATCTATGCTATCCACATCGTCGTGCCTCCAACCGTGCTGTATTTGCCGTAATTCATCGAAGGCTTCCCTAACAGCACAAAATATTCCAGAAACGTAACAATCATATAACATTGAAACATTATGAAACCTTCAGAAACGTTTAAAACCGTTCAGATTACTTTCCGATTAGTTTCAAAAACGTAGAAATGTCTGCGATCGTAACAAAAAATCAGATACGTAACAGAAACGTTACAATCACTTAACAGATAGAAAATCAAAAAGGGCGAATGTTTCAGAAAGGTATCAGAGAGCATACTAAAACGTGTCACGTTTTTGAAAGATTGTAAGATTTTTGCAACATAACTGAAACATTCTGTGCTGTATGGGTTAGGCTTAGGGAGAGTGGGTCGTTCGGTGTGGTGTACGAAAGGGGCCATGGTCGCTGCTCCGCCACACGACCGTACTCGACCGAGTGGAGGAAAATCCAAATATGAGTTCACGTATACTTGCGAGAGAAGGTGGAATCTCCCAAAGTAAAGTGATGAATGTTTTGCGCAAAAACCAGTATCATCCATACCACTTCACACCGGTGTAAGAATTAAACCGCTCAGATTTCCAAAAGCAGGTAACATTCTGCCGCTGGCTTTTAGAGCGAGATATTGAGCAACACAATTTCCCTTAGAGTGATACTGTGGACAGATAAGTCACTTATCACTCAGGATGGCATGTTAAATTTACATAACTGGCATCTTTGCGTGCAACAAAATTCATTTGTAACACGAAACTCATCGTTCCAGGTGCGATTCAGCTTAAATGTTTGGCTTGGAGTGGTTGGCGATCACTTGATAGGTCCACATGTGTTCCAAGGTCATCTGACAAGGAATACATATTTGGAGTTTCTGATTCTGATATATATATATATATATATATATATCGTAATTAAAATTCTTATTAATCATGTATAATATTAATAGCATATCTATTAAGAATAAAAATTATTAATATTTAAAGTTATAAAAAATTAGTTAAGTTTAATGAAAACTGCAATTATATGTATATATATATATATATAAACTAAAAATCTTTTTTAAAGTATGTCTATGAATGATATAAGCCCAGTATATAAAACGTTAATAAGCTTAAAGTGAATTATGATAAATATTTATTTTCCCTTTTAAATTTCATTATAATTGAATACAGTAAGTTTGAGACACAACACGTGAATTCTATATTCACTTGCAAAACTTCATTTGTAGTTATATAATAGAATCTCATAAGAATCTCTCATTTCTTACAGAGGGAAATGTAAGTGAATATATATATATTTTTAATTTAATAATTGATTTTTACAATCTAAATTAGACATATTATGTAAATTCACTTACAAAATGAAAATTAATTTTCAGACGGTTTTACTTTTCCTTACATTCACGGAAGATAATTTTTTACTATGCTTAAAGATTTAAAATTACACAGCATATTTTATTGTAAAGTGTAAATTCTAAAAAAAATTCTAGAAACACTACATACAAACATGCAAAAAATATAAATATATATATATATATATATATATGTATATATATATATGTGTATATATATACATATATATATATATATATACTTTTAGGTTTGCTTTAACACATGTAAATCCAATAAATCAATTATAATAAGATATGTACACAAAAATTTTAATTATGGAAATTTATACAAAAATGTTAATATTGTTGTATATGTGTAATAAAATTCATTACCGTAATTATAAAGTCAATACAGATTGGAGAAAAAAACAAGAAAGAAAAATCATGCAAAACGCATTGATTAGTAACACTTTCCAACTGTACGTAATTGTTGTATCGAATAACTTTTAATATTATTTGCCTACGTTATCACACAACAGACAGAATGACTAAAAAATATACAGATAGACTAATTGATTTTAAAATTTCTCTTAGGCATTTTGGAAAGTGTTAAAAAGGCTTAACGAAAAAAAAAAAAATGCAGCTATTTGATTATAATTACAGCCTTTGATCTCTCTGAATATTTTAGTGTAGCCCTGTAAATCAGAAAGTTAATCGTATCATATTCTATACAAAACATTATTCTAGAATATTTACAATACATTTCAATATTTTTGTGATTTTTACAGCAGAAATATTCTTAAATATAACTTTCTAAAAATTCTGTTCTAAAACGTAATGCATTGGCTTTGTTATTGTTGTTCCTGTGAACAAACTACTGGACCAATTAATGTCATTTTAAATGGAGGACATTCTATAGGGAAAATATTTATTAAAAAAAAAAAAAAAAAAAAAAAAAAAAAAAACACTCATAGAACACAATGCTTTCGAATGCTTTTGGGTGTCCCTATACACAAACCAGAAGAGATATTCACTACATTTTCAATATGGAACATCCGATAGTGAACTTCAATAAAATATATCAGTTTCAAGAAATTCCATAAATATTTACAGGAGTTAGAGCGCGGACAGACAGACAGACAGACAGATTGACAGATACACAAACTGAAATCATATTCACACTTAAAAATGTTAGAAAGTATTAAAAACGCTTAATGTAAACGGAAGTACAATTCTAGCATTTTTTTATAAATAACTCTTAATATAAATGGATATTTTTGTGTCACCCTGTAAATCGAATGCTAATCATGCTATATTCTATGCAAAGCACTTTTTTGCGCATATAAATAACATATTTCAATTTCCTAAACTTTGTGGAAAGTAATGTTGTTAAAATTTTATTTATAGAAAAATATCTCATAGAAAGCAATGCTTTGGAATAATTTTAAATGTCCCTGTACATAAATCGGTGGTTGTATTTCCTCCATTTTGTATAGGAAACATCCAATAGTGAACTTGAATAACATATTTCAATTTCATTCAGATGTGTCTACAGTAAAGGTATGAAAATATGGTTTATAGAAATACCTCTCATAGAACACAATGCTTTGAAATGCTTTCGGGTGTCCCTGTACACTAACCAGTAGAGGTATTAACTCAATTTTCAATAGGGAACGTCCGATAGTGAACTGGAATAACATATATCAGTTTCAAGAAATTCCATATATATTTACGGAAGTTAGAGCGCGGACAGACAGACGGACGGACAGACAGACATACAGACAAACCGAAGTCATAAACACGTTTCAACCTTGTTGGAAAGTGTTAAATATATATATATGTATTGCATCCAAAGCTGCTATACATCTAGTAATTCGTCGTTCACTAAGTAATAAACGATAGCATCTAACACTTCAAGGTACAAAATAATTTACATTTACTGCCTTAAAATGCTAGCAACTGGCAAAAAAGGGAAGTTCGGTAATAACATGGATTCAATATATAGAAAATACATACGGTATTAACAAAAAAAAAGGGGATAAATATTCTTTTCTTATTAAATAAAACGAAAACCCACATTCACAACCATACAAGTAGAGGCAGCCATCTTTGTTTACTTAAAAATCCAAATGAAATCTCGCGGCGATGATGAAATTATCCTTGTCTGTGATTGGTCAACTTAATCCGATTTCGAAACAGTCCTTTCTCTCTGGGAGAAGTTGGTGTTAGGGTACAAAACGCATATAGGGATGATTTTAGGGAAACTGTACGTTTCCCATAGCGAAAAGTTCTTTCCGATCTATTCGTTCTAGAGCCCCTGATTCGACTATTCATCGAATAGTGAATTTTACTGTACGAATAACAGCTTCAAGTATTTCCAGAATATTCGAAGAATTAACATTTCTATTTGTCTGTTTTCGAGAATATTCGTTTTAATAATAGTTTTGTTGCACAGATTCGAGAAGTTCAAGAAATGCTTGATATTTCGAAAGAGATCCCATACTAAAACTGTGAAGAAAATAGTCGCCAATCGAAATATGTTTATTTAAACGTTTCAGTAATTTAATTAAAAAGGAATTCTTTAAATATAGTGCCCAGCGAAGTGGGCGAAGCCAGCTAGTAAAACATGATGTTTGAAAAACTATATCATTAATATTATTTTCACAAATTTCATACAGTTCGTTGGTTACTCTCAAAATATACATTTTTAATATATAAAAGTTGTTATCGTTTCTTAAACACAAGCCCTTATGCTTGTGTGTGTTTTTTGAGTGAGTGTGAGTTTTTTCCTATTTTAGTTATTTAAAGTTTATTTAGTTATTTGTAGATCAATTATTAACATGAAACAATTATATCAGTAATATATCAGATTATCGAAAGATCAGTTTCATATTGTATTCATTTCAGCTTTGACATTGATACTTTAAGTAGAATTACATATATCATCATCCATCAAGCAAAATCTGTATTTAATGCGAACTTTAAAATGTAATCTGTAAAGAAATTTCCAATCTTCAATTACATCTTATTCTAAAAAATAACTTTTTTTTATTTTTTATTTTTAAACCAAATTAAAGAATAAGTTAAAGAAGTTATGTTCTGTTTGTTTCTGATAGTTCATTGTAGAATGAAAACAAATTTGTTACGTGCAATACTGATTAAAAAAGGACGATAAACTATGTTACAGTATTTTCATCTTTAAATTGCATAAAATGCAGTTACCGGTATTTTATTAATGTATTTGAATTTGAAATTTCGTGACGATTAAAATGGGATTTTGTTTTTTAATTATATGAAAAGTTTCAATGTAATTGATTTAGTTTAAATATTATTTAATTATTAACTACAAATAAGTAATCTTAATTCTAGAATTAAACATAAATTCCCCTTTTTTACAGATATAATGGTAAAGAAAGAATTGTTTATAGGTCAAATTTCGAAAATGGTTTTCTCGTGATATATTTACACTTTTAAGGCGTTTTGGACAATAAAATTGAGTTTTTGTTAGTTCGTCTCTGAGTCACTTCGTGTCTGTCTGAATGGCTGTTAACAGTATAAGTGAAAGAACGACTGTCAAACGAAATAAATATTAAAATAACAATAATAATAAATAGATTTTCTAAATCTATATCATACGGGGATGTTACATAAGATTTTCCATTGGGTCATTCCTTTTACTGTGGTATTTTTTAAAAATTGTCTGAATGAAATTTAATGTCAATTCAGTTATTGTCAACTAAACCCTTCGTATATGCTAACTAAACCCTTGACGGAGGTAGTTGAGATAGTTACAAGAATAAAAAAAAATGTGTTTACCTAAACGCCTACTTAATTAATGGGTTTTAGAACATTTCGTAGGCAATAAGCTAAATTAACCGAGGCACTTAAGTGTTTCATAAGTAGGACAAACAAAAATAAAATAAATACAAAGCAGTCCTTTATTCTTTACATTCACTGTGTACATTGTTTGTAATATCTTTAAATCTACTTTCATAATGATGAAAATTTTATGTTTCTAAATCTAAAAAGCAAATAGTGATGATCACCATAGATTGGGTTTTACAATAAATTTTACTTTGTAATATTCCTTTAAATGACAACTGTGATCTCAAATTGTTAATTCAAATTAATTATTTATCACTTATTATTTATATCTAAATTAATTAAACGAAGATAAATGATTTTATGTATCTCATACGAATAAAGTAAAAATGTTTACAGCAAAATAAATATTCGAAAGATAAATAATGTTTTCTTAGCAATACATTCTAATTAAATATCTTTATTAAATGTGTTAAACATGTTTAGGTAATTTATATCTTGACGTATATTTTGTTTCCGTACAAAGTAGAACTAAGAAGTAAGTCAAAGTAAATATTATGTTTTCTGTATATGGATGTAAAACAGTCGCGTAAATATTTTAATTTCTATCAGTATTCTTTGTATAGCTATTTAATTTTACAGAAGGAACTTCTCCTAAAATTTACAAAGGTATGCATTTTTGTATGCACTAAGTGAAAAATTTAGTCTTAAATCTCTGTTCTTTTTTCGTGTGCGAGAACATTGTTTATTACATACATAATGTAAAGCTAGCAGAGTCTACGCACAATTAAACTTAAAAATATAAGATATCTAAATAAATTTTTAGTATATTTTTCTTCAACTATTTTGTCTTCAATTGTTTTTATGCGTTTTTATTGCTTTTTTCTTGTTATAAACGAACTTAATTCAACAGCAATCTGTCCTAATAGAGTTTTGATTAAGCTAATAGGTAGGCACGATTATTATTATTAATGATAACTGCAATTAAACTATTAATATTAACATTTGGATATGATAACAATGTTTTAAGAATTTTGTAACCAAATATTTTTGTGTTAGGTGGGGTTCTAATTATTACATAATCAAAAATTATAAAGGAATTAATTAAAAAAAAAGAAAGAAAACAAAATCGAAGGTTACAAAATAAAATTAAGTTTCTAACTAACTCTTTTAACCTTAAATTAGTAATCTTTTTTCTTTCCATTTTTTCAAGTTTTTCTTAGTTGACCGAAGCTGTTATCGATCAAAATCAACGCACATATTGTTGTAAATGGTGGGCCTTTTGTGCAACCACGTGCTACACATAACTAATTCAATCTAACAATTATTCTAGTATGTCTTCTGATGTAGTTTCAGACTCTTTATGCACTCATTTGAATTGCTCCATTATTAACAATAAACTGCATAATATATTCTAATATGGTCACAACGCGTTAATTCTCCTAAATAGCATATGCACAGTGTCTTCCATTTCATTAGTTGATAGTATGTGTTTTTTTTTTATTTAAACCTAATCATTTTTATATTATGGTTCACACCATTATTCTAGGTTAGCGGCTTATGAGTAACCGTTTAATTAAAAAAAGAAAAACAAAATTACACTTCTTCACTCTTGTAGAAACTTAGAGTGAAACTTGTGAAAGAGCAAATATTTATTTAGTTAACCAAAACAAAATTTTAAACTTTATTTTTGATGAATTAAACAAGGAACGTGCGCATTTAATTATACACTCCACTATTGTTGTTGCACAACTACTTGGAGTCACTACGTGCTAGTCTACATCTTTAGTCGAATCCTCTAATACACAATCTATCGAACTGCTATCGAACTCTTTTAGCTTTACTTTATATACCTCTGAAGCCTTTAGTATAATATATTTTAATTTTTTTGTAAAATATCTTTCCAAATAAATCTATTCAAATTTTGTATTTTTATACCAATTTATCAAAGACATATGCTTATGTAAATCAAAATATTTTATGTACTTATCTTACTAATTGTTATTGAGAGTACTGTTCATTTAATTTTTCACTATGCAATATTTTAATTTGTAAAATCAATTTAAAAGTTGACTGTAGTCTCAAATATTAATATATACTAGTATCGCCCAGTGGTCGAAACTCGACCATTTGTTTTGCAAAGCAATGTAAAACAAAGTTATTGCCTTGTCTTAATGGAATTAAATTGCAAAACAGCTGCGGCAATTGTTTGCCGATATGCACTCTAACTGAATCAGCAGAGTTTTACTTAATATATTTCTCTCTGTAGATGTTGGGCCTTTCCTGAAATGAGAGAAAATCGCAACGTGAAAACCCTCTTGTTCGGTGATACAGCCCAAAAGCTAATCGGTACCATGTCAAACCAAGGTCCAACCAAATATCAAATTCTGTTAAATTAATTCCATTGGTTCATAAGGTATAGTGTTTGAACCATAGAAAAATAATAAAGGAAGAAGGAGCACGCCAATACTCTTAATGCTTATAAGCCCCTTCTAGTGAAATGCCAGCGAAAGCTACTTTCGCTCCTCTCAACCTTGAAGTAGGGCACCCATCCTCAGCGCTATTATCGCTGTTTGTTGTGGCAACACAACAGCTTATGTAAAAACACTTATGCTCCTTCTTCCTTTATTATTATTCTATGGTTTGAACTCAAAAAGAAAGATATTTCAAAAATGGTCGAATAGAGTTCGGGAAATTTCAAAACGTGTAACTTTGTCGAAAACCGAAAATCTAAAATTTTTCTGAATCTTATACTATCTTCTTATATAAGCAGAGGAAATAATAATAAATCCACTTTTTTAAAAATAAGTAGTCAATTTCAGTTAATTGAATTGCAAGGATATCTCAAAACGTGAAAATTTATGGAAAACCGGAAATCAAAAGTTTTTCCATCTCTTCTACTTTTTTCTTACTGATGCAAAAGATATGAGCAAACAAAGTGTGACGTCACTGACCGTTGCTGGGGCTAAGTAAAAGATTTTTTATGTTAATCGCCCATTGGATTTTTTGTAAAAAAAAAAATAAATAAATAAATAAAATTAAAATTAAAAATTGTGGAAAATTATTTCCCGATTTTAATCCCCATATTTGGATACAATTATAAATTACTTATCGTGTACATGTGCTAGATTAAGTTATCTTGCTGTCAAATTGACAAAATTTTAATTTTAAATTTCAAAACTATGTCGTCCTTGGCGTTTTTTGTACTTGGCGATCAAAAACGTAATACGAAAATATGCATACCAGATGTATATTTTCGGAATATCTGTTGTATGAAATATTATTTCATACTATTGATTGCTCTCTTAATATATGTTGTTGAAATAACCATGCTTTTTGAAAGGAATTAAATATGTTCGCAAGATAATTTGGCGATTTTTTTTCCGCCAAGAACGACAGATATTAAATATCTTCCGCTGCAACATATTAGTATCTTATATCAGATACTTTATTTAGACATTTGAAAACAAATTTAACTTCAAATTATGATAGAATATTTACCATTTTCCTTATGTATTAGTTTGATATTTAATGTGTAAATATCACCCTTTGAAATGAAATATTTATGTTTACAATCGAAACTTTAAGTTTGCCATTTTCTTAACAGATTTAAATGAGCATTTAATTGACAATTTTTTGTCAATCAAACGATAAAAGAACCAAATATTTAAATGAATAAATAAAGTCACTTTTTGTTGCCAAAAGACAAATAACAAAGAACATTTGAAGTTTCAAAAATTAAATAATATATATTATTTACATATTAATACACAAACATGAAATTTATCGTACGGCTAATATCTCTTTAAATTACAGCTGACATAAATCATAAAGAAAAAAAGAAGGAAATTAGATCATAAATAAATTAGAAAATAAAAAAATGATTTCTCATAAATCAAATCTTTAGGAAATCTTTTTTGTGGTTTCACGGGCGGCCAGTGACGTCATCACTTCGCTTGCGTATAAGGATGCTATACAAATTACTGTGTCTATGGTTTTATTTGAGTTTTATGAAATTGCCAGATTTAACAACTTTCCACTTTTAGGTATTTTTTAATGTAAAGGAATACGTGTATGAAAGGGAAAAATGGGGGAAAATGCATAAAAAATAAAAGTATTTTTAAATACCTTCTTGACATCGTAAGAAAATAATATTTGTATTCGCACCTTTCGGCTAACCATACCTTTCGAATGATACCATTTTCAACCCTCTACTCGCATAATTAATATGTTAAAAAGGGACAACAAAATTTATGCTTGCCTATTAATATATATATATATATATATATATATATATATATACAGGGTGCGTAAGGTATTTGAGGACACTCATATATGTGGTTGTAATTTTTAGAGTTTAAATATTTTCCTCCTTTTCCTTTTCAAATCACCAATGGAAGATTATAAAGTAACACAAGAAATAAAGAGCCACGCAGTTATCATCGCTATATGCGCGAAACACACCGATTTAGAAATCTCAAAATTTCTCAGATGCGAATTGGAAGCATCAGATAGCGATGTTGGAAGCGTTGCAAAACGCAAAAAACATGAGGAACGTTCGGACATTATTAGAACACCAGAATTTGTGCAACAAGTATAGGAGATTATAGATGAAAACCATTCGACGTCCATGTGAGCGATTGCGAGGAAACTTAATGTATCAGAAGCCCTAATCCGTCTAGTTGTGCACGAGGACCTCCGTTATAAATCTTACATTATGCGCAGAGAACCTTTTATATCGGCAAGAACTCGGGATCAGAGACTCATTCGATCAAAACGTCTCCTGAACAAACTCAAGCACCCTGAAGTTCCAAACATGTTGTGGCTGTCTTCTGACGAAAAAAAATTCGATCAAGTTCAAAAAATAAATCTAAGAAGAAACAGGTGGCTGTGCTCCGCTCCTTTAGAGGTTCCCTGTGTTATGAACACGAAGTTTCCCACAACTGTCATGGTTTTGAGGGTTGTGATCAATGAAGGACACGTTATGCCACACCACTTCTTTGAGGAAGGGCGTCGGATAATGCTGCCAATTATATCAAGGTTTTAGAAGAAGTTATGAAAACGTGGATTGACAGTGTACATGGAAATACACCTTACATCATCCAAAAACACTCTGCTCCAGTAGACAAAGCCATGGGAACTCAAGATTGGATGACTGTCAATTTTCACGACCATATCACCCCAAATTTATGGCCACATAGCTCAACGGACCTTAATCCCCTGGATTACTATGTATGGGGAGTAGTTGAGAGTGAGACAAATAAACATACCATAACACTATTTCATCGTTGAAAGATGCCATATCGTCTACACTGATGAATATGAGCATATAACATTTGATTCGTGTATGCAGTCGTTTCCGACATCGTATTGAGTCAGTTATTGAAGGTAATGGGGATTTTATTGAATAATTCTATAGTCACAGAGTCAATTAACATTGTATAAAAATTTTATGTAAGTATAATAAATTTTAAAAGAAATATGAATAAATTTGTTTTATTGTCAATCTGTCCTCAAATAGCTTACGCACCCTGTATATATATTAACCCAATTATCTTTTGTCATATTTATTTTATAGAGAAATATATATACGTGCGTGTGTGTGTGTGTGTGTGTGTGTGTGTGTGTGTGTGTGTGTGTGTGTATTTCGTATAACTCACATAAATTAACCAAAAAGTAATTCCTGCTAAGTAAATATTCGAAAATGAAAGAATACTTTTATTAGTAAAACATATATTAAATGTTTGTATTAACTTTTTTATCCTTATTAGCATGTTTATACCTTGACAAATCTTTTATTTTAGTTCTTTGTAGAATTTCCAATGAGTCAAATGAATTATTCATTTCCATGTTCTTAAATACAAAAAAGTCACGTAAATATATGTTTTTGTGTTAACTTTATTTCTCAGAATATTCGAAACTTTTCTTGTTATTTACAAAACCATAGAACATTCATATGTAATTTTTTTATATAACTTAGAAGCAAATTTATCAGTTTTAGGTTAAGTTGTTTTAAGTCGAACTAGAGCTACATTACGGAAAATTGGTGACAATCTGGGACTCGTCCCAAGTGTGGTAATGTGACAGGTCACTACAATATTGATCCTCCACGGAGGGGATGGTATCCCCCAATTGGTGAAACCCAGGGGTATAATTTGAGCAGAGGTGAACAGGAAGGACATTTCATCCATGATGGATTTTACGTGTTGCAGTCATATTTGTTGAACACGACTGTCATCGGTCGGTTCGAGTGTCGGCCCCACAGTTAACCAATTACTATTTCGACGTACTACTAACCAGTCAACTGTGGACAATAAATACTCACCCAAACTCGTCGGTAGTTCTTAAAAGTTGTTGTATAATCTCAATCCGAAATAAAGTATACTATTAAAGTTTCATTAAATTTTATATCTTATATATTACGTTTGATTTAAAGCACGACATATTACAAACTGAAGAAAAAAAAAGCGTTTATATTGTTGAAGATTTAAACAAATAGTTATATATTTTAATTAGATTTACTTTTTACTTTTACATCAAAGTATTAGACATCTGTGCTGACATACATTTACATTTGCTAAATTTAAAGTCATTTCACCTTTAAGGGATTAAAGTTGTTCGACAATACTACTGATATACTGAGTTTTTCGCTGATCTTACAGTACCTGGCCAAATTATTAGACCAAAGAAAATATTTAAAGTTTTTTGAAATTAGAAGTTTATTATACCTGACCTGCTCAAAATTATTAATATTTAATTAGTGTTACCTTAAGCTTATTTCAGTACCTTTATTACAGAAACATTTTCAAGCTGGCAACACAAGACAGTTAGTTATTATTCTGTGATACAGTGGCATAGGTGAAAACTTGCATTATAACGTAAAATTTGTTCTGCTTATTTATTTTGGATTGAAGCTAATGTTTAGCTGCAAAAAGTAAGTTTTGCATTGTTATTAATATCGTGTGGGATATTTAAGACTTTTCATCAAAAGGAGTAGGGCAGGTTTATGGTCTACTGAAGGCCACTAAACTGACCGAAAATTAAATTGCAGCAAAGGTAGGTATATCCAGAAGCTCAGTAAAAAGTATTAAAAAGAAAATGTCTTAAACATAAGTTTGGATCCATCACGGAAAAATAATAGTGGACGAGCTCGCATTACGACGCCGAGGACGGATGAAAAAATACGAGACATTTGTATAAATAACAGAAAGAAACCGCTACGCATGTTAATGAAATAAGTTCAAAATGAAGGCATTACTATATCAGAAAGAACTTTGAGACGTCGCTAGGGAGAAAATAAACTCAGTGCAATAAAACCGGCTCGCAAGCCAAGGCTTACATCAGAAACGATGAAAAAACGCTTGTAGTGGGCAATAAAGTACAGAAATTGGACAACAGAAGACAGGAAAAAGGTATTTAGCTATTTATTTTGATACGATATATTGGCATTTATAATGAATATAAAGATATTAAATAAAAAGCAATTTTGTTTAATTTTCAGGCTTGTTTCTCTGATGAATCGGTTTTTCATGTTTTAACCGAAAAAAAAACGAATTTGTTCGGCGGCGTCCAAACGAGAAATACAAGTCAGACTGTATTGTTCCCACCATCAAACATCCTCCATCAGTCATGGTGTGGTCTGTCATAACATGAAAAGGTCCTGCTCCTCTCTATGTGGTCAAAAATACATTGAAACATAATCAATACCCGAAAGTCTTACAAACCAGGCTCGTGCCACCAAATCAAGAATGATTTCCTGGAGACGAGGAACCAATCTTCATGGATGATGTTACTCCATGCCGTAAAGCTAAAAGTGTATCGAAGTATTTAGAGCGAAAAAAAAAAAAATCTAAGTTCTTGATTGGCCTGGCAACTCGCGTATATGAACCCTATTGAAAATCGTTGGGAGTTCCTGATAAAAAAAAAAAAAAATTTACAAGAAAAATATAACCAATAAGGTAGAGTTGCTGGAATCTTCAACATACCAGTGGAATCATAATAAACATCTTACAGAAACCTTCCAAGCATGCATAGAAAGTATGTCACGTCGTGTTGAAGCCCTTTTAGGTGCCAAAGGTGGCCAGACGAAATAATGTTTTTGAAATATGAATGAAGAAAATATCGTTTTTAATAGAAGTCTTCATTAATAAGGTTGTAAACATGAAAAATATAAAATTTTCAATGATCTAATAATTTGACCAGATACTGTAATCGTTGTACAAAAAAAAAAAAATCTGGAGTGACTCCACTGGATTTTCCGAACATTGAGTAATTAACAGTTTTGTAGATAACGTAAAGAAAGGGGAGTTTTTAAACAAACAATATATAGAAAACCATAATAGAGTGTTTGAGTATTTGGCTCCATTTATTACACGATGATTTATTTGATGCTACTGAACTTTGAGCAAAAAAATCATAATGATAAAGAGTTTTTCGTTATGTCCCTGTAAAAACCTATAAATGTTAGCTTCACCAAAATGCTTACAGTTAGTGTAACAGTGATTAATAATATTCACATAAATTTTCAGCTCAATTGAATACGGCGTTTAGATGCTATCGTACTTTTAAAAATTTTGTCCCATAGGCCGTAATGATAAAGAATTTTTCTTTGTGTCCTTGTAAAAAAACTGTAAGTGCTAAATTCATCAAAATCTATACAAGTGGCGCACCTGTGACCTATAACATGTTTACAAATTTTTTGCTTATATTAATAAGGCGTTTAGCTACTATCACACTTTTAAAAATTTGGCCCCATAGGCCATAATGATAAAGAATTATTCCTGGTGTCCCTGTAAAAAAACTATAAGTGCTAGATTCACCAAAATCAATAGCGTTCGTACTATGGTGACTTACAATATATGTACCAATTTTCAGCTTATTCGCAAAAACCGTTTAGACTCTAGCGTGTTCACTCACACACATACACACACACATGCATACACACGTACATACACACATACATACATACACCATCATAAAAATAGTGAACACGGAATCAGGTAACCTCGAAACGTATAGAAACATCAAAATTTCAAATTCTGATTGTTGACATGATTACAATACTTTCCTCACCATAGTGTTCGGAAAGTAATACTCACTGTAACGATGAGGATAATTCTGATTTTCAAATTCTCAAATTTAGAAAATAGTTTCTGAAATATGCTGTTTAAAAATACGTAGAAAGCCAAATATATCTGTTTCTAAATCATACTAATTTCTTAAACAAGTGCGCAATGATATTTTCTAATTTACTTTAAAATGCTTACATAAATCCTTGTGACGCTTTAAGTATGCTTAAAATTATTACTTTTTTCTCTTTTTATTATTATTAAAATGTTATTTGAATACATTATTTAAATAAAACATAAAATAAAATAAAATAAATATATTATGCTACAAAAAAATATGATAATATTACATTTTGAATTGGTTTTTAACTATAACATCACTATTACATTTTTTTTTTTCATAAACACTAGTATAGAAAAAAAACTGAAATAAGTTTAAATAAACAAATAAAATGGAATACAGAATCCGTATCCTCAATCTCTTGTGAACTTCTGTAAGATAGGCGGTCATGGCATAAGTTTTCCATAACGATTTTTTTTTTCCGTTTTATAAAACTCTTTGAACAGATCGAATATTACATCATAATTGTAATTATACTTTAATTTTTGTCTGTGTTTGTTTTTGAAGAGAGCTAATATTATTATCATTGTTTTCTCACGCACATAAACAGAAGCTGACCGAACTGTATGTCTTTGGTGCCCATATTTGCCGGTACGTTTAAGAAAATTATATATGACTATTCGCAGTCTATTCAGTTTTATCGCAATTTCACGTACAAAAGGTCGTTAACATCTAACCGTTTTATTCTATTTTAACGTTTGAATCACTGTGTTTTTCTGAAACTCTGAAAGATTAGTAGTTAGCGAGAAAACTGCAAAAATAAAATACGACGTTCCTAACCGCTTACTAAGCTTTTATATCATCTGCAATGTCGTGCTCACAACCCAAAACATCCAAAATGTTTTTCGGAACCCACAAACACATATTGTCCTTATAATTTTGTCTATATCACATAGTTGTATAAATATATAATACACTTTAGGAATAGGGATTTCCCATATAATTCCATAAAATATAATTAAAAAATTGCTTCATTTACCATTTATTTCCAGCCAAAACATTTGTATAAAATTTCGGCCAACTCTAACCAAGGTATGGCGATTTTTGCATTGCCATTATAATTTTGTCCAACACTGTACCAATAACGACTTTTTTTTTTTTTTTTTTTTTTTTTTTTAAATCTCAAATAGTTTCAAAGGTAAAGATTAAAAAAATATTTGTATGTGAAACCTGATTCTGTAGCTTTAATATTTTGCTGTAGTTCCGTAGAATCATACCGCTTCTCGTAGAAACTATGACAAATCCGTACTTTTTGGCAGGTATGAAATATAGTCGCCATTGTTGGCAAAGAAAAATTGAGTTTTTGGGTGCTACTTTCAATGAAATATTCGACCGTTCGCGAGTGATAACCGCTAATCTAGAGAATCACCTGGTATATATATCTTTGCTTTAATAATATCCGCGTAAATCCGTATGAATTTGCGGTTAAGTTGAATTTTTTTTATTCCTTGTTATTGGTTTATTTATTTATTTATTTATTTATTTTTTCAACATATATGAAATATCATATATATATATATACTGTCTAACAGCTCATACTCTAATTATTTAGAAGAAAAAAAAAGTTTAAAAATAAATTTAAAAATAAGCATACAGTAATAAAAAAAAAAAAAAAAAAAAAAAAAAAAAAAGCTTATAAACTTGATAAAATAAAATTATTTTTTAGTTAAACGTATTATTTAAACTCAAATTAATCTATAATACCAAAACTAAATCTCACCACAAAAATTAGTTAAATATATATATATATCCTTTTTTAAATTAATTAAAATGCAATTATTATTTTCAACTCAAGTAGCACAGGCCTGCTGACACTAATGTAACTCATATGCTATTTTATTTTGCTGCTCTAGAAAAAAGAACACCCTGCTGAGATAATGACGGCATTTAGGAACGACGTTTCCGCATACTTAGCCCCCTCCTGTGACATACTTCTGAAAATTCACTTTTTATTAAAATTTGAGGAAATCTGATAAACGTTTTCTTTTTCTTTATTATTATTTTATTATTTAATATTAATAAGGAATCAGATTTAAATCAAGTGTCAAAAATCTTGATTTTTTTTTTTTAGTTTAAGAATTTTTATGGGTAAGAAGTAGTTCAAGAATTTTTAGTTACATGAAATTCTAAATAAATGTGATAAAAAAAATATATATATATATGTATGAAATGGTATTATGTAAAATTTATTTTATTTAGCATGAAAATATTTAGCATGAAAGCACTTTTTACATTTTTTTTATCTTTTACAATTGTTCTTGTAATGCGATGTTGTTCTCAGATAAAGTAGTCGTATAGAGTGTATCAAAATAGCTATAGAATAAGAAAACACAAAATTGTAATAGTCATGCATATTCATTTAAGTTATTATTGCACGTAATCAATTTAATTATTATATGTATGTATATATAGATATTTCTATGTATTTAGAAATTAAATTTTTAAAAAATCGAACAGTGGAAGAGAAGACAAATTAGTTTTTTATAAAAGCATTAATTCTTGAAATATGAGTGCAAATAAGGTAGATATTATGAAATTTAAATACAATAAAATACTGGAATAATTTATACAAAAAAATTAAAGTTAAAGCTTAGATAATGATAATAATTATTTTTATTCTATAACAGTAATAAATGTATAAAAAAGAAAAAAAAACTAAGTTGTTTTATTTTAACTTGTAAAATATAAGTTGTAATGCTCATTATGCAATGGATTTAATTAATTAATTATCTAACACAGCGAAAATGTAAGTTGAAGAAGACGCATTTCGATGTTGCTTTATGTTGAATCTCTTGATTTGATATATTTTTCTTTAAAACTTAACAGCATTAATCTAGGTCGCATTGAAAATAAAAATTAAAAAAAAAAAAATACTGGAATAATTTATACAAAAAAGTTAAAGTTAAAGCTTAGATAATAATAATAATTATTATTCTATAACAGTAATAAATGTACAAAAAAAATTAAAAAAAAAAAAAAAAAACTAAGTTTTTTTTTTTTTTTTTTTTTTTAACTTGTAAAATATAAGTTTTAATGTTCATTATGCAATGGATTTAATTAATTAATTATCTAACACAGCGAAAATGTAAGTTGAAGAAGACGCATTTCGATGTTGCTTTATGTTGAATGTCTTGATTTGAAAACTTTTTCTTGAAAACTTAACAGCATTAATCTAGGTCGCATTGAAAATAAAAATTTAAAAAAATACTGGAATAATTTATACAAAAAAGTTAAAGTAAAAGCTTAGATAATAATAATAATTATTATTCTATAACAGTAATAAATGTACAAAAAAAAAAAAAAAAAAAAAAAAAAAAAACTAAGTTTTTTTTTTTTTTTTTTTTTTTACTTGTAAAATATAAGTTTTAATGTTCATTATGCAATGGATTTAATTAATTAATTATCTAACACAGCGATAATGTAAGTTGAAGAAGACGCATTTCGATGTTGCTTCATGTTGAATCTCTTGATTTAATATATTTTTCTTGAAAATTTAACAGCATTAATCTAGGTCACATTGAAAATAAAAATTCAAAAAAGTTTATTCAGCACTTTAGTAAAGAAAGGATATGACTACTAAAAATATATAGTGTCTGGAACTATTCTGAATGTAATTAAGAACTGTGTTGATCGTGCTTATGCCAAAAACACACTGACGAGGAGTTACTTTAATCATACTAACACATTACCTGTCAGTTTGAAGTAACTCAATGTATAGCTCTTCCAATAAATCATTCGTGAAAAATTACGGTAGTTCGGTGAGGAACAGACTTTCTGAGATAAAACGCTTTTTTCATCTTGAAAGCCTGTATACTTAAATAGGTAAACGAGGGAGAGATATTTAAAAAACATTCTATGACGGATTGATTATTATTATTATTATTATTATTATTATTATTACTATTAGTATTATATATATATATTTATTTGTAGCATTCCTTATTTAAAATATTTAAAAGTATATTTCACATCAGCTATCTCAAATTAAAGAAATAAATAAAGACAATATCAGTGTTATTCCTCGTTTGTGTATATGTATCTCTATCTGTATTTCTATCTATCTATGTATATATATATATATATATATACAAATGTAAAATTCACATTTTTTTTTTCTTCTATTTTATATCATCTTTTAAAATGTAATGCTTAAATGGTTTGTTAGGACTGTCATAAAAATATTCCGAATTGATATATACAAACAAACATATATACCATAAAATCCCAAAAGTAACCCCCCCCCCCCCATCGAATATAACCCCCCCTCCCTTTTCACGCTGAAAGTGAAATGTCTCCGTTATCCTGAAAGTAACACCCCCCCCCCCCCCCTTTTTTTTTTTTTTTCTCCATCCAACAAAGCTGCATCCAATCTTTGGGCGCACTTACGGTACGTTGGCATTGCAAGTTAAGCTTGGCATTGAATTAAGTTTTAATATTTATATATTATTTCTAATTTAACTAATTTTTCAGTTGTCGGATGCATGTTATCAATGGAATCATTACACAGTTTTTTTTTTTTTTTTTACTTTTAATGTAAAAAATTAAATCTGACGTTTCCTTTTAAGTAAGTACCGTAAAATCCCGAAAGTACCCCCTCCACCGAATATAACCTCCACTTCCTTTTCTTCATTTTTTTAAAGAATCTTGATTATAACCCACCCACCTGAAATTTATCCGTTTTGCTTTTCAAAAAAGGGGGAGGGGGTTACTTTCGGGATTTTACGGTATATATGTAAATACGAAACAATTATATGGTAAACGTAACAAGT
The DNA here is from genome assembly GCA_963930645.1 of Salticus scenicus. Lineage (NCBI taxonomy): Eukaryota > Metazoa > Arthropoda > Arachnida > Araneae > Salticidae > Salticus > Salticus scenicus. Next base: position 135,857,427 of record OZ005656.1, on the reverse strand, counting down.
CGAATATGTATGTAAGTATAAAGTCTGTAATTAAGTTTCTTGATAAATGTAAGAATTTAAACAAAAGAAAAAAAAAGCATGTTGAAAAAAATATACATTTGTTATAAAAAGTAAATTATATTTTATTTAACTTTAACTAATATTTCAAACTTTATTCCATAGCAAATTTTCTTTTTGAAAACTGTAAAAGTCATCACTTTCGCTTAAGGAAGTTTTCGCTATAGATTTTTACATTTTTACTTTTTTTTATTTTTATTTTATTTTATTTTAATTTTTTACGATAAAAGAAGAAACTTTATCAAATGAATAATAAGGGATCAAATATTGATTCTTGTGGTTAATTGAGGTAGTTCATTAATAAGACGATACCTCTACAGTTACTGTGATTAATAAAGCAAGGTATGCGTATTTGTTACTGATTTGCATGCAGATTTTTATTCTTTCCTGCTATTCTGATTTTTTTTTATTTAACACTTATCTAATTTAACTAATGAAGTAATAAAGATTTACCAATCTATCAAATCACCGAATGTATAAAACTGCTATTGATAAGAGAAAAATCGTTCATGATGATGAAGGGAAAATTAGGTAGTTAACACTGCTATTTTTTTATTTGTTGTTGTTGTTGTTGTTTGTTTGTTTGTTTGTTTGTTTATTGCTGTTACATGTTTAACGTATTCATAAACTAGAAAAATATCGTTTAAAAGTAGAAGTTTACAATATAATTTTCATAACGTATTTTCAATTAATTTAATTGAGCTATGTTCAGTAAGACCAGTGTGGAGTTTAAGTTTGTAGTTATAAAAGTAAGCTTTAAGATATTTTAAAATAGTAAAATTAGTAAATTTTATTATCTTTGGTGTCTAAATGAATTTTAAATGTCTAAATGAAAAGTTTTCTCTTTTCTTAAATTTTAGAAAAATATTTTTTATTTATAATCGAATTACGGTAAATATTTTAGACATATCTTTAACAGATGCTTAAAAAACCGTATTTTGTTCATATTATTAAAATCTTCTTAATTTAGCTGATTTAACTAATATATACGGCGTTCGCTAGATTCCTGTCCTGATTAATAAGTATACCAATTTTTGATAAAAATATAATAATTCCGACTAAAATGCCTAAAAGGACGGACAGGTACAATGACAGATTTTCAGCTTTATGTATTTAGATAAAAACAAAAATGTTTTCAAGTTTATTCAAGTAGACAGATGAAAATTGGCAACGACGCTGTATGAAAAATAAATACAACCTGTCGTACTAATAAATCTTAAAATAATTACAAAAATATTTTCCTTTTAAAAACAAAATAAGTTATACTATATTGCAATGTAATAATAATAATAATAATAATATATATATATATATATATATATATATATATATTGTTAATTCATAAAGAATTAGTGCATCGCAATTTCATAAAATTAAGAATCTTCCAATGTTAATTTTGAGTGAAAAAATGAAACAATTTATTTCAACCATTAATTTTAATGTTTAAGTATTACTTTCGTAAATATTTTTCTGCTTCTTGAAGAATAATAATTTAATCAAAAAACAACTATTTCTAGTGTAATGTCATGTTTCTTTATAAAAATCTGATACGTTAATTTTCCATTTACTAGAGTAATATTGAACAGGTTAAGGAATTTCATGATCGTGATAATCTGACATAAAAACTATTTGTTTTATTTTTGTATTTAAAAAAAAATAAAAAAATAAAAAAATAAATAAATAAATAAATAAATAAACAAATAAAAAACTCTCCAAGAGAAACATACTTGTATAAAGTTTCTTTACCAGCATATTATTTTAAGCGTTTTTATCTTATTTTCAGTGATACGGATTTTTATACTTTACGCTATGTTGCATTAGAGTCTTTAAACAGATGAAATTAGAATATGCAGTACGGAACTTTAACTTTTCTCACTAAGGTTACATTAATAGTTGGAGTCAAAATCAGTTTAAATATTAGATATAAAATAAACTTTATGCATTTCATTCGTGCTTTATATTATGCATTTTATTAGTTGTTAATATATATATATATATATATATATATAGGTGCGTGTGCGTGTATGTGTATGTATATATATTGAAGATCTTAATAATGTTATAAAATTTAGCAATTAATAGATGCATAATACCAATAACACACAAATAAATGTTATTGTAATTCATTTTTTATATATACGAGGGCCTACCAAAAAGTAAGTTTTCCATTAGTGAGGTTCCAAAAGTAAGGCATTAAAAAAAAAAAAAAAAAATGTTACCGAGCATAAATAAACGAAAACTGTTTTAACATTGCTTTTGCTTTCTTTTTAATATCTTTAATAAAACATGATTACGTAAAAAGATTTTTTTTACAAAAGTTACGGCAATATTCGAGCTTCTACTTAGAACTTTTAATACCGAAATTATAATGCTTATAATACCGTGAGATAAGTCTATTTTTTTTTTCGCCCAACGACATAGATGTCTGCCTGGAAACGGAATCAGCATGTTACACAAGTCTCTTAGTCTTAGTCAGCAATAATGGGATAGAAATTCTTCAGGTTCAAGGAAAGACGGAAGTTGTTGGGAGAAAATGGGGCTTGGAAGGATGGTCAAACATCTACCAGAAAAACTTCTGTACAATATTTTGTAGTATTCGCCGTCTGTGAATGAAGATTATCGTGAAAGAACAAAACATCTGCCTATGGCTCTTATTCTGAATGATTAATTTCAATTTTCTAGTGTTGCGTAGTAATGTTTAGCATTCAGTGAAACACATCTGTAAACAACCGAATGCATTCCAAATATCAATAAACGAAATGTCCTTTTCGTTCCAGAAAAATGTATACATAATTCTAGTGCGAATATAGTCAGTCTGAACTTAGTTCAACACAGAAATCCAATGTGCACTACTACATCGACTGTGAATATTGCCGCGGCCTCATTTATAGTTATGGGCAATATGAAAGAAAAATCCAGACAGCTACGATGAAATTTTCGGCTTGCTCATTATAATCAATCGTTAATTTTGTTTACATCAAACATAATTGACGATGGCTTTCGATTAGACTTAATTTTTATGTGTTCAAACACTTTATAACGGGTATCACTACACTGTGGCGGGAGAAGAAATACGATACGACATATTCGCTCACTAAAAAAAAATATTAATGCAAGCAATGTAATTAATGTAAATTTCCAAAAACACATTCACGATCCGCCGGCTTGTGCCTTTGCATTTTTGTGCTTTCTGTAGCACCATGTTTTGACAATGTGGGAAAATATCTTTCTGAATCATCCTCGTACATAACAGTTATATTTTTGATGCATTTTCTCAAGTTGGAGGGAATTAACGGAATGCGTAATTTACATAAATTAAAAAGGATAATAATCTGATACACTTCATTCAATAATTGATTACATAAATAAATAATGTATATTCTAAATTTTGGGGATTAAACTCAAACTCTAGTACATACGTTTTTCTTCTTTATGTTTAAAATCTTACAGCACACATTATAATTGTTAGTTAGCTTTTATAATATAACATTTTTGTAATTTGTTCGCATTAACGTTCAAAAATAATAATAATTCCTTAATTCAAAACCAGCCTTTTTAAATAAATGATTTTAAACATAATCATCATGCAAAGATTACATTAATAAGAATAAATGCAAATATCAATTGTTGAAAATTTGAATTTTTTGACTATTACAAAATATAAAGAATTGTACTATGCTTTTTTTTTTTTTTTTTTTTTGTGGGCAGAAGGATTCTTTAAAATTATGTACTCATAGGCTTAGCATTCGAAAAAAAAATAATGTCCTTTAATACTTTTTTTTTTCTTTTTTTTATGGTTTCTATTTTATTATATGGTCATTGAATACGGCTCGAATTTTAATGTTATTTTTATCTGTTGATTTCCGATAAAATAAATGTAGCTTTAAAATAAAAATGTATCATTTAAGAAAAGTTTAAGTATGAGAAAGTACTTTTGCGTAAATAAAAAACATAAATTTTTCATATAGTTACAACAATTTATTTATTTACATAGATTTTCTTCGGAATATTATACAGTTGCAGTAATGTTTATTTGTATTAGATTTAATTATGCATATGAGATTATTTCTAAAATATAGTGTTCAAATACAGTGCAAGATCTGAATATGAAATAACCATATTTGAAAAGGAGGGCTTAGAGTTTCGTATTTTTTACTGTCAATGTATTTTTTTTTTTATTATTATTTCTTAATTCTCTCTTAATTACACACTATGACTACCACTCAATTACACATAAAAACCTCTGCAAAAATGTGATAAATATTTCTGTATGGATACAATGTTAGAAGACAAAATAGTAACACTCAATGAAGACATTGATTTTATGATATTGTAAAACATATAAGAAGACTTGTGCTTTGTATAACATGTAGTATAAAAAAATAATAAATAAATAAATAAATACTGGGAAAAAAATAATAATCCAACACAAACAGAATTTCAGCATTAATAAATTTATGTATTACTGGCAAGTCAAATTTTAGTAAATTTCATTATAATACTAATTATAATATAATTAATTATTCATTATAATACTCAGTATTTTTAAATTAAATAAATGGTCTTCTTAATTATAATATTAATAAATTTAACTATTAATATTATATAGAAATTTCAGTATTAACATTTTCTTAAATATGAATCATTCTCTACATAAAGTAATTTGCAACATAGAATTTTTACAATTTATTCCAAACAGTATTTTCATTATACCAGAGATAATAATAAAAATCGGATGAAATAAGGAAGATGGTTATCCGTCTGTCACGCCCTGTTAAATTCATTTGAAAAGCTAGAAGGACATCCAGAAAAAGTTGTCACATTTTATTCTGAGATCATTTATAATAGGATGTCTAAAACAGTAGAAATGTGTTTCGCCACTGGAAAAGATTTTCAGATACATTTTTGTCTTTTTTATTAAATGTAATACCTTTATCGATTTATATAGTCCAGATCTTTATATATATATATATATATATATAATGAATAATTTAATTCCTTTACAATACTCAGCAAATGAAAGAAAGATGAAAATACCAACAATGAAATTTAAAATGAGATGTATTATGTATAAAGATATAGTCACGATTAGCATGTTAAAGTACTTACGCAAAAGATAAATGACGCATAAAACACTGAAACCTAACGATGAGATAATTTGCAGAAACCATTAAACCAGTAAATACAGGCAAACATAAAATAAATTGAATGAAATTAACCAAAAAAATGTTGAAATAAAAAAGAATACATGAAGGAAAAATAGAGTTATAAATGCTGAAACCCAGTAAAGATCTCATCAGGAAACTAGCAGTACTGTCAGCATGGAATGCAAGATCTCTGATTGTTGTATAGCTATTTCAACAATATACAACACTAGTTTCTATCTTGCATAAAAAGTAGAAAGAGAAAAGGAAATTAGCTTATAAATTAACTTAACCAGAATGAAAATTGGAATACGTAAAGTGAAGTCCACATGTAAACCAAGTTCAAATCGAATAAGTAGATAATAATCCGGGCGGTTGCCGAAACGAACAAACTATAAAGAAATGATTAAAGTAAAGAATCGATTAATCGAAATATTATCTGAAATGAAATAAATGTAAGCATGAAGAGATAATTATTGTTCTTAAAATGTAAAAGCTTAAAATCACAAATAAAAAGATGTTCTAGAGGGAAATATATATATATATACGTGTGTGGGTGAAATTGCTATGTAAAGTCATTTTTATAAAATTACAGCTGCATGTTATTTGTTTTATGAGCGTTATTAGAGAATTCTCATTAACTTTAAAAATAATTCGTAAACTTACAGTTCAATTGCATAAAGTACACGGTATTTGTACCGTTTTGATTATTTAAGACATACATAATGTAATTTAATTTGTACATTAAATGTACAAATTAAGCATGTGAGCATTATGAGACATATATGCAATTTATAACGTAAAAAATAGTTTTCCCGGTAAATATATGGCACGTATACAGTTAATTTACGCTAAAAAAGTGTTTGAATGTCCATTATTACATAATTTTTTTTTTAAGTGATAAAATCATAATTTCATTAGCACAGGCGTGAAAACGAAACCAAAAGGCTGGTGTGAAGGGATTCCCTCATTCTGGGTTTTGTTGTTTATGCAAGTACACTAATTTTTCTTTCTATTTGTTTCTTGTATATTGTAGTACATACATTGCTGACAAAATAAATTGTAATATTCCTTATATATATATATATGTTACCGTTAAAGCTCGAAATCCGTTAATGTGCAGATTACCTAGCTAATCTGCAGATTAACTAAAATGACCCGTTAAAGTGTGGAATCAAGAGTTTTCCGCAATTTAACTAGGTAATCTGCAGATTAGCGGCTTCTGTGTCGTTAAAGTTCAAATGACTGTTTCGAGCCTTAGTTTTTTTACATTCACTATGACGTCAAATAGTCATGTGATACAGATACGCGAATGACCTTCAAACACAAACCAAAACTTTCATCCTTTCCGCTCCGCTTCCGCTATGATAATTGGTAAACACAAAACGTGGAGCATCGAAGACATGATTATTATAGGTTTTTTTTTATGACCAACACAAAACTTAAAGTAACAAGTAAGTTATAATTATTTTAATTTTGATTTTATTTCTTCTCTTTTTTAATTCTGTCAATATAAGTTTGATAACGGTCTGCACTGCATTTTATTATTGAAATCTAATCTTAATTAACCGCTCTATCTCCTGAAACTTCATTTTGAATTACGAATATTAAAATTTACAACACAGTAATTATTTCCTCCCGAAATAAAACTATTAAAACACAACTTTTTAAAACTAATTTATTTAAAAATTTATTTAAATTACTATTACTTACTGAAAAAAAAAGTATTAATTTTTAACTCTGAAAAATATGACATTCAATATTATGGCTTTCTTTAATAAATACTTAATATGAATTTTTTATGCATTTTTTACCATTTCATTAGATTTTGTTGTTGTTGTTTCTTTCAATTTCAAGTTTCCTTTATACATTTTATATATCATGAAAACATTTTTATTTTTATTTTGTTCGCTTTTTCGGATAATTTCGTTGTAGTTTTTCACATAAAATGTGTTAATAAAGTTTTTTTTTTTTAATTGTAAAATTAATATATTTGCTAAATTTGTATAGATATATGTGTGCTGCAAAATATAGTTTAATAAAGCATTGGAAAACAGTCATTTTAATTTTCATGCGTTCTAAAAATTATTAAAGTAGTTTTAATTATTTGAAGTACTTCTTAAATAATGATTCTGAATTGTCTAATTTAATATTTCTTTATCGAAAATTGGTGCATAACTTAAAAAAAAAAAAAAAAATAGTAATAGCAATGTAAGTTGTTAATAAAACTTTTTTATTTTTTATATTTTTTTATTTAAATGGTTAAATATGTTTATTTTGAAAACAAATCGTTACTGTATTACAATTCTAACATTCATTTATAAAATAGAATTTATTGAAAGCTATTAAAGTTATTATATTTCATATTAAAAATGCATAACATCTTCAAACTTATACTGACAGAATAAAAAAGATGAAATAAATAAAAAATTAAAACAAATATAACTTTAAAAGACATAAAAATTAAAACACATACAGATTAAAATAAGTAAAGAAAGAAAGAAAAGGAAAGAAAACTAGTTTTTCCCCCGAATGGAAAAAAAAAAAAAAAATACAACACAGCGTGCTGTAAAATTACAATACCAGAGATCTTATTTTCACTTTAACGAGTGCCTAGTAGGTAATGTGCAGATTATCTAGGTAATTCGCAGATTACCTAGGTAATTTGAGAAATAAAACAATTTTCCTCACTTTAACGGATCGCCCTAGTTAATGTACAGATTACCTAGCTAATCTGCAGATTAACTGATTTCTGCACTTTAGCGGTAACATATATATATATATATATATATATATATATATATATATATATATATATATATATATATATATATATATATATATATATAATATATATATGTATATATATATAACATTTTGTGCTTTTAAATGTGCAAAAATGAAGTAAGTGCCCTATACCGTTTTATTCAGTGAGTGATTCTTCTTTATATATAAAATGACTGATAATTCAGTGACGTAGCACTGATCATTAAGAATGGGTGGTGTCAACCCTGCAATGTATGGCAGCTCCTTAATTTGGGACTTACGAATTATATACTACGAAAATGTAAAATGAGCGCAGAATTAAAAGTTATATATAAAGTCTTAATATAAAGTCTTTATTAGCATAGTGTCTAACGACTCCCATATATATACATATATACATATATATTCAATACTTTAAAACGATTTTTTTTAACAAACCTGTATATTTTCATGAATAAATGTCATAGATTTACACAAACAATTAAAAAAGTCAGCCTATTCTTCAGCCAATTTTCACTATTTTCATATACAGGGTGTACTACCTTTTATAGTATTACCTTTTTTTAAAATTTTGTTGTTCTCCTGAATATTTCCATCCACGATATTTCAATGGAATATATATGGCTGAAGATCTATTTAACACTTAGAAAGATTTTGTCACCCACCTGTATATATTTATACAACTTCGACGACAATATGTATTTAAGCAGTGACTTAACTAGGAGAAGGGTATTTGTGCTATAACCACATACCGCATTTCCGGATAAAAATCTGTTAATGAATTTTATTCTACCTCCTATTGTTCGATTATGCTGAAGTTTTGCATACCAGTATATCGATATCTACAAAATTGGAGTGCCTATTACATGTTTGAAAACAAAATTTTGAATATTCCTATTCTTATTTCCTATTTATGAACTATCAAAACCATAATTTTATGAGAAATGTTCATACTCACTCATAAACTCACGGATATACAAGTGAACACATATTCATTTTCACTTATTTTTTCTAAATGGTGAGATGTTACACAAATGATTAAAATTCAAAAAATACTAAAATAAAACACTGTTTATTATTATTATTATTATTATTATTATTATTATTCCCCATCATACTATACGTATGGGGAACTTAAAATTTTTGGCCTCGGTTTTTCGCTTTTTTTACACGTTTTCAGGTGTGAGAAATGGAAAAATGACAAAATTTGTATGGTGTCCATCTGTAAGGTTTCTGCTAATTTATTTGTCTGCGTACACGGTATCTCAAGAACCAATAGTCGTAGATAAGTCAGATCAGTTTTAAAATATTACTTTCGAATCTGGCAAGAACCTTATTCTTTTGGAACATACGAATAAAAAAAAAAAAAAATCGTAAGTTATTATAATTTACGATTTTCTTAATATGGGAGAATAAGGCAAAATTGCACGTTTAGCATTAAATGGAAATTTGTAATGTAAAAATGTCAAACCAGTTTAAAAATATCAGTTTTGATACCAGAATGAACATCATTAACTATAAGCATGCTACTTTAAAAATTTCGCAAGTTATTGGAAATTTACAAATTTCTTAACATGGCAGACTTAGGCAAAATTTCACATAAACATATATTTTGAGGAATATTTTCATCGTAAAGATGTCAAACCACTTTTAGATTATTATTTAGGATACTAGCATGAAAATCATTGACTATGAATTTTTGTTTTAAAAAATAAAATAAAATAAAATAAAATAAAATAAAATAAAATAAAATAAATAAATAAATAAAATCGTGAGTTTTTTGGAATTTAAGATTTACTTAACGTGGCAGAATTGGGCAAAATTGAGCATATACGTCCATTTTGAGGATCATAAATATATCAGAAAACTTCAAAATAACACTCATGATACTTGTTTGAACACGATTGACTAGAAATATTCTAATAGGAAATTTTCGTAAGTTGTTGGTAATTTAAGATTTTGTCAAAATAGTAAAACTGGGCGATATTCCATATAAATATGCATTTTGAGGATTGTTGCTTAGGAAATAGTAGCATGAAAACGAAACTTTGAAATTGACCATAATAATATAAACTAATATATTAGAATTAGGTAAATTTATCTAAGTGAACGGTGGATTGCCTACTAGACGGGATTTCATTCTGTCACTGTGTCCAGCGTTTGGTAAAATTCATGTCTCTAACCATGATTGTAATGTGTCTTGCACTATAAATTTATGAGACCATGATGAGGAACTAAGCAGAGTCCTCCTATGTCAACTTGTTTAACAAAAACAACAAAATGATACACTGTAATTAACTTGTTTTTTTTCCTTTAAATTTTGCCTAATCAATTATTTAATTTGCATGAGCCTTCCTCTTTTTGTATTTAAAGTATTAAATTTTATTTAAAATGGTTAACATATACAGAATATGCGCCGTAAAAGTATTAACTATCAACAGGTTATATATAAAACGATTTCTTAATTTAAATTTATTTATATTCAAAAAAGTATTTTGTTTTATTCATAGAATAATGTATGAGTTAAGCATTTATTTAATGAAATTATTTTCTTTAAAAAATGCTCTCTTATGTTGGTAATAAGGGTAAAAACTTTCTGCTATATATTATTAAAAAATAATTTATGATGCTTTTAAGAAAATTTAATCTTTTCATATTTTTTCTTTTTTCTCTCATTATATTTTATTCTCTCATTACATTTTCGAAAAGTATTTTGTATTATGCGCAGTTTCTTAAAAAGTAATATTCCCTTTACCAATTTGTTCGAAAATATCATATCTTTACAAAACAAATGATCCTTTATATGTGCTTTCAGCTATGATTTATATACGAAAGAATATCTTTCATAGGAAGAAAACTTAAGTTTAATATAATAGGTAAGAAGTTATGCATGTATTATACGGTGATTTTATATATATATATATATATATATATATATATATATATATATATATATATATTTCATGATATCTTTTGTGCGAATTTTATTTTTTATAAATCAAATTTGTCTTTAAAACATTATACGTGAAATTTCATTTTTCTTATATATACAAAATTATACAATATTAAAAATTTAAAAAGAAAGATTAAAAAAAAATAAAAATAAAAATAAAAATAAAACAGAAAAATAAAATATACCACAATAAAAGTTTTAGTTACGATTCATACATATAGATAGATAGATAGATAGATGGATAGATAGCTTTTAAAATGAATATTTATGCATATAATATAAAATTAAAATGAAATTTTTATACTCGAAAAAACAACGGGGGAATTACAAACCAATGCACAAAACTGCTGCAAAAGAAAATGCAAAACTTGAATATAGGAATAATTTAATAAATGAAATGAAATATAAACCTAAAAAACACAGAGGTCTTCATAACAGTTAAATATTCCTATAACAGATAAATTATTCTTTCATAACAGATAAATTATTCCTATACTCAAGTTTCATATTTCCTTTTGCAGCAGTTTAGCGCATTAGTTTATAACTCCCCCCGTTGCTTTTTCTAACCATTAAAATTTCATTTTAATTTTATATCATATACATAAATATACGTTTTAAAAGTTTATTATTAAAATAAAAAAAAATAAAATAAAAATAAAATAAAAATAAAATAAAATAAATAAAATAAAAAATAAAAACATTGTCTAGCTAAGCAGCTTTTAGCGCTAGCTTTCTTTGTTTTACGTTTTATTATAAAAATGTTCAATTTTATGTCAGTTTATATCGCATATACATATTTGCTCTAAAAGTTTCTTGTTTTAAAAACATTGTTTGGCTAAGCAGCTTTCAGCGCTAGCTTTCTCTGTTTTACGTATTATAATAATTTGGAAGTATGCCCCCCCCCCCTTTTTTTTTTAAGGGCATTATACCTTTTGGTTAACGACCTTGACTGTAGCATTTCTTTACTAATCTTTTTCATTTTCATATGTTCGCACAGTTTAAAAGAATTCGCATTTTATGCAAATATGATAATGATTTAAAATAGCTAGTAAAAACCCTACAAGTCATATTTTTTAACCGAATGTTTCAGTGTCTTCCTCTTAGGGTTTGTTCTATTACAGATCTGTCAGATTTCTTTTCAATTAAAGGCATTTTTTTTTTTTTTTTTTTTTGTGAGAAGTTAGTGGATAAGGATAGTTATTTGCTAATTGCTACTGTCCTTTCAGAAACTTATCTTTTACCCCGATACCGAGGGGCCTCCCTGATGAAAACCTCTGTGTTTTTTGGGTTATATTTAATTTAATTTATTAAATTTTTCCTATATACATATATCAAAGAAGTATTTGTAGATATACTCCTTACAAAAAACGCATCACATAATATAATACAGAACATAGTTTTAAAAAGTACTAATCACACTATAATTACAATAAGAAATCAAGTGCAAGTATGAATAATAGGAATTTTATGAGATTTTTCAGGAAAATGGACATAGACGTAGATTAATATGATATTATTTGAAAAGTTTAATATTGTTTATAGACAAAAATTTCAGAAATAATGCGGTTTGAAACTGTTCAATAGCGCATTTGAAAATATTTTGAAGAAGTGCACCTTGATGATAATCACACTGTAATTGAAATAAGAAAGAAAAAGCATAAAGATAGTTATGAACAAGATAAATTTAATGATATTTTGAAGGAAATGAACAAAAAACGTAAATAAAAATCACTATATGTTTAGATAGGGGAGAACCGTGTATTATGGACCACCTAAGCAAGAATGCCCATAAAACTTAAATTATTAAAATAAAAAGATTTAATTTGTTGACTGTTCATTAGAATTGCATAGTTACACAATTTAATTTTGGTAAAGTACTCTGGGAACTATTAATAATTGCAAAAAATAAATATTTTATTTACGTAACGGTGGTCCATATTACACGAACGTATGTGTAATATGGACCAAGTGGCCCATAATAGTAATTCCCGTTTCCCAACAGTTGACACACTTGGAATTGTGAAACGAACTGTCCACCATGTTCCCTCACACACTTGTATATATCTTGGGAATAGTAGAAATGGAAGAAAAAAAGTAGTTAATGGACGAAAAAAAGGGATGTCTAAAGGTTATATCTAATGGGTAGTGTGCGAAATAAGTGATAATTTGATTACCTCTGCTTCCCTGGCATATTCTATAGCCTCAAAACTTTGAATATGCGACATATGTACGCCGAGCATTAACAAAATTTATCTGTTTTGATTATGGACCACTGGTCCATATTACACAACACAACATGTTTCTTATTACACGCGTAAACAGAGCAACGTAGTTTCCAATCAAAAATCGCTATGCAAATTAATGCACATGAAGCGCATGTCTAAATTATTCATAAAATAAGTACATTTGCTACTGTTAACGCGAAAATTATATTACAATTACCTAACAGCAGAAAGTAATACTTCGATTTGAACATGCTTGTTCCATCAGTGATCGTTTAAACTGGAAACTAAATTTCTTAATCATCCAAATACAGGTATGCATGTACAAGTCACCTCATGGTTTGTGTAACAATATTATTCTCTAAAGGCAATGAGATGATTTCACCATCTAGTGTTGAACATATAAATTTCATCATGGTCCGTATTACACAATGGTCCATAATACACAGTTCTCCCCTATATTAATTCTAGAAAATACTTTTTACATTATGTATAAAACATACTTAAACTTGAAAAATATAGATGGAAAAATACAATACATAAACATCACTAACTTTCATAATTCTGTAAATTTTGCACTTAAACCAATAATTAAAAATAATAGTAATAATAATAAAACCAAAGCATATATTTTTCATTCCAAAACGTTTGTTCATACAATAAAATTTTAAATCAAAAGTATATAAATGAATAAAACAATAATAATAAAAGAAAGAAACATATGTAATGAAAATAGAAGGGAAAATAATGGGTGTACCAGAATAATATAGACTATTATTATTTGTATGTACGCATGGAAATTATATATTATATATAGACATATACGTTTTTTATAGATTCCCAATTACATTGGCAACATCTGTGCAACAACTCAAAAGCAAAAATTACATTGCAACTACAGGATAGTATGAAGAGCAAAGAAGTACAAAAATTGGTACTTTCCAAGTTCAAAAGTGTAGAATCCAGAAGCTAAATATTTCGTCATTTGAAAGGTGTTTTAAGTTGTGCCACTGTTTTTAAGTGGTATAATATGATTAGAAAGAGTGGCGATATTAAAAAATCTCAACCTCCAGACTTACCACGCATTCTCCGCACCAAAAATCTGATTCAAAAAGTGAAAGATCGCTTGACACGTAAGAAAAGCATATCCATAAGGAAACTTGATAGGGAACTGAAAGTATCAAAACCATCTGCGCAGCGAATACTTAAAAATGACATTGGATTATGACCTTACAAAAACGAATACAACCTAAACTCATAGAAACCCAAAAGCAGAAAAGAATCAAATTCGCTAATTGGGTGCGACACAAACTCAGAAGAGGTTAAACTAAGAGAATCTTTTTTCTGTTGAAAAAAGGATTTTAATCCACTGGACTACTCGATTTAAGATTAATTTGTACAGCATATGAACTGGAATAAAATAAAATATTAAAAAATACTGATTTGAGAACTAAAACGAGCTGTAAAGAAAATAAGAAAAGACGTAATAAAGGAAAGTTGTCTAAGTTGGACCAGACGCTTACATCGAATGGCAAACAGCAATGGGAATTATTTACATTAATTAATATGTTGCATTTTGTTTATTATTCTATTTATATTGTTTATGTGCAAAATCAAGTTGGGTTTCACTTAAATAAATTTAATTATACATCAATTTATATCAGTCTATTTTATTCTGGTACACCCGTTATAATTACAAATTTTACTTTTAATGTAACTGCCTGCTGTTGGAGGTGACATTTTTTTAAAATAATTTACAAATCGCCTATTTATATGCATTACATAATATAACATAGCTAAAAACAGTATATAACATGGAAACATATGGAAATTTTGATATTTAGGCTAAAAATATACATAAAATTTGCAAAAAAAAAAATAAATAAATAAAAAATAAAAAGCTTTATTTCAAAACATTATAAATCAAAATTAAATAAAGATGATTTTATTCTGTAAAGTTTATTTCAATTATTGAAAGGTCTTTAAGGGAGTGAACTATTATCAAAATTATAACCATGTTTTTTAGTATATTAGAGAAGATAAAATTTTACATGCTGAAAAATGAAAAATTCATCAATATACATGATAGTTCATAACTACATTTGAAAAAAAAAAAAAAAAAAAAAACTAGATTCTTTGCAGTAAATGCCCTAAACCAACTCCTCTAGAGTATTTTTCCAAAGTTTCATAGTTTTCAAAATATAACTTTTGGAGTTACGATGTTTTGCGATAAAGCAAAATTTTAAAAATCTCATATTCAGAAAAATGCAGAAAACATAATTAAAAACCAAATTTTACCTATTAAATAAAAAATAATTTGAATAAGTTCTGGACCTATTTGAAAGTTTTATTTCCTTTTTTTAAATTCATTTTATATGTAGTAACAAAGTGTGATGCTTATATTGAGAAAACATTTATGTATACATACATTTCCGGTCACTTCCGGTTTCAAAACTAACGAGTGACTAATATTAAAATCGTAGTCCTTTAGTGTTAAACTTCTGGAATAGGAAATACATACTTATTTATTTAAACTATATGCATATGAAGCTATTAATCAGAATTTTTATTCTGGAGATATTTTAAATCAATTTTTATGAAATTTTTTAAAGAAAATTTGTAAAGCAATTTCTATTAGTAAAATTTTCAAAGTAAATTATAAAATAATTGCTGTATATGTCTTTTTGTTAGAACAACACTTTTCACTATTTTTGTTTCCGCGGATGATACAAGCATTATGTGCCATGCCAAATTTTAACAGTGAGATAGCCGTAAATATTTATCAATAATATCCCATACAGCACAGAATGTTTCAGTTATGTTGCAAAAAGCTTACAATCTTTCAAAAACATAACACGTTTTAGTATGCTCTCTGATACCTCTCTTAAACATTCGCCCTTTTTGATTTTCTATCTGTTAAGTGATTGTAACGTTTCTGTTACGTATCAGATTTTTTGTTACGATCGCGGACATTTCTACGTTTTTGAAACTAATCGGAAAGTAATCTGAACGTTTGTAAACATTTCGGAAATGTTTATAATGTTTCAATGTTATATGATTGTTACGTTTCTGGAACATTTTGTGCTGTTAGGGATCATTCAATAATAATATCAATTTTTAAATATTAGTTTACATTAAGTTTCATCGTTTGTAAATAAGACAATTAATGTATTTTTCTTTTTTTTTTTCAGTAGCTTTAAAACATAGTTTGGCATGTTTTTTTTTTTTTTCCTTCTATTAATATATATATATATATATATATGTATATTCTACTCGGGAGATTATTTTTTGAACCCTTTGTTCATTTGACACCATACCTTAAAAATGAGTTCTTTGTTTTTAACCCTTTCATTCCCAACTTTTTCCCTCCATAAAACAATAAATCTTATATTTAGTCATAAATTTATTTCAAACGTAATGTATATAAATATTTTTTTTAAATAGGAGTTATAGCAGAGTACGAATTAATATAGCTAACAAAGCAACTGATAAATGTTTATTTATGTTTAATGTAACCACTGATGCCATTAAAAATCACAACTTTTCAATAAATAAAAATTTCAAAATTTTGGAGAAATAGATATTCCAATTAATTAAAATACATAATATAAACATAAAAGAATAAAATAAAAACTATTTCAAACAGTTAATTTACTTAAATTGCCCAAAACAGGAAACTGATTCCGATATTATTATCAGAACAGCGTAAAATATACTTCCAATTATCAACAAAGATAGTGAAGTCATCCAAAATTTTTCGGTGGGTAAATGTATATAGATTTTAATATTGTTCATTTTGAATCAGCGGGAGTGTTAGATGGTAAGAAAGAAAATCTGAAATGTTATGATTCCAATTGGAATCACGGGGAAGGAAAGGGTTAAAAAACACCAGTTTTGTAAAAGGAGATTTACATCATATTCTTCAGGAAAAAAAAAATATCTATATGTGTATGTATTTTTTTTTCAGTAAAATAATGATAATAATAATAATATTATTATCATTTCTTTTATTTATTTATTTATTTATTTATTTTTTGTCTGAGTATAGATTTTTCAAAGGGTGTACTATGTGATTTCTGTAAAATGAGAGATAATCCTAAATTAGAAAAAGTAATTATAAGTGTAAATGTAATATTCAATTTAACCTTTGAAATAATTAATTTGTAAAAATTAAATACAGGTTTAATTATTCTTATATATGTGGAAAAGTTTCAGAGAATTTTTAATCGAAAGAATATCATCCCAGTTGACAATTAAATTATGAAAATTTAGTGTTGTGATAACTAGATATATTATCGTAATAAGTGAAAGCAATTTTATAGATATTTTACTAATACATTATGCAATTCAGTTTTATCATTTACTGTATTTAGATTTTACATTAACTTTTGACTTCAATTTAGAAATAATGACCATAAAAATACATTATAATGAATACATTTACAGAACGATTAGAATAATCGTTAGTTATGATATAACCTACTGGAAAACACAAATCTAATCCTCTGTTTCAAATGCTTATTGGATTTTATGTAGTAAAATGCATTATAATTCATTTGTGTTCTAAATTAAAATAAGTTTTAATTTTAGTGTTGCAGTATCCAAAAGTTCTGAATATGAAATACATTATGGAAATAGAGAGATATTATGTCTAAGTGTGACGTAATAATAATATATATAAAAGCAAGTAATATAATTACACTATTTTTACTTTTTTTTATATTCAATAGAAGAAAGTATCGGATCCGTAAAAATTTTCTTTTTGATGGATTTACATGTTTTGAGAGATGTAGAACAAGATTTGACATTTTAAGAGGCTATCTGTCTGTTTGTGTGTGTTACAAAATTTATTGGTAAAGTATCTCAGGTACTACTGCTCAGAAATTCCTACAAATTGCTATGCAATTACAACTTGGCATATATTAGTACCTATTAAAAATTGTCTAACAGGTTACGTTGCCATCCAGTGTTTTTCTAGATTTTTAACATGGTGGCATAGGACAAAATTTTGCATAAATGTGCATAAAGTGATTTTTTTTTTTTTTTTTTTTTTTAATCATGAAATTATTTATAAAAATTATTTAAAAATTATTTAAATTATTATAAAAATTATTTATTCTAATTTATTAACATGGTGGTAAAGGACAAAATTTTGCTTGAATGTGCATGAATAAAATTATTTTTTAATAATCATTATGAAATTTACAAGGATTATTTATAATAGAAATAGTCAAATGGGGGAAAAAAAAGATAAAAAATGCATATGTAGTAGCACTGCCTCCACCCCACCTGGGGAGAAGTTTCCCCTCGAGGGGAAAAATTTTTCATAATGGGTATATTTCAAAAGGTCTCGCCAATAACTTTAAAATGAATGTTTGAACAATAGACCTGTCATAATTTAAAATAAAAATAACGACTTTTTTATACATTCATGTAATATCGAGAATAAAATGAACTTTATATATATATATATATATATATATATATATATATAGCGTTATATTACTACTCCAATATGAAAATCGTACTGAATTATCATGGAATATAATTTTATTAAATAAGGATTTTAATGAACTATTTTTAGTAAGTGAATTTGCATAGGAAAACGTAGGAGAAACACATGTGGTGGTCGCAACATTCTATTTTTTAATAAATTATTTAAAGCATGAAAAACTGCATATAATGTGACTTAACATTATTTCAGAGAGTTTTGAAAACAAATTATCTAATTCAAAAATGCGTAGTATTTTCTTTTCCTTAAAAATGTATGTCAATATATTCTTAAAAGAATAAATAAAAAAATAAATAAATAAATAAATCAGCATTGATTATTTCGTGACATCAATTCTATACACTGTGTAATCACAGAATAAAATTTTTTGAAGCTATAATTTGAAATGTCTCATTTTGACATTTTTTTACAATTAGTGAATCAATAAATTATGGCAGAGTCTCATTCGTATTCTCGCAATGTCATAATGGCTTATTCGCGTGCATGGTTGTTCATTCTGTGACGTTTCCATGACAGTATGTCACTTGTCAAGTTAAAAATCCGCGTGCGAGTAATATAAAGAGAGATTTTATTGCCTGTGGCGTGTATATAATTATGTTTTTCATGTACAAGCTCTTAAACATTTAGTCCTTTGCCATAAAGATTATTTTTGTATCTTTATCATACAATATTGATTATTCGATCGATAACTTTGAGAATATGAAATGATGCGTTATCATAAAAATATACATATATTATATTTTTAATAAAGATAATTTACATACTTGCTTTTTTCCTCTAAAATATAAAAGTTATATTCAGTTTAATAGATTTATACTCTTCCTAAAATAAATTAGGTTGTATGAATTTGTTCATCGAAATGTATTTTAAGTGATTGTTTGTTTTATTATACTTTGTGAAATATGAATTTTCAAAGGATAAAATATTTAAGGAAATTTACGAAATACGATGTTGTAAAATAAAGTTATATATATATATATTCAATAGAAGAAAATATTGGATTTTTGGGGAAAAAATCAGCTTCCATTTTAGATAGATTTCAGACTTTGAAAAATTTAAATATCATTTGATCATTTAAAAAAAAAAAATGTATGCGTGGAATATATATATATATATATATATCTGGTATTGTATCTGAAGAATTATTGCACAAGATTTCTGATCAATTGTAGATAGTTGTAGCTTGACATAAGATACGGCCTATATGCATTTGGAGCAAATCTCTTAAAAGTTAGCGCTGCTGTATTGCGATTTCGGCCGCTTAAAAGAAGGTTGTATATAAGGATTTATTGTGCATAATCGAACAAAACTGACTGTGTGAAAGGACTATTAAGAAACATTAAGCTGAATTAATTTTGGTGGATACCATCTGGTAGCACTACTCTCCTGCAATTTCCCCCGTGACTGGGAAGGTTTAACACAGATTATATTGTATATAAGGACAGAAATCTTAATATATGAGAGGTCCAGTGGTCAATTCAATTTGGGTGCATATCGACTAATAAAGGCATTACTATGCTGCTATTTTACCAGTGTAATGGAAGAGCGTTAACCAAATTCTATTGCACAAAATTGCAAAGAACTTATAACTTCAATGCATGATTGGAGAGAATACACTGCTTCTAATTGGGTACATATCGGTCGACAAGTTGAGCTGCCATGTCTGAATTCACCACGTGAAATGAAAGACAATATATAGAATTCTATTGCGTATAATTCCACAATACTTTTTATATGAGAGACTTATTATTGAACACAAAACTAACAATTTGGGTGTAATACGGCCAATAGGGGGAGCTTCTATTACTCACTTTTTGAAATTTTCCACATAGTTACAGCTCATCTTCTGTAAATAAAAAATGCACCAAACTCTATGTGTAAAATT
The DNA here is from genome assembly GCA_963930645.1 of Salticus scenicus. Lineage (NCBI taxonomy): Eukaryota > Metazoa > Arthropoda > Arachnida > Araneae > Salticidae > Salticus > Salticus scenicus. Next base: position 135,836,888 of record OZ005656.1, on the reverse strand, counting down.
ATTATCGTGAGAAGCTATGATTTAATTATTGCGCATGTTAAAGAGTATGTGATTTGGTTATAGAAAATTATATTGCAGAATGTTTTGTAATGGTTGAAACATACTAGTTAAAATTTCATTTTAGTGTGATATTACATAAATTATTTCTTCATTAATTATATATATATATATATACTAGCAGACCCGGCCACGCGTTGCTGTGACTAAGTTATACGTTGAATTATACGGCTGTAAACTATTTAGTACAGTCAAATTATTATTTACGAACAAAGACGAAAACGTTGTAGCCGATGTAAAAACCCACAGGGTTGAGATTTGAAACTTAGGTCAAAATTTGGAAGCGATTGATAAAAATTTTCGTAGTGTTGATATTAAGCACAAATTAATTTTATTGTAGGGTCCTATAAATTTTAATGGAGAAGTGATATATATTATTTCTAATGCTACTTTGGATAAAATTGCTAAAATGACTAATATATAAATTAAATTCTATTAAAATAAAAGTATAAAAGAAACAGACGATTTTAAAATCAATTTTTATGGAGGAGTGAAATATAATATATGCTATAATGGATAATTTTACTATTAAATGACCTCATCATTTTAAATATTTTAAAGAGGGCAACAGCTGTAGTTATAAAAGGGAAAACAATAAGGCTAAACCAGAAAAATAAGTAAATTTGATAAATATTTTAAAACTTTAAAATTGGAAATCTTATGAAATATTGGACATTTAAAGTAAATACATGTATCATTTTAAATACAAAAAGATTTTGGAAAAGTTTAGTGTATTTTAACGAAGTGATGAGAAGTTTTTGAGTATGTTAAAATTTTAATAGTAAATTCAAGTCAATAAAGATGAGAAACATTGAGGATTAAGATAAGAATAATTATAAGATTTAAAAAAAAAAAAAAAAAAAAAAAAAACTTTTTATATACCATGCTTTTAAATTTTAATATACTAATAATATACAAATTAAAAGGAAAATGATAAATATTCTATCATAGTTTGAAGTCAAATTTGTTTTCAAATGTCTAAATAAAATATCTGATGTAAGATACTAATATTTTGCAGCGGAATAGATTTCATTTCTGTCATCCTTAGCGAAAAAAAAAGAATATCGCCAAATTATCTGGCGAAAATATTTAATTCCTTTCAAAAATCATGGTTATTTTAACAACTTATATTAAAAGAGTAATGAATAATATGAAACAATATTTCGTACAATACATATTACATGTCATACATACGTACAATGAATAATACATATTACATTTCGTACAATGCATACATCTGGCATGTATATTTTCGTGTTACGCTTTTGATCGCCAAATAATAATAATAATAATAAAAAAAGGCAAGGGCGACAAAGTTTAAAAATTTAAAATTAAAATTTTGTCAATTTGACAGCAAAATAATTCAATCTAACACCCGCGATAACTAATACATATCTATACCCAAATATAAGGATTAAAATCGGGAAATAAATTTCCTCGATTTTTAATAATTTCTTACAAAAAATCCAGTGGGCAATTAACATAGGAAATCTTTTTCTTGGCTGCACAGACGGTCAGTGAGTCACACTTCGCTTGCGTATAGAACTCATAGATATAGTATAGCATATATAGAATAGAGTGATCATTGGGGAGAAAAAAGTTATTCCTTTTCATTTGGGAAAAGACGACGTTTTTACCAAAATATGGCCGTCTTTCCCCGAGTGAATACACACGGGAATACATACTAATATTTTAGCAAATAAAATTTATGAATAATTTATTTGCTAAAGGGGAATGGAAGACTCCAGATACAGTTTCAAATTCATATTTCTTTCTTTTCTTTTTCTTTTTTTTTTCTTTTTTTTTTTTTTTTTTCAATACCACTTAATGGCTGTTTCCAAAGCTTTTATTTTTTATCTTTTTTCGGCATCAAAAATCTTTCTACGATAACATGGGGATGAGAGATCTATATATATTACTATATCTATGATAGAACTACATTAGCACTTTATCAATGTGTATAAAATCTTTAAATTGATTATGACGTCAATTTTCGTGAGATGCATAATTTAACTTTTTATAATTTTTTAACGTTCACGTTTGATTAAATGTATTTATTTTTATGTCGAAAGAAAATGAACTCGTATTTTTTTTTTTTTTTTTTTTTTTTTTTTGGCAACAATTAAATTAATGGAACTCACAGATATTTTGGAGCAACTTTAATAAAGGTCTATAATTAACAAATAATTGCAATAAAACAATATTGTGACAATAAATTGAGATAAAAACTATCCTATCTCTCAAGTTGGATCAAACTGCACACAGTGTGCAAAATTTCATCAAAATCAGTTCCTTAGTTTAGGAGTTTACCCCGGACAAACATCGTGACACGTCATTTATATATATATACAGATTAAATTATAAAGTTTTGATCAATGAAGCACAAATAAGTAAAAAACAGGATTAATTTCACTGTATTATCTTCATTATAATATGAATTCAATTTACACTTCAGTCTAAGTAACACGTGGCCGGCTATGCTAACACCAAAAATTTAAAAAGTGGAAATAATTGAATTATACGAAATTTATTAATAGGTTACAAAGTTGAAGATTCTTTGTGTAGATGGTAGCACCAAATATATTTCAGCTTTCATTTCAACCCAGTCGAAAGGTATCGACATCTGTTAGAATCATTTGGAGTTAACAGATAATTGTGACTGTCAAATAATAACAGACAAATAATTAGCAATAAATTAAAATTGCGACTATAATTTGAGATTTAAACTATCCTATCTCTCAAGTTGGATCGAACTGCACATGGTGTGCGAATTTTATGATAATCGGTTAAGTGGTTTAGGAGTCCATTGAGGACAAACATTGTGACACGAGATTTATATATATTAAGATATATATAAGTATGTATATAATGCCTATTTATATATTAGCTTAATGAAGAGATATAAATTAACTTAATGAATTAATGATTAGCTTAATGTAGATAAATAAACAATTTAATTAGTAAGGTAATATTTTTAATTTATTTGAAAACATGAAAAATATTTTGCGTACAATATATTTTCGTTGAAATTTTCACTACAAAAGATTTATTTACATTAATTCCTTTTTTTTTTTTTTTTTTTTTTTTTTTTTTTGTACTGCGTTTACAAATTTCAAAACTCAAACACCCGTGTTCTTTTTAATCATTAAAAACATCGGTAGTTATGAATATTTTAATTTTTTTGCAAATGCACATAAACAGATATATAGACTAAAAACAATTACAACATGTTTAAGACATTCCAAAATGCGGAAATTCTCTAAATACCGCCAGTTAAAAATGTTCACGAATCCAATACTTCTTTCTTATGTATGCAGAAACAAGTAAAAATTAAATTTAATTAATTAAAAAACTTATATATTAGTTTAATGTCTACTAAAAACATTAATTATGTTATAATATATCAAAATGTTATTACTATAGGGAAAATTTTTAAATCAATTTTCGAAATTAAATATTTTAAATAAAAAAAAAAAATAAAAAAAAAAAAAAAAAAGAATAATGTTATTATTATTATTATTATTTTCGCCAGATTACAACTGCATCTGAATACGTCTTACCATGAAAAACTTTTTATGTTGACTGATATGTAATTTTATCCTAAAGTTAAAAATAATTTCAAGAAAAAAAAGAACTTTTCATATAGCATGTTTTTAAATTTTCTTTTGAATCATATAAACTTGAAAACTCTATGTATTAATAATTAAATTTTCATTTTTTATTTTTTTATTTATTTTATTTATTTATTTATTTTATTTTTTTATTTATTTTATTTATTTATTTATTTATTTATTTATTTATTTTTTTTTTTTTTTTTTTTTGGATGAATTATTCCATCAACTTGAAAGAAAATGTTCAAATCCGTAATAAAGAGAACAATTATAAGAAATTTTAAAACTTTTAAACGAGTAATTTAATTTTTACATTTAATTTTTTATTTATATATATTTTTTTTTTTTACTGTTCACGTTTACGTAAATGTATTTTTTTTTCTGAACTTGTAATAAGCACATGGTAAAAAAAGTTGGTTTTAAAAATAAAAAAAAATGTCCCTTTAGAACAACATCTATTAGCATCATATGATCTATATTAGAACATTATCAATGTATACAAAATTTTTAAAGTTATAATGACGTCTTTTTTTGTGAAATGCCTAATTTATAATTTTCACGTTTAATTGAATGTATTTATTTTTATGTCGAAATAAAATGAACTCATAATTTTTTTGGCAGCAGTTTAATTATAGCTAATTTTTAAATTGCTAATTTTGAAGAGATTAGGAGGTTATTATTTTCGTATTTTAATTAATTAAAAGACAACTAACCTAAATTTCGAAAATCGAGCTTCGAGGCATTTCGTTGTCATCGTGTTCTAAGCCATTCTAAAAGTTTCAAATGTCTAGCTAGTCAGGAAGTTAGTTAAAATGGATTGCAAGTTTTGTGCATGACAAACAAATAAACAAACAAACAAACATACGTACATACAACCAAATAAACAAACATTCAAACAAGAATGCGAGTTGAAAAAAACATGGTAGTAATGCTTAATTTCTAGAAAATTGAGAATGTTTTCTAAATCCAATAGATATATTAAAACAATTAGTATTCTTTTACATTCTATCAAAAATAAATATTCCATATAATGATAATTAAGATAATTAAGCTTTTCAGCATACTTAAAAATGTCATAAATACACATTTCCATAAATAAAAAGCAATAGAAATTAAAATGATCATTTTTCTGCTAACACATATGTTTAGCCTAAGTAACGTCTATCAACAAAGACAAGTGAAACAAGATATTTGTAAATTTGTATTCTGGGAACAAAATATATGTAATTAATCACGATGTGTATCTATATTCCACGATACGATTATGTTAGTTTTTTACTGTACATGTAATCATAGAGTAAGGGAGACTTTTGCTTCATTACCATGCAGGAAGAAATTTCGAATATCCGAGTAAATTATATATTTGAACAAAAACAGATCCATATTTTTTTTCGTCAGAAAAGTATACTTTATTGTGTTATCTCCTACACACAACTCACCTACTACAGAGAAAGTGTTTATTCTTAATTTATTCACCACCATTTGTATTTATTTTATTATCTTCGTTTTGTACTTAATATATATGGTCATAAAAAAATAAAGCTTAAATCTCCTATTAAATACATATACATACATATATATATATATATATATATATATAGTTAGATACACAGATAGACAGATATATTTATTTATTTATTTATTTATTTATTGGTTGATTGATCGATTTATTAATATTTATATGCGATATGTATATACAAAAGATGAGGTTCCCTATTCTACCCAATAAACAGAGAAATAAACAATAAACTGTCCGCAGTTGCATATTTCAGCCTTTCGATCGAATTGAAATATATACATATACTCAGTCCGGAATTGCCGAATTGTCGACAAACCGGTAACTGTTTTCTAATCAGAAATACGTTCTTGAACAAAATCCCTTTTACCTAACGTTTCATCCGATTGTCAGTAAGCCAAAATTGGTCAAGGTATAGACCAGCCATCATAAAGAGTGAAAATTGATTTGGATAAATTTTGTTCGGATGATTATCGGTAGTCATATGTTGTCTGATTAAGATTCAATAACCAGTTGTTCATTTACATTATAAGTAAAATGAATGTCATGAATCGTTTTGTTTTGTTTCAATGCTTAAGAATTATGTCTGATTATTTATAAATGCGATACAATGTATTTGCACTACTTCAGACCCAATCATAACGTATTTCTCAAGGCAATGTATTGAAATAAAATGAGTATTTCTTTACCTACCAGATTTTTCAGATACGTACTTATATGCGTAAAAACATATCTGATGTAGAATATGGTAGGTTAATCATTCACTGTTCGTTAACAGGGCTACACAAAAGTAGTTGATTGCAGTGCGACAACAACTGAAAAATGATGCAAGTGTATTTCAAGTTGTGACGTGCATTATTGCTATAGGATTACATTTAGGTGCACTATCTGCCTTGTACGTAACCTTCAAAAGATATACAGAACTGCAAATATTTATGCTATAACATTTTTTTTTTTTTAATTGTTAGTGGAAGTGCATTGATGTGATATTTTACTATGTCCAGGAAAGCTGCTCAGGAATTGAAATGAATTCCTCATAGACAAGTGGTATGTAATGTTTATTTTTAAGCTAAATATTCATCGCTTTTTTCTTGCATATTTACACGTTTTGGAGCTTTCGGATTACCGAAGTCCAGTTTTTTTAACGTTTCATCTTTTCCTGTGTCTGTTAGAGTAACTTAAAAGCGAATAATTTTAGGAGATCCGAATGTTGTATTTCGAAATTAATATAAGTCTGTTGTTGGAAAAGTTTGATCAAGATTCATAAGCTTTAAGTATTGTTTCGAGTGAAAATTTTAAGTGAACTTTAAATTTTAATAACAGATTGAAATTCTATATAAATATATGTACAGTAATAAAACGTAGATACAGTAATAAAAATAGTGTTTCACATTAAAAAATAAATAAATATATAAATAATAATAATAATAATAATGTATAAATATGTAAATATCAGCAGACTCTGGTTCAACGCGTATATATGTATGTGCACATTTTTGTTTAATTGTGTATATATGTTACCGCTAAAGTGCAGAAATCAGTTAATCTGCAGATTCGCTAGGTAATCTGCACATTAACTAGGACGATCCGTTAAAGTGAGGAAAATTGTTTCATTTCTCAAATTACCTAGGCAATCTGCGAATTACCTAGATAATATGTACATTACCTACTAGGCACTCGTTAAAGTGAAAATAAGATCTCTGGTATTGCAATTTTACAGCACGCTGTGTTGTATATTTGTTTTTTTCATACGGGGGAAAAAAATAGTTTTCTTTCCTTTTCTTTCTTTCTTTACTTATTTTAATCTGTATGTGTTTTAATTTTTATGTCTTTTAAAGTTATATTTGTTTTATTTTTTTTTACTTATTTTAACTTTTTTATTCTGTCAATATAAGTTTGAAGATGTTATGCATTTTTAATATAAAATATAATAACTTTAATGGCTTTCAATAAATTTTATTTTATAAATGAATTGTAATACAATAATGATTTCTTTTCAAAATAAAAATATTTAACCATTTAAATAAAAAAAAAAGAAAAGAAAAGTTTTATTAACAACTTATATTGCTATTACTTTTTTTTTTTTTAAGTTATGCACCAATTTTTAATTCGATAAAGAAATATTAAATTAGACAATTCAGAAGCATTATTTAAGTACTTCCAATAATTAAAACTGCTTTAATAATTTTTAGACCGCAGGAAAATTAAAATGACTGTTTTCCAATGCTTTATTAAACTATATTTTGCAGCATACATATTACAACAACAAGTACAAGTTTAGCAAATATATTAATTTTACCAAAAAAAAAAAACTTTATTAACACATTTTATGTGATAAACTACAACGAAATTAGCTGAAAAAGCGAACAAAATAAAAATAAAAATGTAATCGTGATATATAAAATATATAAAGAAAACTTGAAATTGAAAGAAATAACAACAAAATGTAATGAAATGCTAAAAAAATCATAAAAATTTCATATTAAGTATTTATTAAAGAAAGCCATATTATTGAATGCCATATTTTTCAGAGTTAAAAATTAAAACTTTTTTTTTTTCAGTAATTAATAGTAATTTAAATCAATTTTTAAATAAATTAGTTTTAAAAAGTTGTGTTTTAATAGTTTTATTTCGGGAGGAAACAGCTACTGTGTTGTAAATTTTAATATTCATAATTCAAAATGAAGTTTCAGGAGATAGAACGTTTAGATTAAGATTAGATTTCAATAATAAAATGCAGTGCAGACCCTTATCAAACTTATATTGACAGAATTAAAAAAGAGAAGAAATAAAATCAAAATTAAAACAATTATAACTTACTTGTTACTTTAAGTTTTGTGTTGGTCGTGATAAGAAACCTATAATAACCATGTCTCTTCGATGCTCCAAGTCTTGCGTTTACCAATTATCATAGCGGAAGCGGAGCGGAAAGGAGGAAAGTTTTGGTTTGTGTTTGAAGGTCATTCGCGTATCTGTATCACATGACTGTTTGACGTCATAGTGAATGTAAAAAAACTAAGGCTAGAAACAAACATTTGAACTTTAACGAGACAAAAGCCGCTAATCTGCAGATTACCTAGTTAAAATGCGGAAAACTCTTGATTTCACACTTTAACGGGTCATTTTAGTTAATCTGCAGTTTAGCTAGGCAATCTGCACATTAACGGATTTCGAGCTTTAACGGTAACATATACATTTATAGCAGAAGAACAGGAACAGAATAAGTAGAAGGACAATTCCTTTTAAAGGAGGACAGGGTGGCAGTTGAAAGATTATTTACGATGGGTTTATCATGTTGTTTACGATGTTGTTATCGTGCTCGTTTGTTTGATTGAGATGTTGAAACTATATGTAAACTAGTGTTTGGTGCCACCATAAGACTTTATTTCTATATTTTCTAGACAAATTGACTCGGAATAAATAATTTATTAAAATTATCTTCCATGATGAACGCAGATGATTTACATTCTATACAAATATGAAATATCCAAATGTTATTTTTTTTTTTTTTTAAACATCTCAAAAAATATTTTTTCGAGATGTTTAAAAAAAACATGTTCTTTACGATGTTGTTATCGTGCTCGTTTGTTTGATTGAGTTGTTGAAACTATATGTAAACTAGTGTTTGGTGCCACCATAAGACTTTTTTTCTATATTTTCTAGACAAATTGACTCGGAATAAATAATTTATTAAAATTATCTTCCATAATGAACGCAGATGATTTACATTCTATACAAATATGAAATATCCAAAGGTTATTTTTTTTTTTTTTAAACATCTCAAAAAATATTTTTTTTAATAATAATAAATAAATAAATAATAAACATCTCTGAAATAAATATGATAAAAATAACACTCAAATTTAAATTCTTAAACACGCCTTTTTTTTCACAAAGGAATTTATATAGAGAATTTATATATTATTTATTGAGTCATAGAGAAGTATAGGTGTATGAATACATTTTGTTAAAAAATGTGTTAGGATAAATTCTACCTTCTGAACTCCTTCCTACTTAGGAATCCGTTTTTTTATAAAGTACTATTATAAATATTTTTTTTTTCCTGATTACAAAAGAAAATATTTAATATTTATATTATTTTCTTTACATAAATGAATCACTCATTTTAAATGCGGTTTCTGACTATTTTTAAAACATTAAATAAAGATAGCATCTTTATAAACTCTATTTACGAAAATTACTCATTGATTTAATCAATATGTAATATACAATAACATTTTTTCTTTTTTTTTCGTAGTTTTTTAGAGTTTTTTCTTTATAAATTCCAATCTTATTTAAATTCCTGTTTCGCTTTCGCTTTAACTGGCAATGTTTCGCATACTCCTGGCAGGTAAAAAAAAAAAAAAAAAGGGATTATAAAAGCGAAATATACAATTAAATAAAAATAGACGAAATCTGAAGGTATTTTAACAGGGAAATCTGAAAAAAAAAAATCTACAAATTCTATTAAATCTTGAAAAAATAAAAAAATAAATAAAATAAATAAATAAATCAATAATAACAACAATAAAAAAATAATAATAATAACAATAATCGCTTAAAAAGTTTTTATAACCTGTATTTATTCATTTATTTATTTATTTTTTTTTTTTTTTTTTTTTTTGTATAAATTACATAACACAAGCAGTAATTTTTAATTCACTTTTCTTTTTCTATATTAAGTGGAATAAATGAATATTCTATAGATTTGTGCGAGATAGCTTATCCTAATATAATATATCGTTATATTTTTTATTATTAACATTATATTTTTCTTTAGTTTTCTATTGATAAAAGAAATTCAAGAAAAAGTGTTTTAAAATTACACAAATAGCCAAGAAGATTAGGTATTTTAAAATATTCTTTTATATGCCAAACGCAATATACAAAAGTGTAATGCAGTAGATTAATTTTCCAAATGTTAATAAAAATATATTTCTTAAATACATGTCTTTGACAGAAATAATAATAATAATAATAAGAATAAGAATAAAATATAAATAAATAAATAAAAATATTAAGCAATTATATGAGAATATACATTTTTTTCTTTTTTAATTATTTAGTTTTACATGTTAGTTAAAGTTTCACATATATACATTTCAGATAATTTTTCAAAGGAATTTTTCAAATTCAATAACATAATATTGGTTGACTATTTAAAGTCTAATGTGAATTCACGATCTTTCATGCTTTTAATTTTAATCTTATATCTATTAAACATATATATTCAAAAAAGAAAAAAAAAAATCAAGGTACCAAACACAGGTATTTATACATGAACAAATTTCTTGTTTTCTAAATTCTGAAAAAAAAGAAAATAATAATAATAGTATATATCGGAATTCATATTTAAAAGAAAACAAAAGATGAAATAATATTTTTAGCATCAAATATTTGAAAGTATTGTACAAATTGATTGAATCTCACATACTCTACTTTATATTTAAATGACCATATATACATATACATTCTTATGCTTATCCTTCAAAATTTGTTTTTTTAAATTATTATTATTCATGTAAACATTCCTGAATTATCGTCTCTTGCATTTGATGTTTTTACCGAGGCTGCCCGTCGTTGAAGTATAGCTTTACCTTTCATAGATTATATATATATATTAGGGTGGTTCGAAAAAAACTTTTTTTTTAATTTCAGATCGCTATAGTGCACAAAAGTTGCCATTGGTATAGACATGAAAAAAGCACTAATTATTATTTTTTTATTAATTTGTCTTCCGGTCGCTCAATGCCATCGAAGTTAGCAAAAAAATGTGAAAAACCTTAATTTTCCATATTTTTTTAAGCACGCTAGATAATTTTAATTGCATTCCTATCCCATGAATTAACTACTAAAAGTACGTAAAATCAATATATATGCACTTATTATACATTTGTTTCATATCTTCTGGTCGCGCAATATAGTAAAAAATGAGTAAAATGAGTGGTTTTTGCAAAATTTCGAAGTTTAACTGTTTAGTACATTTTAATCATACGACTATTAGAGATGTTATAGTTTAATTCTATTACAATAATATATTTAAAATCCAAGCATATAAGATAAACATGGCTAGCTCCTAGCATAGAGAGCATCCTTTCTCCTTGAAATTGTCAAGTTTAAGTTTGAATGCTGGTTTATCTTTGTCACGATGAAACGATTTTTTGAGTTTCCTGTATGATTCGTAGTAAGAACTAATTAGCTAGATGACTCTGTACTCCGTAAAAGTTGGGATCGAGGCTTTGTCATATAAACCTATAATTTTCTTTGCTACTGTTGAGGCTACTCTTGAAAAAGATACACTCTTGTTGTGTATTGTCACAGCTAGGTTGAATCTCTGTTGAAAGCAGCAGCGAAGGACACCTTCATGAGTAGGAAGCTTGTTGCGCAACAAGTCTCATGGGCGATCAAAAATAGGGCACTCAAATTCTTTTCTAGTTATTGTACCTATACCAACTTTCATTGGTACATCCATTGTATCAATAACTGCCGTATTCAAGTACAAACACTGAACGCAAAAGTAGACAGAAAAATAAGGACTTAAGTGCAACACAATCTAGTACTGATTCGAGCTAGCAGCATGAGCAGACTGAAGGAAATAGCGGGAAACGATAATGGCTGCGACTGGCTGCGCTGCGCGCTCATCGCTGGCATTCGTCACGTACGCCACAGTTTTGATCGCTTCGGCAGTTTTGTTTCTCGCATTGTTATTTTTCCAAGCAGAGTGAGAATTGCCGAGCAGAGAGTTCCTTTCCCCGTCGCCCACTATCCGGGAGAGGAGCTAGGGGAAAGTGTGCCTATGCGATATTGCCTCATGAAAATGAGCTCGAGTCCTTTTTAAGATACTGCCTGTGTTTATTTTGTCGAATAATGATCAAAACAATTCATATTTTTCAGTTTTTTTTTTTTTTTTTTTTTTTTTAAACTGAAACGCCAATGATTTGCTCTTGTAATGATTTGTAAGCAACGATTTTATCGAAAAAGCTATTCCAAAATGGCTATTTCAAATGAAAACTATGAACGAGTTATACACATACAGTCCAGCCACATATCCTAAAACTAACAGTGAGGACGCGTTCAAAATGTTGGAGGGATGCCACCTTGACTGACCGTTTGAAATTTGGAAAACATCCAGTAAATCCGCGCTCTGTGTGCTATTGCTCATTACTTTGAGTCACCCCTATTTTAGCATTGGACTCGTTGAGTTAGCACTTGCGCAGATGCTCCCATGGCTTCATGAAAAGTGATCGAAGAATACATTCCGTCTGATTACAAAAACAAAATGGACAATAAAGACATTTATAATATCAAAAGTTTTAATTAAATAAATTGATAAACAAGGAAGCTTAATATTTCATAACAAAACGATTTTCACAGGATATTCTTTGACAAAGAATTTTTTCTTCTACTTTTTTACTTCTTATACAAAGTATAAGGAAGTATAGTAATCCCGATTTGCAAAATGGATTTTGTATTTCACATTGCTCGAAAACGAATGGTCGCTGAATGTTGCAAATTTATACGTGTGACTCTCATGATGTCTAGTTGTACACCTGCAAGTGTCGTCTTAACACGAGCTCTCGTTTTAGAGATATCAGCGACTTTACACGATTTTTCGTGACGTCTGTGTGTGTGTGTGTGTGTGTATTTCGCATAACTCAAAAATGGTTGGACGTAGAAAGTTGCGAATTGGCACATACGTTTCTTATAACATCTAGTTGTGTACCTCCTTTTTGGTGTTTGTATTATTTTCCGTTTTGGAGACATTCAAGAAAATTAGGTTCATAATGACCAAAAATACAAAGGGTTTGGCCATTATCAAAAAACGGTAATAACTCAAAAACGGTTTGGGCAAATATTGCAATCGCTTTTTAACTTCCCGACTAGCTAGACATCTGAAACTTTCAGAAAAGCTCAGAAAACGTTGACAATGCATTTTTTAAATATTTTTAGCCAACTGTTTCGGATATCTGCTGCCTTCAGCAGCGTTTATGTGGTTAAAGAGAAAAATCATTTAACTAACTTCCCGACCAGCTAGACATTTGAAACTTTCAGAATAGTTCATAACACGGTGAAAATGCATTTTTTAAAAATATTTTTAACCAACTGTTTTGGATCTCTGCTGCCTTCGGCAGCTTTACCAGTACAAATCTTGCAATCGATTTTTAACTGACTTCCCGACTATCTACACATTTGAAATTTTCAGAAAAGCTCAAAACACGGTGACAATGCATTTTTTAAATATTTTTAGCAAATTGTTTCGGAGTCACTACTGCCTTCAGCAGCGTTTACATGAATCAACAGAAAAATTATTTAACTAACTTCCCCACCAGCTAGACATTTGAAACTTTCAGAATAGTTCAGAACACGGTGAAAATGCATTTTTTTTAATAATATTAGTCAACTGTTTCGGATTCCTGCTGCCTTCGGCAGCGTTACCAGTACAAATTTTGCAATCGATTTTTAACTGATTTCCCGACTAGCTGAAATTTGCAATTTTCAGAAAAGCTCAGAACACGGTGACAATGCATCTTTTAAATATTTTTTGCTAACTGTCTTCGGTCAAATGACAATTCTTTTTAACATTATGTACATATTTCTAAAGGTGTATAAGGAAGTCATGTGGTGCCCACAGCAGATTTTTTCTTTAATGACTCTTTGCATTTATGTTATTAGATATTTTAATATTTTTCAAATCTCAAATACAATACATTATAATGATTTTTAATTATAAATGATTATGAAACATGATGATATACGACACACTTTTAATATTAATAAAAACCTAAGTATATAAAAAAGCCTTTCAAATAGTTAGGAAAAAATAAAAAACACAAAATACGTAAAAAAAGACGGAAAAAAATGACAACCCTATTTTGTGGCGAGTAATTTTTTTTTTTTTTTTTTTTTTTTTTTTTCGGCGCGTGAATCTGAGTTGAAATTTCAGGCCCTGTATATAAATATATATTAGTATAATTTTGAAATTATTTGGATATATAAAGTTATGTAAGTAAGATGAGGCAGTGAAACTACACAAAATAATAATAATAAATATTATTACTGATATTTATTTTTCAAATATATCAGAAATTTCTTTCATAAACAATATTTCATAACAAGAGAGATGGAGAGAGATAGTTGGTGTTGCTTGGATGGAGTTACTTACGTCGGGATTGTTCATGAGGGACCTAACCACTAACCATGCGAGCTTCGAAAAAACCACGTAAAACGACCGGGGATTGAACATGGAACTTCCAGTATACAATCTTATAGAGCAGAAAGTTTCAAAAGCTGTTGGGTCATAAATAGGGACAGAGAAATGATAAAACTTGCTATTATTTATAAATTAAATTTTTACTATCAGGATAGTGACTTTTTTTTTTTTTTTTCGGGGGGGGGGGGGGTCAATATTCTTCATTATTAAACATATAATCAATATGGATTTTAAATATATCTAATGATTAAAACATATAAAATATTCGTAAAAACTCAAATAATTGCAGAAATGAAACGACAATCAACTTTTCTTGGTGAATATAAAGCCACGATTATTGTAATGTCTCATGAATTAAACATATAAATAAATATATATATATATATATATATATATTCAATATTTTAAAGCGATTTTTTGAACAAACCTTTATATATTCATGAATATAAACGACAGCTTTGTACAAGCAAATAGAAAATTTCTAACTTTTTACAGCTTCAGGACATTTTGACTATTTCTATATATAGGGCGCACTATAAATTATTATCTTTTGTTGATTTTTTGTTGTTTGCATGAATATTACCATCCTCAATATTTCAATGGAATGTATATGGTAAAACATATATTATACTTAATAATTAAAAATTTTCTATCATCCACCTGAATATATTTATACAACTCAGACGACAAAATATATTTAAGCAGTAACTTAACGAGATGATGGTTCTCTTTAATATAAGAACATACCTCCACATCTGGATAAAAATTTATTAATGAATTTTATTCTATCTCCTATTTTTCGGTTATGACGATGAATACTTGCCTACCAGTATATCCTGATCTACTAAATTGGAGTGCCTATTACATTTTTGAAAACAAAATTTTGAATATTTTTATTCTTATTTGCTATTTATGAACTACCGAAATCGTAATTTTATGAGGCATGTTCTTGCTTCCTAACTCCTTGGTATTAAAAAAAGGTATAGATATACAGAATAAATCTAAAGCAAAGAAAAGTTAAGAATATATATATATATATATATATATACAAATATATATACATATAAATATATATACATATATATATATATATATATATATGATGTTGTTGTTTGTTTTCTAAATAATTAGATATTAAACAAATGATTAAAATTCCAAAAATTAATAAAATAAAACACTGTTTTTTTTTTTTTTTAACTCCCATATATTATTTGGTTAAACTTATTGTTGCAACACAAATATCGATTTTTTTTTTTTTTTTCCAGGTAATGGAATGCATATGACTTATAATTATTAAAATAGTGCGCATTTAATGCTATGAAAAAAAAAAGAAAAAAGGAAAGAAAAGAAAAGAACTATGCTATAATTTAATTACAGAATTTTATTTTATTTTTATTTTATTTTAAACAGAAACTACAGAATGCTGCACTGTAGTAACATGTTTTTTTCTTTAAATTTTGCATAACGTATTGTTTAATTTGAATCAGCCTTTCTCTTCTGTTTTATTTAAAATAGATAGAACAAATGCGTCGTAAAAAACATGAATTATTAACCGTTATGTATAAACCGTTAAATATTGCTTAAGTGTGAAATTTATTTATATTTAAAAACGTATTTTGTCTTATTCTTTAAATAATGTATGAGTTAAGCATTTATTTAATAAATTTAACTCTTGCAGTTTTTTCGAAACCCAAAATGCATTCTTATTTTCGTTATAAGAGTAAAAACATTCTTCTATATATTATAAAAATAATTCATAATGCTTTTAAGAAAATCTAATCCTTTCATATTTTTTTTCTTTTTTTTTTTCTGACTTTGTTTCTCTCCAATATTTTCAAAAATATTTTGTATTAGAGACATTTCCTTAAAAAGTAAGATGCCCTTACCAATTTGTTCGAAAATATCATATCTTTACAAAATAAATGATCCTTTGTATGCTTTCAGTTATGATTTATATAAGAAAGAATGTCTTTTACCAATATATATATAAGAAACTTAACTTTAAAACAATAGGTAAGAATTTATGCATATTTTGTATTACGAACTTTATTTCGTACGAACTTTATTTTTTATAAACCCAATTTAGCGTTTAAACATTATAGGTGAAACTTCATTTCCTATATTCAGAAAATTATACAATATTAGAAGCTAAAATAGGCAAACATTAAGGAATAGAAAAATTCCAAATACCGAAATCGTTTAGTTACAAAATGTTTTTTACTGTACATAGTTTTTAAAAGTACTAATCACACTGAAATTTCTATAAAAATGAAAATGCATAAAGATTATTATGTATAAAAGAAATTCATTCATTGAAAAAAAAAAAAAAAAAAAGAAAAAAGAAAAAGAATGAACACAAAACGTAAACTATTTTAAGAGTAAAAGTACAATCATAGACCAAAAAAAAAACCTTTTGAAACCGAAAATTCTTTTAAAAAAGCTTTGAATTTGAAAAAATTTGAAAGAAGAGTATCATTATTTTTAAAGTGGGGTAAGCTATATTTAAAGAGATATGGCTTTACAAAGGAGATCTTCAGGTACATCAAAAAAGGAAATCTATATATTATTTTTAATTTAGACAAAGAAATAAAAAAAGAAAGAAAAAAGAAAAAAGTACCAAAACCACAATAAAAATTTACGACACTATACTTTTTCTCTATGTTATTTTCAAATCAGTCTATATAGTTGCGTTTGTTATTGCTTAGATCATATTATATATATATATATATATATATATATAAATTTCAAAAAATTAATTCTTTGTAGAAAAATATACCTTATAATGACTTACACATTCATTAAAAATAATAATATGTAGAATAAATGTACGAGTATTAGTTCTAGAAAATAGTTTTTACATTATATATGAAACATACTTAGATTTGAAAAAGGCTAGTTAAAAATTGAGAAAAAAAATAACCTCAATATGTTTTTATCTAATTTATTCTACTAGATTTTTACTATTTAAATTTTGTACGCAAATAAGTAATGAAAAAAAAAATAGTAATAATAAAATCAAACCGATTTTTTTTTTTTTTTTTTTTTTTTTAATGCTAAAATTTTATATCTCAGTTCTCAGTTTATAATATACGTTTTAAAGGCAAAACTATATATATATATAAAAAAAAAAAAAAAAAAAAAAAAAAGAAAGAAAAGTGATGCAATGGAAATAGAAGCGAAAAAGAACTAAAAGTTTTAATTGTAAATTTACTGAAATGAAACGTATTCAATTACTAATATGATAAGCTACTTACTAATAATGTCACGTAGATGCCGTGAAGAGCCAAAGGGAACACTCGAAGTGAAGTAACAAACGTAGTTTATTAGCAAAACAAACTTATAATACAGCTACATTCGGCTGAGAACATACTCAAACTGAGGAACAAGTCGCTTATATACAATATTCGAATATTCCAGAATACAAGATTAACATAAATTAGAATATTCTAGAAACTGATAGAATAGGAAATTAAATATGCAAAGATAATTATAAGAATTTAGAAATAATTATTTAGAGTCTTTAAATTTTGATGCCCCCGGATGGAATCGAACCGAGGCCGTCTGGGTGACAGTCCAAAGACATACCTCTATGCCACGGCGGCTGCGAAGAAAGCTGACTTTGTGGCATTGCCCTCCTTTCAAAGAACAGCGCCTCGCTGATTTTAAGACTTCTGGGTTAGAGCTCTAGTTCTCAAACGCGTCATTGGTCCCCTGTAAGTACCGTTCGTTTGAGCTTGAACGGCATCATTCGAATTTTGTGTGTCTTCGTTCTCAATCTGCTTGTCCGGATCATAGTAGGGTTTCATACGTAATACAAGGACAACATCTCTTGGTTTTCTTCTTCGCGAGGCAGGATCAAAATCTTGCACTTCATAAGTGACGTCTGACAAACGACGTAAAACCTGATACGGCCCAAAATACTGTCTTAAAGGCTTTTCGGAGAGGCCGACTTTTCGGACTGGAGTATACACCCATACGAGATCTCCAGGAGCATAAGAAACCATTCGGTGTTTGTAGTCGTAACGTCGACGGTCTTTATCTTGGGCTTTCAGATTTCTCACTCGGGCTAGCTGCCTGGATTCTTCAGCTCTGGCAATAATCTTGGCTATGTGATCGTCGTCTATGTCATCAGTGCAAAATGGTAACATTGTGTCCAGTGTCGTTTCAGCTTCACATCCGTGAAGCAAATAAAAAGGCGTAAAACCCGTCGTCTCCTGTTTAGCGGTATTGTAAGCAAAGGTAACAAATGGTAGAATTTCATCCCAATTTTTATGCTTTGTATCCACGTACATGCACAACATGTCGGCAAAAGTTTTATTAAACCTCTCGGTCAGTCCATTTGTTTGAGGGTGATATGCTGTCGTCATACGATGATCGATATTACACAATTCGACGAGAGCGGAAACAAGTTTGGATTGGAAGACAGCTCCACGGTCTGTGATAATTACTCGGGGAGCTCCCTGCCTTAAGAGAATTTCTTCGAGCAAGAACTTCGCTACTTTTTCGGCTTGAGCTGTCGGTAAGGCTTTCGTTGCGGCATATCTCGTTAAGTAATCCGTGCAGACTATGATCCATATGTTCCCACGAGTAGATTTCGGAAATCTTCCTAGAAGATCGACCCCAATGCGATGGAAAGGTGCTATGGCTGGAGGAATGGAAACTAAGCGTCCAGCAGGTCGTTGAGGAACGGATTTTCTCCTCAGGCATTCTCGACAGTGCATCACATATCGAACAACATTTCTGTACATCACCGGTCATTAAAACCTTTTGCGGATTCTGTCATAAGTTTTCGCAAAACCAAGATGTTCTGCTGTGGGAGCGTCGTGGAAATGTCTTAATATGTCCGCTTGTAGATGTTTGGGAATGACTGGCAGCCACGTCAGGGTCAAAATTCTTTCTGCATAGTACTCCGTCAATTAATTCAAATTCCCTTTTATCCGCGTTGGTGGAGTTATTCGACAAAATAATTTTTGCAAGATCTGGGTCTTTCTTCTGTTCAATCGCAAGGTTCATACGCGTAGTCACAGCTAGAAATTTCTCTAGCGTCTCAATTTTTTCGTCCAATGGATTCCTCGAGAGTGTGTCAGCGTCCCTGTTCTTCTTACCGGTTTTGTATATCACTGAGAAATCATGTTCTTGAAGGCGAAGGGCCCATCTTGCCAGTCTTCCTGAAGGATCCTTTAGACTCATAAGCCATCGTAGTGAATAATGATCCGTTACAACAGTAAAATGTTTTCCGAATAGATACGGCCGGAATTAGTTGATAGCCCATACGATTTCAAGGCATTCCCTTTCTGTGGTGGAATAATTCTTTTCGGCTTTTGTCAAGGTTCTTGAGGCGTAAGCTATAACTTTTTCGGCATTGTTTTGAATTTGCACAAGGACTGCCCCAATACCATACCCACTGGCATCTGTATGAATTTATGTAGGGGCGCTTTCGTCGTACATTCCTAAGAATGGATCAGAAGTGAGGGCTGACTCCAGACTGTTAAATGATTCGGCCTCTTCAGGACCCCAATGGAACTTCGCATTGCCTTTTAGAAGCAACTGCAAGGGTTCGGCGAGATAACAAAAGTCCTTAATAAATCTTCGGAAGTATGAGCAAAGTCCAAGAAAGCTTCGTATATCATGTACATTCTTTGGAGTTGGAAAATTGCTTACGGCTTTCACTTTGTCGGGATCTGGACGGACGTCACTACTAGAAACAAGATGTACCAGTATTTTTACTTCTTTGGCTGCAAATAGACACTTCTTCGGGTTGAGTACAATACCAGCTTCCTGAAGACATTTCAAAACAAGCCTTAGTCGGGTGAGATGTTCTTCAAAAGTTTCTGAAAATACTATAATGTCGTCTAAATAACAAAGACACACAGTCCATTTTAAATTGCTTAGCAAATTGTCCATCATTCTTTCGAAAGTCGCAGGTGCGTTACAAAGTCCAAACGGCATAACTTTAAATTCGTATAAGCCTTCGGGGGTTATGAATGCCGTCTTCTCTCGATCCGCTTCGTCTACTTCTATCTGCCAATACCCATAAAGGAGGTCCATGGAAGAAAAGAACTTGGCGCCTTTCAAACAGTCTAGCGTATCGTCGATACGAGGTAGAGGATAGACATCTTTTTTCGTGATCTTATTGAGCTTCCGATAAACTACACAAAAACGCCAGCTTCGATCTTTTTTCCTATCGAGCATCACGGGTGAAGACCAGGGGCTTTCAGATGGCTGGATGATACCTTTATAAAGCATTTTCTGAACTTCTTCACAAATGACGTGTCTTTCGGTCGGTGATACACAGTATGCTCGTTGGCTGATTGGAGCATGATAACCTGTATGAATCCTGTGTTTCACATTCGTCCGTGAGGCTGTCGACTTATCAGTCATCTCGGAGATTCCAGAAAACTTTTGAAGCAGTTCGGCTAGCTTGGTTCTTTGTTCGTTGTTCAACTCAGGGGACATCATTCAAGAGCAGTCCATCAGGGAATTTGACGTGTTTCGTGTATTCAGGCCATCCGTCGTGTCGGCAATCGCACATAAATGTCCTTCATTCAAGGGTTCTTCTAGGCCTAGGCACATTCCTTTAGGAATTACTTGGTTTCTGGACTGGAGGTTGGCGACACAGATTTCATTTTGCCCGTTATGGTATAAGGTAAACATGGATGGTATAGCAAAATTCTTCTCGAAGAGCAGATTTTTATTGCCGTCTATGACTACATTTACCTCTTTTCGTACTTGGCATACTGAAACTGCTATTTTATTTAAAGATTGGGGCTTAAGGGTATAGTCTCTTGTGGCATACAACTTCCAGGCGTCCATCGCTGCGAGGTCTTGACAAACGTCTTCTAAAAACAGTTCACTCTGTCCAAAGTCTATCACCGCTTTAGAAGTTTCCAAAAGTCCCATCCAAGGATTATGTCATGACTACAATGCGGCAAAACAATGAATTCAAATGGCAGCTCTCTGCTAATTATGTGAACACGTAAAACACATTTTCCCACCGGCCGGACAAAATTTCCATCGGCGACTTTCAGCATAACATTCTTGGCTTCAGAAAACATAACCTTTTTTAGGGATCGACGATACTTATCGGAGACGACAGAAAATGAGGCTCCAGAATCCACAGATTACAGTGGCACTGGTTACAGTGGCATATGTTGGTCGTCGGGGTGTTCTGGGTGTTGATGAAACGGGGGCTAAGACTCTTTGAACTTCATCTTGGACTATTTCTTCTAGGAATTGCGTACATGGCTCTGAAGGTTCTTTCGTCTGATTGGTCAGTCGATGGACTTCCTCCTGTACAATTTGGCGGATAAGCGAGACCAAATCTGGTTCCTCTTCCATAGCTGCCACTGGTACGACGTTTGGAAGCCTCTCAAATCTTCTTCGTCCAACCCTCTAGTGTTTCATGTCCTCAATGTAGTTGCACCATTTAATAAAATCCGTTGTTGTGCTGATTTCTTTCGTTAACAGGGTTTGATAAATGTCCTCCGCAATGCCTTTCATTAGGTGAGACACTGTTTCGTCTTCGGTCATTGAAGGATTAATTTCCTGGCACAGACCTAAGACACTCTGTATATAGGACTGCGTACTCTCTCCTAACCGCTAGGCTCTGTACTTCAATTGCTCCTTCGCCTTTCTGGTATACTTTTGTCGGTCGCCGAAGAGTCCGCTTAATTCTTTCTTGAACACTTCCCAGGAATTCAGAGTATCTTCATTGTTTACCTACCACTGTTTTGCCGTACCATCTAGGAAGAAATAACAATTGGCTAAGCACATCATGTCATCCCATTTGTTAAATTTAGCCACTCGATCGTATTCTGTAAGCCATTTCAGAGGATCTTCTCCAGGCACTCCTCGGAAGGTCGATGGGCTCCTTTGCTGCTGGTAGGTAGGAGTCAGTACGGTGGGCTTGGTCTCTTCTGACAATTTGGTCTCTTCCGGCATTTTTGTTTTCTTTTTGCTGTCGGGAAAGTAAAGTCCGTATTCGGGAGCTTGTCCTCTTAAACGAAGACTTCTGCGAAGATCACCACTGTTATCCACGTTTGCAAGGTTTAGTACCCGGCGCCTCCACCAAAAATGTCACGTAGATGTCATGAAGAGACAAAGGGAACACTTGAAGTGAAGTAACAAACGTAGTTTATTAGTAGAACAGACTTATAATACAGCTACACTCGGCTGAGAACATACTTAAACTGAGGAACAAGTCGCTTATATACAGTATTCGAATATTCCAGAATACAAGATTAACATAAATTAGAATATTCTAGAAACTGAGAGAATAGGAAATTAAATATGCAAAGATAATTATACGAATTTAGATATAATTAATTAGAGTCTTTAAACTTACACGCCCCCGGCTGGAATCGAACCGAGGCCGTCTGGGTGACAGTCCAAAGACATACCTCTATGCCACGGCGGCTGCGAAGAAAGCTGACTTTGTTGCAATAACAAATATCATAAATTGAAGAATTATTTTTAAAACAAATACGCGTATATTGAACAACAGCAACAACAACAAAAATGTACTTGGCATCCTGAAACTGCTATTTTATTTAAAGATTGGGGATTAAGGGTGTAGTCTCTTGTGGCATACAACTTCCAGGCGTCCATCGCTGCGATGTCTTGACAAGCGTCTTCTAAAAACAGTTCACTCTGTCTACAGTCTATCACCGCTTTAGAAGCTTCCAAAAAGTCCCATCCAAGGATTATGTCATGACTACAATGCGACAAAACAATGAATTCAAATGGCAACTCTCTGCTAATTATGTGAACACGTAAAATACATTTTCCCATCGGCCGGACAAAATTTCCATCGGCGACTTTCAGCATAAGATTCTAGGCTTCAGAAAACAGAACCTTTTTTAGGGATCGACGATACTTATCGGAGACGACAGAAAACGAGGCTCCAGAATCCACTAGGGCTCGTATCGGCTTTTTATCCACGATTATGTCTAGTTGGTTACCAGTCATCTTTGCGGTCGACGGTGGATTTTCAACACATGCGGCCTCACCTCCTTGGAAGGTCGCTCCGTTTAGTTTTCCTCATTATTGCGGCTTGGAGATCGACTTGATCGACGATATAGCGACGGTGATCTGAAACGGCGTGTTGGAGATCGGCCTCTAGTTGGACTAGTAGATGAACGGCGAGTGAAAATTGGTCGGCGAGGTTCATATTCTGCGTCAGTTTCTTCAGGGTTCTGTCGGTGACGTCGATAGCTGTCGAAAATAGATTTTCTTTCTCTGCAATAACGCACAACATGTCCAGGACGTCCATAGTGGAAGCAGACTGGTCTGTTGTCAGCTGTTCTCCAGAAGTCAGTTTTTCTCGGCTGCGTGGGTGATCTCTGGACAGGAACTCTGGATTCTTTGGTTACAGTGGCATATGTTGGTCGTCGGGGTGTTGATGAAACGGGGGCTAAAACCCTTTGAACTTCATTTTGGACTATTTCTTCTAGGAATTGCGAACATGGTTCTGAAGGTTCTTTCGTCTGGTTGTTCAGTCGATGGACTTCCTCCGGTACAATTTGGCGGATAAGCGAGAATAAATCTGGTTCCTCTTCCATTGGTGCCACTGGTACGACGTTTGGAAGCCTCTGATATCTTCATCGTCCAACCCTCTTCTGCTTCATGTCCTCAATGTAGTTGCACCATTTAATAAAATCCGTTGTGGTGCTGATTTCTTTCGTCAACAGGGTCTGATAAATGTCCTCCGCAATGCCTTTCATTAGGTGAGACACTTTTTCGTCTTCGGTCATTGAAGGATTAATTTCCTGGCACAGACCTAAGACACTCTGTATATAGGACTGCTTACTCTCTCCTAACCGCTGGGCTCTGTACTTCAATTGCTCCTCCGCCTTTCTGGTATACATTTGTCGGTCGCCGAAGAGTCCGCTTAGTTCTTTCTTGAACACCTCCCAGGAATTCAGAGTATCTTCATTGTTTACGTACCACTGTTTTGCCGTACCATCTAGGAAGAAATAAACATTGGCCAAGCACATCATGTCATCCCATTTGTTAAATTTAGCCACTCGATCGTATTCTTTAAGCCATTTCAGAGGATCCTCTCCAGGCACTCCTCGGAAGGTCGATGGGCTCCTTTGCTGCAGGTAGGTAGGAGTCAGTACGATGGGCTTGGTCTCTTCTGACAATTTGGTCTCTTCCGGCATTTTTTTTTTTTCTGTCCGTATTCGGGAGAATGTCCTCTTAAACGGAGACTTCTGCGAAAATCACCACTGTTATCCAAGTTTGCAAGGTTTAGTACCCGGCGCCTCCACCAAAAATGTCACGTAGATGTCGTGAAGAGCCAAAGGGAACACTCGAAGTAAAGTAACAAACGTAGTTTATTAGCAGAACAGACTTATAATACAGCTACACTTGGCTGAGAACATACTCAAACTGAGGAACAAGTCGCTTATATACAATATTCGAATATTCCAGAATACAAGATTAACATAAATTAAAATATTCTAGAAACTGTTAGAATAGGAAATTAAATATGCAAAGTTAATTATAAGAATTTAGAAATAATTATTTAGAGTCTTTAAATTTACATGCCCCCGGATGGAATCGAACCGAGGCCGTCTGGGTGACAGTCCAAAGACATACCTCTATGCCACGGCGGCTGCGTAGAAAGTTGACTTTGTGACGAATATCATAAATTGAAGAACACAAATACGCGTATATTAAACAACAACAACAACAGCAAAAATAACAAGAAGAATTTAGTTTTAAAGGAAATATTCTATGATGCACGGACCAAAAATTATTATCTTTAAATTGTAGTTTATTAAATTTAACTTTCTGGAATATGAGAAACTTACATATTCATTAAAAACAAATATGTATATGTAAAACTGCTGACCAGACTTTTCAGGAAATATTATAAAACTTTTTTATAAAGCATATTTTAACGAAATTTTGTAAAGAAATCACTATTAGTAAAATTTTTTAAAGTAGATAATAAAATTAATTTATTTTGAATAATAATATTTTTTTCAGTATATATATATATATATATATAAATATGTATAAAAAATTAACTATATATAAAAAATATATATAACTATAACTATATATAACTTCAAATTGTTTTCACAAATATATATATATATATATATATTTGTGAAAACAGTTTTTTTTTTCATTTTTTTTTTTTTTTTTTTTTTTTAATCCGAGTATAATACAAAAATTATTAGCCATGTGAAATTTTAACAGCGACATAACTGTAAATGATTATCAAATATATTTTTCAATAACTACATTAATACTATATACGATATACTATTTTTGTTAGATTTTTAAAAATGACTATAAAAATTGAAAGATAAAGAGCTAATTTATCGTTTTTATAATATAGAAACACAAAATCGACTTTGTAGATATTATTTTACATTAAGTAACATAGATTGTAAATGAGTCGATTACTGGAAATTTTCTAAGATTTCTGTAAATTTAAAGTATAATTTGGCATTTTATTTTGTTTTAATAATAATAATATATATATATATATATTTATTCGAGAGATTATTTTTTTAACCGTATGTTCCTCTTAAATTTATATATACATATGTTTTGGTCACTTATTATATTTTCTTTTTAAAAAAAAAATGAAAATTCTTTTTATTTATTTAATTATTTCTGGTATTCGTTTTGGTTGAGAATTGATTTTTAAATGATGTTCTATACCATTTCTGTAAAATATGGGATTAAATTTAATGAGTAAAAGTAAATTACAAATGCATATATAAAATATAATTTAATCATTCAAAATTTAAATTTTTAAATATTAAATTCTCAATTTATTTTACTTATACATTTTGAACTAGCTGTTGCGCAGTGGTTTGGACATACGAACTATGCACTGGTTTGGACATACATTTTCTCAACGCTGAAAAAACATATTTTCTGTTGCCATTTACTTTCCGAAAATGGGGCAACTCCTTTACTTCCGCATTTGCAATAGCCATTTTAATTCATCGCAAAAATTGATATATATATACTTGTTGAGTCTTGCGTTTGCCTCCAAGGCAGTAGCACGTGTTTTCACCTGATGAAGAAAGGCTACGTCCTTTCGAAACCGGTTGTGCTGACTTAAAATTTATGGTGTGTGAAGAAGTTGTAATATCTTTCTGTAATATATATATATATAAATAAATAAATAAATAAATAAATAAATATATATATATATATATATATATATATATATATATATATATCAAAATCCGCCAAGGGAATTCTATGCTACAGCTATACCAAAGACATTTTAGTGAATACAATTAGTTTTGATAGGGAATGAAACCCAGTTACTGCATGCCTTTATACGGAACAATAGAATAAATTAAGTCCTGTCGTAATGAGAAAAATATGGCACATTTCTTTTTGTGTCTCTTTTATTTATTTTATTTTTCCCCAGATAATACATGCAATCGTTACTTTATAATTAAAAGAACTAAATACAGAAATTGGAAGCACTTTATAAAAATAATTATTTCAAATGCACGAAATAATAATAATAATAAATACCTGTGAATCACTATTGCTTACGATAAAATATGTTTTATATAAAATCTATTTTTTTAAGTGAAACATAAATTTTAGAAAGGACTTTTAAAAAATCGTCTGCGTAAGAAAATGCCGAGTTTCAAATTTAAAAACAAAACAACAACGAATAAACGGTCGAGTTTTTGTCAAATATAGTCATTTTAAATTATATAAATTCGTAGATATAATTTTTAATTGGTTACCAAACCATCTTTTTGCTCATATATCTGTAAATCTAATTAAAATGTTTAAAGGTTAGATGGATATAATTTTAAGTTTTATACAGACGTAAACCTGAGCCAAGTGTCATTAAATTCTCTCTTGTTTTTTTTCTAGTGATATCCGGTCTGTATACCTCCACACATTACATGAAAACAGATAGAATATTAATAAATCATTTTGGGGTTCACTGATGAATAAAACATAAAGAAAATGCAATTTAATTTCCATTCAGTGCGTTTTATTGACAAAAGCTTTATTGCGCATGTGCAGGCGTTTTTTATCCATATCTCTTAATCTAATCATTTTTTTTAAATTTTCGATATATATTACTTTATAGGGATGAAGACCAAAATTCCTGCGAAGTTTCGTTAACTTATACCGAGCCAATTTCGCGTGATACCCGGGAAAAAATAGCTTTCAGACATACAAACACGACGGCACGCACACATACACACACACAAACATTTCTGAAGTCATTTTCGGCTTCCATGGTCAACGTCAACGTAGTTGATTCGGAGTACCTGCAATCGGTCGCAACCGTTGCTTACCTCCATCGAAAGTGCCAAAAAACATAAAAATAATTTTACAGAAAAGAAAAAATTAAAAAGCGGAAGGCTTTTTAATTAAAAAAATAAATTTAGAATTTAGTCTCAGAAACTCTCCCACGTTAGCAGGGGAATTAACCTGAGTAAAGCAGCAGGAGATTAAAAAAAATATATATATATATATAAAAAAAAAAAAAAAAAAAAAAAAAAAAAATTAAAATCTCCTTGAAAATATAAGTGCAGCAGAAAACAGCTGCGTGCGTTGACGAAGACAGTCTGGACGGTGAAAAGGAGAATAGAGCTGAGCAGGGCGCCCCAAGGGGCACAGGAAATCGCTCGGAGTCCCGCAATTAATAAAAAAAAAAGGGGGCCATACATATTTTTTTTTTTTCCTAAGAATTCTATCAGGAAATAAAAATAAAAAGGACAGAGGAGGATTAAAGAGAAATAAAATGCAGTTTCAGATCGAATCCCGGTTTCCATCCAGAAACTAAGTTCTGAGGTGGATCCGTGGACCAATCAGCAAACAGCAAGTTATTCTCAATCCTCTCTGAAAAATTTTGAGCTAAAAACGACGGAATTATGTCCTAGGCGACCCGGCCAATCAGAGCGCGAGGCTCTGACCAATCCGGGATCGCTTTTGGGCATCCCGTCAGAAGACAGCAACTGAAGTAACAAACTTAATAAAAACGATAAAACTTAATAAAAATAGCCAAATAATAAAAAAATAAAAAACGGCAGTTCATAATTTTGAGAGGAGACAACAAAAATTTAGAGGAATTCATGAGTAGAGAGGTGGAAATCGCGACTGTAAAAAATAAAACAGTACATAGGCCTGATGCTAGGGTTAGCCAACTCTAGAGAAACATTTCGTTTGCTCTAGGGAGAAAAATAATTTTGTGAGGAAATACACTGTTATGTAACTCCAGATGTAATAATTCTACTCTTCTTAGAGACGGGCAGAAAGTCGATTCCCCTAGTTAAAATAGCTAAGGGTCGTTTCTTTCCACGACCGACTCCAGGATCGTAGCGATGAATTGAGTTCAACAGAGGATTTCCAACATTGGGGATAGATCTGTGAAACTTCATCGTAAGTTTTCGAATTTCGGCAAAGATTGGCCTAATTCGAAGATCTCGGTGAATAGCATCATTGCGGACATAACGAGTAGCTTTGACAAACCTACGTAAAAGATTATTTTGGAATGTCTGAATTTTTCTTAACTGAGTTTGAGCAGCAGAACCATAGATCATGCACCCATAGGTAATGATCGGACGAATCATAGATTTGTATAATAATAATTTATTCTTAAGAGACAGGCGGCTATTATAAGCTAAAAGAGAATGAAGGGCTTTTGCGGCCTTGTCAGCTTTTATCAGAGATTCTGAAATGTGACGAGACCACGTTAATTTAGAATCTAGGTAAATTCCTAGGTATTTATAGCAAAGTTCCCAGGGTATCGGCTGATTATTAAGTAGGAAGTTAGTGGAGGTGTCATATTTTTTATTTGTGAAGAAAATGGCGGCACTTTTGGAGTTATTAACTTTGATTCTCCATTTTCTTAACCAGATCGAAAATTTATTTAAATAAGTCTGGAGTACTTCAAAAACGGCTTTTGTTGTGCGTTTGTGACAACAGATGGCAGCATCGTCAGCGAAAGTCGCTAATTTGACATCCGGATCTTTCGGCATGTCATTGACGTAAATATTAAAAAGAAACGGTCCGAGCAAGGAACCTTGGGGGACAGAACTAAAAATGGGTGAAGGATTAGAATAAGAATTACCAACTTTAACAGAAAAGGTTCTATTGTTGAGATAGTCATGCAATATTTTAGTTAATTGGTCTGGGAGACCGATAGATATTAGTTTGTGGATAAGGCCGTCATGCCATACCTTATCGAAAGCTTTTTGAACATCTAAGAATATAATTCCAGTGACTCCATTTTGGAGCCCGTCATGAATGATTTCACTCACCCTCCATAATTGATGTTGAGTGGAGTGTTTCGGACGAAATCCGAATTGCTCCGGCATTATGACGTCATGAGAGTCAGTAAACTCATTCAAGCGCTTTACTAGAACATATTCATAGATCTTCGACATGCAACTGAGAAGAGAAATTGGCCTGTAGTTTTCCGGCGCATGCGCATTCGTTCCAGCGCCCTTCGGAATTGGAACGATCACGCTGGCTTTCCAGCTATCAGGGAAGATATTTAAAATAAGCATGCGGTTAATTAAAAAAGCTATATAAAAAACAAAATTAAGGGGGAGGTTAATAAGCATATTAGTGGTTATATTATCCTTGCCCGGGGCCTTGTTCTTTTTGAGACCAGAGACATAGTTGATAATTTCAGAAGGAGTAGTAGGTTTTAGAGTATTTGTGGTATTTTTGTTGAGCAAGTTATTGACACTATTATCAACTATTGTAGCTATCCTAGGATTTAAAACATCGTGGTGAGGTGAAAACTGACTTCTAAGACTGAGAGCAATTGCCTCAGCCTTTTCAGTGTTAGTAACTGCCATCCCGTTGGGGCTGTCAATAGCTGGAATGCGTGTTTCTGGCCTACGAATACGGGAAGAATACTTCCAAATTGTGTTGTCTTTAGTCGAGAGACTTTCGACAAAGTTGTTGTAGTGAGTTTTACTGTACTCCAGAATTGCAGCTTTAGCCCTCCTAGCAAGCATATTAAACCTGCTTCTAAAATACGGGGACCTATTGACCTGCCAGAGTTTACGAGCACGATTTCGTTCTCTGACCATCTGTCTGATATCGTCAGGTAACCGGAAATAATTACCAGCCCTCTTTCTAGGAACTGAGCTATTGCTATATGCATCTTGAAGTTTTTCCTCAAGCATACTGATAGCACTCTCAGCTTCAGACTTAGTAGATGGAATAATTGAGGGCGGCTGAGTGTCAGCCAGGATCTCCGTGTAGTGGCTCCACCTAGTGGTGAGAGACGCAGGTAAATCTAAAAAATAATTATCAGTCCGGAAACTGACAATTACAGGCAAATGATCAGAATTAAGCTCGTGTAGCGTTTGAATGCTATAATTATAAGGGAAATTGCGGGTGATAGCAAAATCTATAACATTATTACTTCTGGTTGAGGTGGGTTCAGGGGAGGCTATAATTTCAGCATGATTTTGATCTACCCACCTTCTGATGATATTTCCTCTACGATCATTAGAGGGGCAATTCCAAGTCAAATGCTTGGCATTAAGGTCACCCGCAATAATAAAATTTGAATAAAGATTAGTGAGATGGGAGAGTTCTCGCTCGAGCAGGTCATTCCTTGCAGAATTAGGAGGAATATATACCGCTGCAATGAGTAATTTTGGAATATTTGGGAAGTCTAAAATAATAGGCGTAGCTTCAATGGAATTTAGATTTGGGACTTTAATGAAAGTAGCATTGAAGCCGTTCTTAAGATAAATAGCAGTGCCGCCACAGTGGTTGCCATTATAAAGCCTGTCAACATTGTATAATTTATAATTTGCAACTTTGGTGAAATTACCCTGGGAAAAGTGGGTTTCACTAACCAAGATGACATCTAAATTATTATTATACACAAAATCTTTAAACTCAGACGCTTGCCTCCGGAGGCCATTGGCGTTCCAGAAACCAAGCGTAAAACAAGAATTCAGATTCCCGTGGGGGGTGAAAGTGGAAAAAATGCCGGAATGAGAAACAGGGGGGAAAAACCCTCGCCCTCAAGAGTTATTAAACTCTCGTATAATAAAAATATTTTATCCATGTTCGTGGACGCAACACGAATTTTTGGAAGAGCCTCTTTCCAGGCCTTAACAATTAATTTTTTGTCATGACTTTTTTCTAAAGTCATGACGTAATTTAGGAATTCGGTTTCCGAACTTGCGTCAGCTGGGACAGAAGAATTCGGATTGGTCAATTTGACTGGGGGCGGGGCTAAGCTCTCGTTGCGCCCTGTGGCAGCCCCTGCAAAGCTGCAGGTCTGCTCCACCTTCCTACTTTGGAAAACCTTGGGTTTGGGTGTCCCTGTGACATCCTGGGGCTTACGCTTTGATTTCGCGTTTTTTGAATTTTGGTTTGGGAACTTAGGGCATTCCCGGAAATTAGCCGGATGGGCACCTCCACAATGAACACACTTGCAGGGCTCAGCAAAGGGCTTCCTGCAATTTTTTGAAGTGTGCTCCCCGGCGCATTTTACACACCGGGGCGCCAGATTACATGCCAGGGCTGAATGGAAGTAGCCCTGACAGTTGTAACATTGAGAGGGACCCTTTTTGCCCTTGTACAGTTCAACTGTAATTTGAGTTCCCATGAACTCTGTGATTTGAAATATTGACTCAGCTTCAATTTCAAGCTGGTTCTTTGGGATCGCCAAATGGAATAGCGGCATGAGGACCTTCTTCGAGGGGGGTCCTCTGTACATTTGGGTCACAGTGACACCCATGAACCCAGAAATGGAAAGTAATTGAGAAATTTCCTGAGGAGCAGTGTTGATGGGGAGTCCCCTAATCACTGCTTTGAGACACTTGTCTGCCTCAAGGAGATACGATTTGTATTGTATTTTTTCCTGAATCAGATGTTTTTGGATAAGACGGTATTCGTCTTCATTATCTACATTTAATTTCAGAAAGCGCCCCTGGGCCTTACTCCTGAGATTAGGAACAAGATTCCTCAACCCAGAGAGCAGAATTTGCCAATGGGGCGGAGGCACGATATGAAATGCAGGAACTTTTTTTCCTTTAATTTTAACTTCGGAATTTTGAGTGGTTGAAGGAGTAGCCTTCAAACCTTTCTTTGAACGCTTAGATTTAACATCCTGCCAGTTGTTATCATTTAAATCATCTTCCTCAATAGAACTGCCGTCATCATCCCCACGAGAGCGCTTAAGCTGATTGGAGCTTTCGCTCATCTCCGCGTCGGTAGATGGCGCCTCCAGTTCAGCTTCAGTGCCCTCGGTCCTACTCTGAGATTGACCCTCAGGAGAGCCAGAATTACTTAATTTACTATTACTGGGACCCGCAACAGGAGAATTGACAATGGGTGGTGTAGCAGAAAAGTCTATTGAGACTCCACTAACCTGGGAGAGTAGGCTAGCGGCCTGCCAAGCCATCAGTCTCTCCTTTTGAAGGGACGATCGCTTAGCAGCAGTGGTGGGGTCATCATTCTTTCTTTTATTGATGTTAGCCAGAGCAGCATCGTTGCAGGCTATACTAGCTCTAAGTTTTAGCATGAGCTCCTCTGCTTCATTGGGCGAGAGGAGTCGCAAATCAGTGTTTGGATACAGCGATGCAAACACAGGCTTATCCAAGATATTTGAGGTTTGGAGGGCTGATTCGCCACCGCCAATCCCCGTCTCCATAGAAGTAAGTGTGTCATTCATGATGATGATAATTAATTAGAAAAGCACAGATAAAAAAGACTTTATCTTCACGAGTGAAGGCCACTGATCCCCTCGGATAATAGCCTTGAAAAAGGCTCTTTAGGTCACAGTAGCACTTGCACTCTATTAAAACTAATTAATGCTTACGCCGCTAGATGGCGCAGCGCGGAGCTCTGAAAAGTACGTCCGCTCGCAACCAAAGTTGGAACGGGACTCCCCGGCTTCCATGGTGTGTGGAACGTGAATATATTGTATTTTTTTTTGTTGTTGTTTGTTTGTTTTTGTTTTATTCTGAACATTTTATAGACAGAAGTCTAATGTTATTACATTAGATGTTTTTGGAGTACTTTGAATCGCAAGGATGTCATCACAGCTGAGAATTATATTGAGAAAATTTAGAGTAGCTATAATTAGATATTTTATCATTATACACGTGGTGCAATGTAAAGATAATCAACTAATAAATTATGTTGTTTAGGTTTATCGTTAATTGTTTCCAGCGTTTACATTAAGGTCTGACATTAATTTTAAAATAATTGCCATAAAAATACATTATAAGAAGTCCCTTTTCACAATGATTGAAACAATCATTAATTTTGTTTTCACTTACCAGAAAAGATTAATGTAATACTGTATTTTAACTATTTATTAACTTTTATATAGTAAAATGCATTATATTTCATTTGTGTTTTAAATTGAACTAAGTTTTAGTGTTACGGTACCTAAAAAATTTATTAATAGAATACATTGATACACAAAGAGATATTCTGTCTAAATGTGATGTAATTATTACGTATATACAAACGAGAATGATAATTACAGGGTTCTTTAACATATTATTTAATGCGTAAAAATCATATAATGTAACATAATACTATTTCAGAGATGTTTGAAAATAATTTAACTAATTCAAAAATGCATAATATTTTATTTTTCTTAAAAAATTTATTACAAAAATAAAATAATATAAAAAATTAAGCATTGATTATTTCGTTACTTCAGTTCTATACACTGCGCAATCACAGAATAACATACTTTTGAAGCTATAATTTGAAATGTCTCATTTTGGCATGTTTTTACAATTAGTGAATCAATAAATTATGGCTGCATCTCATTCGTATTCTCGCATTGTCATAATGGCTTATTCGCGTGCATGGTTGTTCATTGTGTGACGTTTCCATGACAGTATGTCACTTGTCAAGTTAAAAATCCGCGTGCGAATAATATAAAGAGAGATTTTATTGCCTGTGGCGTGTATATAATTATGTTTTTCTCTGTGTACAAGCTCTTAAAAATTTAGTCCTTTGCCATAAAGATTATTTTTGTATCTTCATCATACAATATTGATTTTTCGATCTATATCTTTGGGAATAGGGAATGATACGTTATTTTAAAAATACACACATATTAAAAATTTAATAAAAGTAATTTGTACATTTGTTTTTTTTTTTTTCTATTAAAAATTTAAAGTTAGATTCAAACAAATAGATTTATAAAAAAAAAAAAAAAAAAAAAAAAAAAGATTGTGTTTAAGTGTATTTAAGTGGAAACATTTTTCTTCCATTTTGTTAAACATCACTTTTTAAAAGAATTTTTTCTAGACATTCAAAGAAATTTAAGAAAAAAGAATTAACAAATTTAATTATTACTCAAAACAGCTGAAAATTGAAAATATGCCTGGAAATGGAATAATGATGAAACTATGTCCTAATAACATGAGTAATAAAAGTTGAATAATGTTTTGATAAATAAATAAATAAAAAAAAAAAAAAAAAAAAGCATTAAAGAAACAGTAAATTTTAGTATATATATATATATATATATATATATATATATATATTAATAAATTAACTAGCTTAAAAGAATTTGATAAAATATAAATACCTAGATTCTTTTTTTTTTTTTTTTTTTTTTTTTTTTTTTTAATTGTATAGAGTAAAAGGGTTCGAATTATTGAATGCAAGAAAAGAAACTAACATACAAAATTTGGTGGTTAAAACTTGATTTGCATTATTCACTATTACGCAAATTAACTATTCTTTGATAATGTGGTCAGACGAAATAAAGAAGGACTATCAAATTAGGCACCTAAGAATTTCCTGTAAGATAACTGATACATACGTAAGACGCATAAATCAATGTTTGAGTATTGAGTGTAAAAAAAAAAAAAGAAGAAGAAGAAGAAGAAGAAGAAGAAGAAGAAGAATGTAGAGCCGCTTTTTGAACCACCATTTTCAGAGATTTAACACTAACTTACAAAATCAGAATGATTGTTAATTTTCCTGTAATATCTCCGTAATACATGCGAAAGGATATCTAAAAAGTGATTTACGTCACAATTTTCAAGAAAATCATTATAGCCGTTTTTGAGATACCGTCTTTCACAAAAACGTAACAGAATCAATTATTAAGAGGAAAACAATAGTTACATACGAAAATATATCTAAAAGGGAGTTAATATGGCGATTTTTTTCGTTTTTTTAAGGTACAGTTGTTTTTAAAGGTGAGACCTCAATTTGACCTACTCATACAGGACGCCAATAATTTTTCCTAAATTAACTAATTAATATATAAGAAAGGATATTTAATAGAATATTTATATAGCAACTTTCAAGACAATCATTAGAGCTCTTTTTTAAATATAAACTTATATGTGGTTTCAAAAGTCCATCTTTCTTTCGTTTTCAATTGTCACTAAAAATTAAATATTTCATCTGTACACCCCACTTGTTTCAATTCTTAAGTTTCATGGTTCTATCTTTATCATTTCCAGTGGTATCATAGTCCGAAGATTCCCAAATGCCTACGCACACACTGAGGAATTGCCGAAAACCAA
The DNA here is from genome assembly GCA_963930645.1 of Salticus scenicus. NCBI lineage: Eukaryota > Metazoa > Arthropoda > Arachnida > Araneae > Salticidae > Salticus > Salticus scenicus. The sequence goes on along the minus strand of OZ005656.1, from coordinate 135,800,990 downwards.
TTCAGTTTGTTGGTCTCATTAGATCTGAAAACTTGTGAATCACGTGAAAACTCAATATCTGTTTTTTTGACCGAATACAGTACTTCTATATGCTACAGAGATTAGGTAATGGGAGTAATAATATTATTCCATAAACGAAATTCCAAAAAAATATTTAAAAATATTCATTTATTATTGTTTAACATTTATATATCAAGATCTTATCATGATTAATGTATTAATATATATTATGTTTATTTACATTTTCTAAGAAGAAAAAAATAATTTTCTCCAAAAGCTTTCCGAATGAACATATGTATTCGTTATTCTCGATTTATCTTCTTTTAACCAAAAAGCTCATTTGAATATTATTCTCTCTCTCTCTCTCCCCTTCTTTCTTTCTTTTTTTTTTTTTTTTTTTTTCCGAGTATTTACGTTTGATAGAATAATATTGATAAAATCGATAAGATTAATTTTTTAGGAGAAAATAAAAAATGATTGTCCTTATCGTTTAGATTAATTTTCAGATTTTATGCATGGGGGATTTATTTCCGTATTTCATGAAACAGATAAATGCATACTTTCATCATGTACGTATTTTTTGTCAAAACGATCCCCATTTTGCATTGAATATTAAGAAAGTATAAAGTTGTCTTTAGTGAAAATATTACTGGATAATTTAGGTTTTCTGCTGCATTTGGTTGAAACTATTCATGAAATATTCTTATCAAAAGTGTTTATCATCAAGAATCATTTAAATATTATGGTTGGACAGACACATTAAAATAAAAAATAAATATACCTTATTAAAATAAAATTTGCACAAAACCTTATTATTAAATGAAAAATAAAGTATAAGCATACAAACAGGTATTGCACATTAAAAAAAATAATAATAATAAAAAATAATAATAATAGTTTAACTGTGCAAACTTCAGCATTTTTTCTTTTTTAAACGTGTTAATATTTTTGTTTAAATGTGTATATACATTTATATCAGAAAGGTAGATGCAATATGTCTGACGAAAATATCATTTAGTGGAGCATGGACGGTGTTTTTTGGTTTGGTTGGTTAATTGGGTTGTTGAATCTATAAGTAAACTAGTATTTTGTGGCAACCATAATACTGTTTTCTATACTTTCTGTACAAATTCACTCGGTACAAATAACTAATTAAAATAAATGTTTATTAAAATTTTATTCCATGTTCAGCGCAGACGAGTTACATTCTATAGTATGACACTAAATACCTAAAATGTCAGTTTTTTCCCCATTAAAACATCTTAGATTTTTTTTTATTAAAATGAAATATATATATATATAATTTTAGTTTAAATTTCAATGGTTCAACCATTCGTTTTGAAGGTATTGGAGATTATAGGTATTCATTCTACCTGTAATAAAATTTAGGTTTACAACGATACTGCTACAAATATAAAAATAAATAAAGAAATAAATAACAGCTTACTATAACAATTCTTAAAATTTCAATTTTTATTTTCTAAGAATTAAAAAAAAAAAAAAAAAAAAAAAAAAAAAACTTTTTGTATCATGAAAAACGGCAGTTTTTCTAGTGACGCAAGCGCAAAAACAAACGAACGCCACGACACTCAGCGGAAACGGAAAAACGAACGAAACTGCGACACTTATATATACACGAATTTAAAGATCAAAGTAACCGCTGAAAGCCGACACTTAATATCTCAGGAAATATGGGAGGTTATGTTCTGATATTTTCAAAATAGACTTTCACCTTCTGTCCGATCCTACCCTGAAATCCCTACATTTCTGCGTGCAATATATTTCGAGATATGAATTGGCTCATTTAAGTTGTAAATGGACGGCGTATGTAAGGGACAAATTTTTCTCGAATATGGCTCGAGCGAATTTAGTTTAATTGATATATGATATTAATCGCTTTTATCTGATGTGCCTGACATCTCCCTTTTCCCTAGGAAAACTCTTGTTTTTTTTATAACTCAGTTTAAAAATCGAACTATTTTTTACTCCGAAAATACCGTGATGCGGCAGTTTCGCGGACGAATACAGTCTTCCCTTCCATCTGAAATACGGAATATCAAATAATCGTTTTGGCTCCATCTATCGGGGAGCGTCAAAAATAAACACAAAAAATAAAATAAAAAATATTTTTCTTTTTTTAATATATATATATTAAATGAGTTATTTATTTAGGTACTTGTATTTTATATGACATTTGTTTATCAAAAATATTCTTTGTATTTACATTGTTTTCATGCTGATACGTTGTTAACTTTCAAAATTGGTTCTATTTTAAAAGGCGATTGCAACAACAAAAAATGTTTCCTTTATTTTCATAAAAATGACAAATAATATGATAATCATATGCAAATATTTGTAATTTTTTCAAAATTAGGTGATAAATCACTTAAACTACGGATTGAAAAAATTCTTAAAACAGAATTTGAAAATAATTAATTTGCTCATTAAGTTTCTAGTATATATATAATATATAAATTACAAAATGTTAAGCTATAATAAAATTTTGAATAGATTAAGATTTTTTTTAAATTAAATTCATAACAAACTATACTACTTAAATATTTACCAGTATAAAATTTTCACTTTTTAAAGATTTTTCTATTATTATTTATTTTTCTCTTTTAAATCAAATCTATACCTAAAACATTATAATAAGAAATAAATATAAATAAGAAATTTTTGTCATTTTTAAAATGTACTATATTATGCCTTTGTAATGTTGCATGTGTCCATCTTTTTTATCACTTTTTATAAAATTTTGAAATTTTATTTAGTTTGTTATTTTGTTCGAGTGTGACCTATAAAACAACACTTTTAATACAGTGTTATTACCATGCTTCTTTACTTTTGCGTTTTGATCATTAACCCCTAAAAAGTAATGATATCAATACAAAAAACCCTTAACGGGTTAAAAGTTTGTGACGCAGCATTGTACTTTATGGCTATAAGAATTAGAAATACGGGCCTTAAAAATAATGATATCAAATTTTCAGTGACGCTTTGATATTAATTAAATTATACATAGATTTTCTTATTTGAATTTGCTTTTTCCTTTTATTTATATTTACAATGTAAACGTTATTTTCAACATAAAATAATATATAGCATTTACTCATTGATACCTTTCCATTCACATCTCTTATACTATGAAAGCATGTGTTTTAAAAGAAATTATATGAAATTCCAGTAACGCAGTGGTGTTACATTAAGTGATTTGTTTTTAAATTTCTCTGCAATTATTTTGTTTTGCATATTAAAGTATATGTGCACATTGAAATATTGCTTTTAATTTTCAAATACGCTGTCAAATATATCACTTTCATTAAGCTTATATTATGTACTGAAATATATTTATTTCAATGAATTATTCTATCTTTTGCGTCACGCCATCCAAAACTGTAAGTAAAATATATGGAAATGTTTACTTTGTGTCATTTCATCCAAATAAATTGAAAATGCATGCAAATAAATATCGTGATGCAAAGAAAAAAACTGTGAAATTTTTTTCAGTTTTGGATGGCGTGACGCAAAAGATAGAATAATTCATTGAAATAAATATATTTCAGTACATAATATAAGCTTAATGAAAGTGATATATTTGACAGCGTATTTGAAAATTAAAAGCAATATTTCAATGTGCACATATACTTTAATATGCAAAACAAAATAATTGCAGAGAAATTTAAAAACAAATCACTTAATGTAACACCACTGCGTTACTGGAATTTCATATAATTTCTTTTAAAACACATGCTTTCATAGTATAAGAGATGTGAATGGAAAGGTATCAATGAGTAAATGCTATATATTATTTTATGTTGAAAATAACGTTTACATTGTAAATATAAATAAAAGGAAAAAGCAAATTCAAATAAGAAAATCTATGTATAATTTAATTAATATCAAAGCGTCACTGAAAATTTGATATCATTATTTTTAAGGCCCGTATTTCTAATTCTTATAGCCATAAAGTACAATGCTGCGTCACAAACTTTTAACCCGTTAAGGGTTTTTTGTATTGATACATTTACACGAAATTTTGTCCTGCCCGTCACTTTAAAAATTCAGAAAAAGGGGTATTTCAATGCCACCTGTTGGACGATTATCAGCAAAATTGCTTAGGCACTAATTTATTTCAAATCGCAACTACAAATTATTTTGCAGGAAGTTCTGTAATCCAAATCCAATGGTTAAGTCCTAGACACCTAAAAACGTGAAAATCCAGCGAAATCCCAAAATCTAAAATTTTTACGAAATCAATACTTTTTTTTTTATTTTTTTTTTTATTGAATATAGAAGAATGTGAAAAGTGGGAGAAGAAATTGAAAATTTTCGTGTGTATCATTTTTTCCCCCACTCTTCCTTCATGCTACTTGGTTGCAGATTATTATATACATTTTACAAATATCTTTGTAGTATTTTATGATTGTTTTGTATAGCTGTACACCGTAGGTATATTATTAAATATAATATATATGACTGATTTACTGTAATTAAAATTGATATATAAATGTTAATAGTTATTTTAAATCATAATGTGGATGACTGATTTAGTTAATAAAACATAGTTTTATGAATATTAATAATTGTAAAATAGTTAATTTTTCACCTAAAATATAAAAATCTTTAAATTTGTAATTCTTATTTACTCTAATCTGTAACTCTTCTTTGCCCTAAAAGTGACAATTTGTTTGTTGGTTTGTGGTAAATTACAATATTTTTATTCATGAATGGTTGAACTTATCGTTACTAATGTAATAATTATATAAATATATATATATATATATATATATTATAAAAAATAATTATCATTGTTATAACTATAATACTTGTTTAAAATGATATTGGATTAAATATAAAATATTTCCATGGGATATTTTTTTATCTTTCTTTTTTCTTTTTCTTTTTAGTTTTTGATTCATTTGCATATCATCTAAATATTACAGAATGTGAATAGTTCATTGAAACACACACAAAAATTTCTTCACATACAAATGTAATCATTAAAACTGAAGAAATAATTTCTGAAACACAAGCATAATAAAAATAGCATCAATCTTTATAAATTAAACACATCTTCTTTTTCACAGATAAATTTATACAGAAAATTTATAAAGTATTTATTGAACCATAGGTAATTATAGTAGTATTAATATATTTTGTTATAAAATGTGTTAAGATAAATTCTGTACTATAAACGCCATAGATATCGATTTGTTTATAAAGTACAATTAGAAATATTTTTTATGGATTACAAAGGAATAATTTATTTATTATTTATATTGTTTTCAAGACATAAAAGCATAACTCATTTTAAATACGGTTTTCGTCTATTTTAAAACATTAAACAAAGACAGCATCTATATAAACTCTATTTGCGAAAATGTAGCATTGATTTAATTAATAGATGATATGAATTAAGATTTTATTGTTTTTTTTTTTTTTTTTTTTTTTTTCTGGTAGGCGCTTAGAGTGCTTTCTGTATAAAATTCAATCTTATTTTACATTCTTCTTTCATTTTCTGTTTAATTTACAAAGTTTCATATATTCCTATAAGAAAATCTAAAAAGAAAAAAGTGAATAAATAAATAAAAATGGAAGAAATTTGAAAGTATTTCAGCAGAAAATCTGAAAACAGTAAACCTGCCGTTTGTAATAAATTCTGCTAAAAAACTGCGTTTGGAACGTGTTTATAACCTGCAAATTTTCATCACATAAGCAGAGGTCTTTAATTCAGTTTTCGTCCTTTATATATATATATATATATATATATATTAATAACTTATTAAATAAAGTGCATTTGTATTTAAAAAAAAAAAGCGCCAAAGGCAGCACTAAAAATTATGCAAAAACATATACTTTTGAAAATGTTAAATTATGTTAAATGTTACATGTTAATTTATTTTTATTCTTCTATGAATTATGTTATTAATAACAACAACAAAGAAATAAAAAAATACCGATATATAATGATATTTTAATCTTAAATTTTAATTTTACAGATATTTTTAAAAAACATATATCCTTCCTCTTTAAATTTAAATAAAACTAATAATTAATAAAGATGACTGTGTTAATTTCTTATATATATATTTTTTTTCTTGAAGTTCAACATAATATATTAAATCTGGATTTATATGACAAAAATAATGATTTACATTTAACAGTTACAGCATGCCTCACTAGTACAGCAATTTGCATAAAAAAATCTGCATTAATATTTTAATTGCTCAACTAAATAGATTTTTTAAGATATGCAATAAACATTCAAATTACAATAAACAAGTTTTTAAATTTATGTCTAATCTCTTTTACAATAATAACTATCAATTGAATTTCAGTTTTACACCAATAATTTTAATAAATGTTTGCGATTGTGGTGATAGCAGCGGTAATGTTTCTTCACTTACGGTACTTGGTGTCTGGTGGTGCTTGATGATGAAGACTCATGTCCAAAGTGAAACTTATGTAGCGCCTTCTGTCGGACTGCAGCTGCTTAATGCTGACCGAATTGGAGAGTATGGATTATGATTTTGGAACATCGTACAAGACAGCGCCAGTATTGACTACATGTGAATCTGCTTCTTTTGCTTTTTCTATTAAGACTTATTTCTACAATGCAGTAAGTTCAATATATTCATTACAATATCTTTTTGCCTTTCAGGTCTGGGTGGGAGCATGACGATCTAGCATGTCCTTTTATTAAATTATTCTTATCACAAATATCGACTTTGTATTTTTTTGGACTATTAAATTAATTTTGTTAAGTTGTTTTTAAAAAGCACTGATATTGTTATATTTACATTACTGTTGTTATATATAATTTACCAGTAATTTAATCTTGCTTTAGAATTTTATTGATTTTTGTTGGGAGTATGCTAGTTTCGTCATGTTTCCGAAACCTGTTAGGCCTTTTTCAATTTCCTTTTTTTTCCGTTCTGCTGCTCCCACCCATTGAAGAGGAAGTGGCAGGCTGTTTCTCGCATGTAGTGTTGTTTTTACAATTGTTCTTCGTTACTTTAATTCGTTAATTCTTTGTTTTTATTAGCTTTTTTTCTTCTTGTTGACCACACCAACTCGTCTTCAAGTCTCTACATACTTTCAAACACAAGCACACACACACACACACACACACACACACACACACATATATATATATATATATATATTACGTGGAATATTGTAATATTCTATAGAATAGCGAATTAACTTATTTTAATCAAATATATTATTGTATTTATTAATATTAATATTACTTATTTTCTTCAGTGATGTATTGCGAAAAGTAATTTATGAAAAAGTGTTAAGATTACAAAAATATTGATAACCAAGAAGATAAAGTATTTTAAATTGAATTTAAGACGTCAAATGCAGTATGTAATAGGGTAATGCAATAGATTACTTTTCCAAATGTAAATAAAAATGTATTTCTTAAATTTTCGTATTTGGCAAAATGCTTTATATATATATATATATAAACAATTAGTTTAGAAGACTTTTTTTAATAATTTTATTTTTAGTTTTTAAAGTTAATTCAAATTATTATATAAATTTAAGATACAATTTTTAAATGATTTTTCAAAACTTTAATAATGTATAATTGGGTGGCAATTTAATAAAATCATGAGAATTCACATTCATTTACGAGCTTTCGGGCATTAAATTTTACACTTAAATATATTAAAAAGATATAAGTGCAAAAAAGATAAACTTTTTGGCAACAAACATAGACATTTTGAAAAAAAAAAAAATGTCATGAACGTAGTTCTTGCCGTTTTACAAGTACCAGAAAATCTTTGGAAATTCATATTTGAAAAATAAAAGGAAAGAAGAAGAAGAAATATTTTTAGATTCAGCATTTCTAAAGTATTTTACAAATTGATTGAATCTCACTTACTATCTGCATGACTCGCAAAATATTTTAACACATTTTATATTTTCATTTATTATTAAATGTAAATACTCCTTTCCTGTTTAAGTTGGAAATGTTTTACGTTATAAACATTGCTAAATTACCTTCTCTTGCAATTAATGTTGCTACTAAGACTGTCTGGTGTTCAGGTAGAAAATTACGAGTAATTTGAAGTATAGAAAAAACGAATAACATGTGTATGCGATGTGTGTGCAAAGAATAAATGATGTGTATGCAAAGAAATTATTTCATTTCGTGCCGCTGATTGACTGATATTGAAACCAAGCATTAATATGGAGGAAATATATTTATATATATTTTTTTTTACTCGACTATAAAATAAAGGTATCTTTTTGTTTATTTTTATATAATTATTTTTTACAAATATTTTTATTATTTAATGTTAGTTTTTTTGGTAAAAAAATTCTGCAATGACTTCATAAAATTTAATATTTTTTCGCTTGATGATTTTGTATAGATTTTTTCTGTCTAAAACTAGTTTATCATGCAATATAAAACTTATATTTTATGTAATATATAAAAATTTTATTTGCTGCTGCGCTATAATATTTACATATTTGGGTTAAAAATTAAATAAAAGCTACAATTTCAAATATTTATAGATTTGTGGAAAATTCACAAATATGGATCAACTGTGTATTTGCGGAAGTGTCTTAAATAAAATTAAAGCTTAATTACGTAAAGGTATTTCATAGATAATTTATATATTGTATGATAGGAAAGGCTATAGTGTAGGCATTTGCTTCACGATTGATAAATGAGAGTAAACTATATGCAATATGTCTCTATTATTCATCTGGTAAATTGCATTATGCAATTTAAATATGTCATTCACGAAATAATATTTAGTAGAAATAATTTAAAAGAGGATTATCGTGAAGCGACTTCACACAGAATGATATATTTAATTTTCATAACACAAGAATATACATATTTTAATAGAAGGTATACGCTCATTAAATGTATGCATTCACACTTTTGCTGAATATGATGCTTTATAGCTTTACAAGCACTTTATATAATTCTTAAGCGAATAATAATTCTTTAAAATGTATGCAATGAAGGGAATACTTAAATGCAAATAATTATCTGTTTCGTAAATTTGAATTAAAATCCCATCTTCAGTATAACTTTTAAGTCGGAACGCATAGGGGATTTAAATACTTCATTTGCTAAGAAGTAAGCAGCAGTTAAATTATATTTGAAATTTTATATTATGTTCTACGTTTACTCAAATAATTTAATTCTACGTTTACTCAAATTAATGTAATAAGGGTAACTTTCAAATTTCTGATTAAATATTCAAAAGTCTTATTATTATTTATTCTCCAACAGTTTCCACACTGTTGGGAATACCAGAGAACTCTCAAAAGATGTCAATGAATCACAAAATAAAAATCCTGAACGACATTGCACAAAAGTTGGTTGAAAGTTACTTTCTGTCAAAAGATGAAGAAAAATTCGAAAAATAACAAATGCCAAAAGTAGCCTGTAACTTATAATTTTCAAATTGTATTTTTAAAATATCTAATTTTCATTTTACAAAGAAAATTATGCCTGATATGTGTAAGAGTGTAGTACTTTACGGAAAAATATCCAGCTACATACATCCAACAAGAAAAAAAATCTCAAGGTTTAACACGTTTGGCTCACCTATTTTATGTTAAATTATACCAATTAGATATTCAACCTTTATTTCGTAATAAATTTGAATTATTTTTACTGTCTCTGTATAGGCTCTATCAGTTCAATCGTAATAAAAATTTTTTCAAGAAATATTTATCATAAAATAGAGATTAAGAACACTGAATGTGGATTTCCTGCCAATATCTGTTTTCAAATTATGAGTCAACACCAAACATTCAGATGTTTACGACACAAGCGTGGATATTATCTTTTATACACAATTACTGTTGAATAAATACCGAACCATACAGTTCATTGTGGGAAGCCACTTTTTTTTTTTTTTTTTTTTTTTTTATGTATTACAAAATAATCAGAATAATATCTCATATAAAAGAAGAAATGCAAACCAAAAGTATGTTTTTCTAGCAATTAATATCACAAAGGTCTAATGTATTTAAAAAAAAATCATGTTTCTACGAAAGAACAATGCGACATTTCATTCATAATTTTCATATGGAAAACGAAGTTATTTATCAAATTTTTGCGTATTAATACTATCTTATACTATTAAGTGAGCAATATTCGTATATTTCACTGTTCTCGAAAACGGTAGCTCGGACAGTCACGAGATTTAACACAAAGATGCCCCCCGAAGGGTCATTGTGCTCATCGAAGTCAGATTTTCGAATTTTTGATTAGTTTTTTCTTAATTAATTAAAATGTGAAAATAATAACCTTCTAATTTCTGATAAATAAGCCATTTAAATTTTAACATTTTATCCATAATTTAATTGTTGCCAATTTTTTTTCAACAAAATAATAATAATTAAAAAAAAAAAAAAAAAAAAAAAAAAAAAACGTACATTTACTTAAAATGAGGAAAATAAATCAGAAAGATTAGAAAATAAATTAGAAATATCAGTCGCATCGTTACAAATACGATACCAAATTAAAGGGAACGTTTTTGTAAATCCGATGCATTAACCCATTTTCAGCCAAAGGTGCGTAAACGCACCATTTCAATAAATATATTTTATTATCACTGTGACGTATATTTTTCACTAATTTTATTTTTCTGCTATTTTTAAGGGTTCTGAAGATATCTATAAAATATTCGTAATTCAATTGGAGCAAATACTTTCTCTTGAGAAATTTTCAAAATATACAAGTGTTCTTCTAACTTGAAACGATTATTGGCAAATTTGACTTTTCAAAAATGTATAATTATCCTCATTGAGATTAAGCATATGTTTTTATAATGGATTAATGTTGCAAGTTCTGTAAAGAGGATACAAATAAAACAAATGTCATAAAAATTTTAGAAATTTTCATTTAAATTTATTTTTTATTTAAATATGCACCATTTGATTTCTTAACTAAAATATCATTTTTCATGCACGAAACATTTTTTGTGTCTTAATGAATATAATTTAAGCATATTTCAATGGAAATAATATCATATTTTATAAAATTCTTATGCTTGGCCTAAAATGGGTTAAACAGATTATCAATCGGATGATTAGTTTTTTCTTAATTAATTAAAATGTGAAAATAATAACCTTCTAATTTCTGATAAATAAGCCATTTAAATTTTAAAATTTTATCCATAATTTAAGTGTTGCCAAATTTTTTTTCGACAAAATAATAATAATAATAATAATAAAAATAAAAATAACCGTACATTTATTTAAAAAGACGAAAATAAATTAGAAAGATTAGAAAATAAATTAGAAATATCAGTCGCATCGTTACAAATAAGATAGCAAATGAAAGAGAAAATCTTTGTAAACCCGATGCATTAAACAGCTTATCAATCGGACAATTAGATTTTTTTTTAAATTAACTAAAGTATGAATTTTAGGTGGCAACAGCAGAAGATTGTATGGAAACCGTTAGGAGAAAAAAAATGAAAAATCTGCTTCACATTAAGTCACATGATTTTTAAGTGGGATTAAAAATTGCAGTTTTCAAATTCTTTTAAATTTTCTCTCACGAACAGAAAAATATAATATACAGCCTGTACCCCACAAGACCAACTTGCATTTCAAATTTCATCAATTATTTTGGTTAATACACAAAAGTTATTATGTTTTTTTTTTTTTTTTTTTTTTTTTTTTTTTTTTTTTTTAAATTAAGTTTTATTCTATCTTCGAAAAGATTTATGTGATCATAGATATAATAATATATATAGATCTATCATCCCCATATTATCGTGCAAAGATTTTTGATGCCGAAAAAAAAGCTTTGGAATCAGCCATTAATTGGTATTGAAGGGAAAAAGGAAAAAAAGAAGAATGAATTTGAAACTATATCTGGAGCTTTTCATTCACCTTTAGTAAATAAATTATTCATGAATTTTATTTGCTAAAACATTCGTGTGTATTCCCGTGTGTATTCACTCGGGGAAAGACTGTCATATTTTGGTAAAATCGCTGTCTTTTCCCGAGTGAAAAGGAATCACTTTTTTCCCCCCAATGATCAATCTATATATTATTACTATATCTATGTATGTGATACGATACATTGATAATTTGGGTTTTAAAAGTTTTTTTAAGTAGATTATTTAAACTCTATGAACAATATTTTTATTTTATCAGTTTCATTAACAGATCCTGCTGGGCGATTTTTTTTAATTTTGGTGTTGAAGTACACCGAACGTTTTTGACAAGAAGTTTAATATAGCAACAGCCATTTTAATCTAAGTAGCGCATCAAATATATAAAAACATAAATGATTTATTTTTACACACAATTTACAGAACAAATGCAGTTTTAAAGATAGGAAATTTATTTCGACAAGCACTATTTTAAACCTAAAAACCATTAAAAATATAAGCAGAATATAAAGGATTCTTATGTATAAACAAAAAAGAGTCTGATAAAATTATTAGCAAAATAGTCTTCCCCTTTTCATACAAAAAAAAGAAAAAAAAAATCCATCGCTAATATGACGACAAAAATTCAAAAGCCGCAAATGGAGCGACATAATAAATTGTGTAACAAGTTAATGTTTACCTATTTATTTATTTTTTTATAAAATAATCACTATGCTAATTTATCATACAAACAAATGAGCCTCTGTGTGATACTGCACTTGCACGCTGTCGATTAGAAATATTTGAAAAATTCAAATTAATATTTAAATAAATAAATAAAAATATGTTTAATGGGAAATATATATAACCATAAAAAGATTAGTTGTCTAAAATACGGCAGAAATAGCGCTCATAGCATATTGTTACAAGGGATTAAGTCTTATTGTTACAATGGATTAGGTCTAAAATGGTGACAAAAATTCAAAAGCCGCCAAACAGAACTATATTAAGGCTGTACTATCAGGTTTACAACCCATGAATTATATATAAACACAAAAAATTAATTGTCTCATGCGACAGACGTAACCGGTGACAGCATATTGTAATATTTGGCGTGAAATTGCTGTCATTTAATGGTTGATTGGATAAACAAAATAAACTTATGAAATAACGTAAAAGCAAATATTATGTTGTCTAAACCCAGTTACATTTGAGTCCAGTCCGAGTTACATGTGAACAACACGTATAGTGTTGTTCACAGGCAACTGGGATTCAAATATAAAAGGGAAACTCCAATTTTTTCGATACTATCTATTTCGAAACTGTTATATAATAAGCACCTAAATGAAAGCTCATTGGTAAACTATTGTCGCAGGTAATAGGGACAAGCGCCCGAGTTGCATTGAATGACCAAATCGCTGCCGAATGCAGCAGGGACCTGGAGCGAGCTTTTGAACAATTTCAGTAATTTATTTTATTTTATTTTTATAAAGCTATACAGAAAAGAGTTTCCTTAAATTTAGTGGCCAGCGAAGCGGGCAAAGCCTGCTAGTTATATATTATAACACCAATATATCGTCCAATAATGACGAAATGTTTATTCTTTATCATTTATTTTAAAAGAAATATATATATATATATATATATATATATATATATATAAGTTAGATTATTTCTCTATTTTGTGAAGAAATATATTTCCTGTATAAAATATAAAATATTTACAATATGCTAATTACACGAATAATCACAGAAACTCTTTGGTAGCGTTCAGCAGTATACGCTAGTCTAATTCAATAATGTTTCTTTATTTAGTTTTTTTAGTGATTGTAATTTTATATATTATTATTTACATTTTTAACATTTACACTTTAGAAATTTAATTGTAAAATTGTAGATAGTCCAATATATGTTATTTATAATTACTGTGTTTTATTTATTTATTTATTTATTTAATAATACTACTTTATACTCATCAGCAAAATTGTAAATATAAAATGATTTCAATATCTAACATCATACATGCACAAAAAGACATAAAATTATTTGCTATTACATATAAATAAAAGAAAATTTCCCTCGAATCAATTAATTTATTCAGTGAGTTTTTTCATAGTTATAGTTTCATAGTTCTTTTGCTTTCAGTACTGTCAACTATTCTATCATATCATTTCATTTATATTACAGAAATGCATTTAACTACAAATATTCCATGCCTGGAAGTTATTTAATTACATTTTTAATGCTATACTAAACAATGATTTAAATTTATTTTTCTCGCACGTAGAAAGACACATGGGAAATTAAGACTTATCTCTTAAAGATATCTAATGAAAATAACTTCTCAGTGATTGCATCTATTTTCTATTTCACTTAGCTCGAGCACGTTAAGAACTGATGTGATTAAATATTAAATAGCATCTTATAGTTTTTATTTTTTTTTTCTTCCAAGTTAAATAATTGACCAAACCACTCACGACATTTCATATTTAATGTTTCCGTCTGTGTTGGAATGTAAATATATTAATCAGGTTATGTATAGTTAAAACCATTCACATGGAAACATTTTAATTATCAAATATTTGACGAAATTTATTCCTTAATCAAATGTTTCATACATAAGTTTAAAATTCTTCTCTTTATTCTAAATATATCTCCTAAAGTCTTGTAAGAAAAAGATAAAACCTAATTATTTTCATTATTTACTTTAATTTTGTGGATTTTGCTTTATTAAAAACAGGAAAGAAAAATACTTTTCGTTATTACAAGATTTAGAAAAGCTTATTTGCCACCGCCACTTTAGAATGTAGAAAAAGAGAGGAAAAAAGGCTAAAAACCCCATAGAAATAGCATGTTAAGAAAAGCAAAAAAAACTCACAATGTCAAGTGTGTTAAAAAAAAAAAAAAAGGCTCACACCGGAAGTAATAAGGGGACAAAATTGACTAGAAAAAGACATTGAACAGCGGGAACCGGGCGGGCTGGGGCATGGGTCCTATCGTCCAGGATTAATACGACATAAATAATAACATTTTACCTAGTTCTCCCTTGACAAATCTAAAAAAAAAAAAAAAAAAAAAAAAAAAAAAAAATCATGCAGTACGCATTGATTAGTAACACTTTCCAACTGTACGCAATTGTTGTATCGAATAACTATTAATATTCTTTTCCTACGTTATCTCACAACAGACAGAAAGACTGAAAAACATACAGATAGACTACCTGACTTTAAAATTACTCTTAGGCATTTTGGAAAGTGTTAAAAAGGTTTAACGCAAAAGAAAATGCAGCCGTTAGATTACAATTACAGCTCTTAAACTCTCTGAATATTTTACTGTAGTCCTGTAAATCTGAAATTTAATCATATCATATTCTATACAAAACAATATTTTGGAATATTAATAATATATGTCAATGTTTTTAAGATTTTTTGTAGTAGAAAGATTTTTAAATATAACTTTTAAAAAATTCTGTCCTAAAACGTAATACATTGGATTTTTTTTTAAATTGTTGTTGTTGTTGTTGTACCTGTAAACAAACTAGTTGTACACAACCTATTAATGACATTTTAAATAGGGAACATGAGTGTATCATTTTTAAAAAATTCTCAAAATATTCACGGATGATAGGAGCCGGAGACAAACAGATAGAAAGGTAGACAATGGGACAGACAGATGCACAAATTGAAATCATATTCCCACTAAAATTATACGAAAGTGTTAAAACGCTGCAATTCCAGCAAATTTTTATTAATACCTCTTAATGTAACTGATTATTTTTGTGTGGCCCTGTAAATGTAATGCTAACCATACTATATTACATAGAAAGCACACTCTTTTGTGCATACGAATAATATATTTCAATCGCATTAAGCATTGTGGAAGATAAAATTATTAAAAATTGGTTTATAAAAATAACTCTCATACAACACAATGCTTTGGAGTACTTTCAATTGCCCCTGTACACAAACCAGTTAGAAATGTACTCTACTTTCATAGGAAACATCAGACAGAGAATTGAGTAACATATTAAAATTTCATTAAAGGTATTAAAATATGATTGATAGAAACTCCTCTCTTAGAACACATTGCTTTCGAAAACGTTTGAGTGTCCCTGTACACAAACCAGAAGAGGTATCCATTCCATTTTCAATAGGGAACATCCGATAGTGAAGTTCAATAAAATATATCGGTTTAAAGAAATTCCATAAATATTTACGGGGATTAGAGCGCAGAAAAAGAGACAGACAGACAGACAGACGGAAAGAAGAGCAGTCAGATATTTACACAAAATGAAATTATATTCACACTAAAAAAATGATAGAAAGTGTTAAAAACGCTTAATGTAAACGAAAGTACAATTCTAGCAATTTCTTATTATAACTGAATATTTTAGTGTCACCCTGTAAATCTAATAGTAACCATGCTGTATTCTATGTAAAGCTTTCTTTTGTGCATATAAATAACATATTTCAATTTCCTAAAACTTCGGGGAAAGTAATGTTATTAAAATTTGATTTATAGAAATACTCGAAAGCATTGCGTTCTTTGTGAGATATTTTTGAGTATCCCTGTACATAAACTAGTGGTAATATGTAATCTATTTTATATAGGAAACATTTAATAGTGAACTTAAATAACATATTACAATTTCATGAATATATCGTACAGTAAAGGTATGAAAATATGGTTTCTAGAAATACCTCTCATAGAACACAATTCTTTGAAATACTTTCGGGTGTCCCTTTACACAAACCAGTAGAGGTATAAACTCCATTTTCAATAGGAAACATCCGATAGTGAACTTGAATAACATATATCAGTTTCAAGAAATTCCATATATATATATATATACATATATATAAGTAATATATATATATTACTTACCGTGTACGGAGCAATATATAGTGAATAAAAGTCAAATCATGCGGAGACTTGAATATTCATCTACAGCATATTCCAGAAGAATACAGATCTGTTAGTAATGTATATATAAAATTCAGTTTCATCAGAAAACACAGCTTAAATAAGAGCTGACATCTCAACATGAAATTGACAGCATAAACTGTACCATAGCATTAACACACAGCAGTAGGAGCTGCAATTAGCAGCAGAGGCCTGGTCAAGCTGAGGTCTATATTTCGCAATGTCATGGCGAAATCTGACTTCAATGGACGGAACAGGATCCGTCTTCAGCCACCTATTAATCCAAAAATTTCCAGTAACTTCTGTAATAATCGGATCAGGGCTTAAAAAATCAATATATCGATGATAAGCATTTTCTCGCCGAGGACTCCAAACAAGTCGCCAGTCGTCAAGAAATTTAATTGCTATGGTGCATTTGAACGGGTTTTTAAATAAGAACAAGAAAGAAAAATCATGCAGAACGCATTGATTAATAACACTTTTCAACTGTACGTAATTGTTGTATCGAATAACTTTTAATATTCTTTGCCTATGTTTTCACACAACAGACAGAAGGACTAAAAAATATACAGATAGACTAATGGATTTTAGAATTACTCTCGGACATTTTGAAAGTGTTAAAAAGGCTTAACGCAAAAGAAAATGCAGCCATTAGATTATAATTACAGCTTTTGATATCTCTGAATATTTTAGTGTAGCCCTGTAAATCAGAAAGTTAATCATATACTATTCTATACAAAACATTATTTTAGAATATTACCAATACATTTCAATATATTTATGATTTTTACAGTAGAAAGATTTTTAAGTATAACTTTCAAAAAATTCTGTCCTAAAACATAATGCATTGGCTTTTTTTTTTGTTGTTGTTGTCCCTGTAAACAAACTAGTTATACAGGACCTGTTAATGTCATTTTAAATGGGGAACATTCTATACGGAAAATATTTATAAAAATAACACTCATAGTACACAATGCTTTCGAAAGCTTTTGGGTGTCCCTGTACACAAACCAGAAGAGAGATTTACTTCATTTTCAATATGGAACACCCGATAGTAAATTTCAATAAAATATATCAGTTTCGAGAAATTCCATAAATATTTACGGGAGTTAGAACGCGGGCAGACAGACAGACAGACAGTTGGACAGATACACAAACTGAAATCATATTCATACTCAAAAATGTTAGAAAGTGTTAAAAACGCTTAATGTTAACGAAAGTACAATTCTAGCAACTTTTTATTAACAGCTCTTAATATAAATGGTTATTTTTGTGGCACCCTGTAAATCTAATGCTAATCATGCTATATTCAATGCAAAGCATTTTTTTGTGTATATAAATAACATATTTCAATTTCCTAAAACTTCGTGGAAAGTAAAGTTATTAAAATTTGATTTATAGAAATATCTCTCATAGAACGCAATGTTTTGAAATTCTTTTGAGTGTCCCTGTACATAAACCGATGGCGGTATTGCCTCCATTTTATACAGGAAACATCCAATAGTAAACTTAAATAACATATTTCAATTTCATTGAGATATGTCTATAGTAAAAGCATAAAATTATGGTTTATAGAAATACCTCTCATAGAACACAATGCTTTGAAATACTTTCGGGTGTCCCTGTACACAAACCAGTATAGGTATAAACTCCATTTTCAATAGGGAACGTCCGATAGTGAACTTGAATAACATATATCAGTTTCGAGAAATTCGATAAATATTTACGGGAGTTTGAACGGGGGAAGACAGACAGTTGAACAGATACACAAACTGAAATCATATTCATACTCAAAAATGTTAGAAAGTGTTAAAAACGCTTAATGTCAACAAAAGTACAATTCTAGCAACTTTTTATTAACAGCTCTTAATATAAATGGATATTTTTGTGGCACCCTGTAAATCTAATGCTAATCATGCTACATTTAATGCAGAGCATTTTTTTGTGCATTTAAATAACATATTTCAATTTCCTAAAACTACGTGGAAAGTAAAGTTATTAAAATTTGATTTATAGATATCTCTCTCATAGAACGCAATGCTTTGGAATACTTTTAAGTGTCCCTATACATAAATCGGTGGTAGTATTTCCTCCATTTTATGCAGGAAACATTCAATTTCATTGAGATATGTCTACAGTAAAGGTATGAAAATATGGTTTATAGAAATACTTCTCATAGACCACAATGCTTTGAAATACTTTCGGGTGCCCCTGTACACAAACCAGTAGAGGTATAAACTCTATTAACAATAGGGAACACCCGATAGTGAACTTGAATGACATATTTCAATTTCATTAAGATATATCTATAGTAAAGTATGAAAACATGGTTTATAGAAATACGTGTCATAGAACACAATGCTTTGAAATACTTTCGGGTGTACCTGTACACAAACCAGTGGAAGTAAAAACTCCATTTTTAATAGGGAACATCCGATAGTGAACTTGAATAACATATATCATTTTCAAGAAATTCCATAAATATTTACGGGAGTTGGAGCGCGGACAGACAGACGGACAGACAGACAGACAGACAGACAACCCGAAGTCATTACCACTTTTCAACCTTGTTGGAAAGTGTTAATGAGCTATTTCAGCTACAAAACAAGCTAAAAAAGCAGTAAATTAATATTTTACGAACGGACTAAGCCTCTTTAAATGAAATTACATAAAAAATAGCTACTATTATTTAAATATCGTAATTAACCGTAATTATTTAATTACTGTCCTTTTCTCAAGGACTGCACGTCAGGTGCAGTACAACCCTACGTGGGGATATAAAAACTAAATAATACAATCTAGAATACAAAAACTAAGTTGCATATAAGAATAAAATGGCAATGCAGATTGCAAAATTAAGTAAATGAATTATTTAAAATTTTGCAAATAAGTAGAAATAATTATATACAAATATTTACATTACACATATACAAATTTTGAAACACCGTAAACCATGGTATATGGCAAGCCTATCATAATGTAGGCGTTTAAGAAATTCTAACATTGGCGACATTCAGTCGTTTTAGGGCTGTATAGGGACATTCCCATTCACACTGTAGCTTGGGGAAGAGACCTTTACGTGAAACAAGGTTCACAACCAGACTTTGTATCCCTCCTTGAATTCGTGATGCGTCGAATTCAGGTCATATCTCGTCTTTATTTTCTCCGTTGCCATGCAAATCTACTCCAGAACAAAGTTTAGTGCATCTTCAAATACGGTCTTAGATCATGGATATGCTCTTCTGGCATTGAAGGCGCATCTGATGAACAGTCAAACAAGAAATTACATGGAAGACGAAAATTTACGTCCAAGAAATATTTGTGCTGGAGTATACGCACTAGTTTTACAGTTTTGTGGTTTAGTACTTCAATATGCCAGCCGGAAAAAATCCAAATCTTGCTGGTTTCTTGATACTGGAAGAGACAGATTATTCGGGACGGTGTGGTTAAATATCTCAGCCATGCCATCCGACTGTAGATTTAACGGTGTTCTCTGAGTTTTGCCTATGCCGAGAAAGTGACGAGAAAGAGTCCTACAAATACAACAGAGATGAAACCTTGAATGGCACGGAGCTGTAAGAGACTGGCGAACCTTGAAACACATTGCTGCACTAATAACTCCGACACTGTGCGTGCCTTTTGACCACGAATGGTATACACCTAAGGCCACTTGCTAAAATAACCTATCACAAAGAGATTGCACTTACTACAGTCGGTAACAAAAGTCTCCGAACGCTAGCAAAAATTCCTATATAAAAAAGTACACTTAATACAGTTTTATTAAATAAATCCTTGTCGAATTCTGTTTTTAGACTGACTAAGAACAGGATTCGACAAGGATTTATTTAACAAAACTATATTAAGTGTACATTTTTTACATAGGAATTTTCGCTAGTGGTCGGAGACTTTTGTTACCGACTGTGCCATTGGAGCTCCTTGTTAAAGAACCAAGATGTCGAGTGTGATCCGCTGAAATGGTTTTCGAACGTTATGCCGATGTACACTTCTCAGATGTACTTCATTTCTCAGGGCTTTTACTACATATACAAAAGTGCATATGATGTCAAACGTATTGATAATGTTATGAATATAATTTGTATATTATAATTATTTAATTAAAGTGCATTTGCCGTTTTAAATAAAATGATTTTACATGTTATATATTCCATATTAATTATGTGTGAATTATTTGAACATGTAAACACAATCCTTACGGAATGCATGCTTGTTCGTGTAACTAACTCTGTCAAATCCATGACGTTCTGTTAAATTTTTAAGTAAATTTTTGAAATGAAATTCCGTGTTAAATACAATACATTTATATATTTATTTTAATATAACAATATTGAAATGTGTTTATACAAAACAGTAATAGGTTTTCAATGAATTTAGCTTTTGTACAGAAAAAAGGGAGTAAATAATAGAAAAACAAGTAGCTTAGAAAAACAAATACATGGCAAACATTAGAATAAGGTACGTTCTGCTGTAACATCACATTTATATTGCTTCAGTTTCTTTTTTGCCACTAATATTAGATTTTTAAATATAGTCATCTGATTTTGCATTTTTAATTATATTTACAGAAAAGAATATTATTAATTAATTATTATAATAATAATTTTTTTTGTTTAGCTGAACTAAAATTATAAGAAGAAATAATATTTTATATTCATATAATATTATATCTATTTTGTGTTGTCATTTTTAATAAATTTTAGTCATAAAATTTAAAACGATGATATATATATATATATATGTATTAGACTTCTAATTATTTTTTTTTCTTTCCCTTCTCATTAATGACAAGCATAAACATTTAAATTATATTTAAAGAGCATTTAGAACAATTTTCAACATATTTGAGTAATTCTCATTAGACTAATTATTACTTCAAAGATAAAAATTTACGTAGAAGTTTTAAATGACAATTTAATTGCAAACAGTAAAACGTAATGCGTAGTAGCTGCATTAAAACGAGAATTTCTTCTATAAATTCATGTTATCATGAGAGAAATCCAAATTATTCTATGCAAAAGAAAACAAGCACATATTCTAGCTATTTATTTAATTGTATTATATTAAAGAGACGTTAGTTAAAAATTCATTTCTTTAAAAAGACATTTCTTAATGATCTCTATTATTATTATTATTATTATTATTTAGCTGTGTCTCATATAACATTTATTAAAGCTGTACAATGGGAATAAGTTTCTTTTCATTTATGCATTTGACATAAATTAAATAAAAAAAAAAATAAAAAAAAAAAAAAATAATTGAATGTAGATTTCCGAAACTCAAATCACGGCATTAATATATTTCACTTTTTTTTTTTTTTTTTTTTTTTTTTTTTACTTATTAAAAGAATAGTACGTTACAGATTATCTAAATGAAAATAATTGTGTTTTGCATTCATGCATGAAACTTCATCACAATATTTTTTATAATAAACAGACAGATAGATAAATACAATGATTCGCATAGACGTATATGTCCGGATATTATTTATTAATAAAATTTAATAAAATGTTGTAAAATTTAAATTATATATACACAGCACATATTTCCATTAAAAAAAAAAAAAAAAAAAAAAAAAAAAAAAAAAAAAAAAAACTTTTTTCGCGCAGGATTAATTATATATATATTAATTTTTTTTAGGTACAATACGAATTTATTTTTTATGGGATATCATTTTATAATAACAAAATTCAGACTTATAATGTCTATAGATTCGAGAATTTCATTTTGTTTTTGTTTGTTTGTTTGAAAGCAATGGTTTATTACATCTCCATAATATGCAAATTAAACGCATTCCATCATTCTAGGATTGCATTTTTATTTTTATTTTATTTTTATTTTTATTTTTATTTTATTAATTAATTAATTAATTATTATTATTATTATTATTATTATTATTTTTTTTTTGAGTTTAATTTTTTTTTTTTTTTCTGTAGTTCACTATAATCGACTTCGACTATTTTGTTTTTACAGAATAAAATAATAACACATTTATTTTTAAAAATAATCCTTCCTAAAATTGTCAGATGGCTGAATGATTACAAAAGTTTGTTTGTGGAGGAGAAACATGTATTACTATAAAATATAAATTGGTGTAAAGTACGCGTATATTTTATTTAAAAAAAAAAGTTTACACAATAAATTAAGCTATTAAAAAAAAACACCCTATCGTAGAAATTAAAAGAAGAAAATAATAATAACACTCAACGAATATTAAAAGTCATGTAAATAATAATAATAATAATAATAATAACATTTCATTCTTAAAGGAATTCTTTTAACACAAATGTCATCTGAAACTAACCAAAAAATTATTTTTTGTTGAACTGTATGTAAAATCAAGCAAGTGTTGAATCGTAATGTAAAATTATCAAAATGTATGTTGCCATTGTATGTAAATTCATGTGCAATGGCTCAAATTTTAAATAGAAGATTAAAATTGAATTCCACCAGTTTTTGTTAAAACATAATTTTGAATATAAAAACAAGTTTTACTAATTTATATAAAATTCACCTAGCTAGTGAATAAAATAAAATAGAAATTTGTGATTATATAGACTAGGCATGGACATTTTCGAGTAACTTTATTAAAAAAATCTAGATTGACACTACTGGACTATTCGAACATTTATTAATTAACGGTTGTTTAATTTAATTTAAACAAGAGAAGTCGTTGAAATGATAAAAGGGAAAATCATATCAGTTGATCCATAATAGTATTTTCCCCCAAATTTTATTTTGGTTAATGGATCGTGATGTATTCAAATTCTTTAGTAGGTATATCTGAAAAGTACTATAAATTATAAGCTCGTAATATCAAATATTTATCTTTTTTAAAGTTACTAAAACGGGCATTAAATAATTTGAATTCATAGACATTAGTGTATAAAAACTCTATTTTGTATACCGGGAAAAATCCATTACACTCCTTTAAATTTATGTAGCGATGATATCCTGTGCTATGCTTACCAATTTTTATAATATCAAATGTAATGTTTAGACGCTATCGTACTTCAAATATTTTGAATCCACTAGCCATAATGATAAACAATATTTTTTATGTCCCTGAAAATGTTTTCTATACTCTATACAATATGTTCATAGGTGACCTACAATCTACCCGTGTACTTTAAGCTTGATCGGATAAGGCGGATAAACGTCATCGCACTCATTTTAGTTCATTAGTCATAATGAAGAAGAACTTTCCTTTGTGTTCTTGAAAAAGAAGTATAAGTCCTGCACTCATTAAACTCTAGAAATTTGGTATATAACCTATATATAGACATATAACCTACGTACCAATTTTGAGCTTATTGCATAAGTGTGCAGACGTTATTGTTATTTAAAATGTAAGCAAATATAACTAAAATAAATAATAGTAAAAGACAAGGACAAAAATATTACTTACAAGATAACTCTTTCACGTGCTAATCACTGATTTTATTTAAAAAAAAATTCTGGCATAAGATTTCATCATAAACAGCATTTTCCCAAAATATTAGCTGCTGTCTCTATAGAAAAACTATGAAAAATTACTGAACATGAGAACATCTGTGCACCATCTTCAAATAAGCGCCTGTTTGGCGATTTCATTTTTACGATTTTACCATGTTTTTATTAACTTCGATTCTTGTGTGTTTGTCAGGGACAAATTTTGCAATCGATTTTTAACTAACTTCCCGAATAGAACATTTGAAACTTTCACAGTAGCTCAGAACCTGGTGACAACACAATACTTCGAAGTCAGATTTTCGAATTTTCGAATAGTTTTCTTTTAATTAATTAAAGCGTGAAAATGATAAGCTCCTAATAGCAATAAAAATAGCCATTAAATTATTAACTATAATTTAATTGTTGCCAAAAAAAAATTACGAGTTCATTTTCTTTCGACCTAAAAATAAATACATTTAATTAAACTTGAGCGTTAAAAAATTGTTAAAAGTTAAATTATGCATTTGGCAAAAATTGACGTCGTTATCATTTTAAAAATTTTCTACACAATGGTAAAGTGCTAATGTAGTTCATAATGCAAATATATGTTGTTCGGAAAGGATTAATATTTTATTTTTAAAACCAACTTTTTTTTTTTTTTAATTCAAATTTCCGGTAACTCTTTAACCAATCACATTAAAGCGTTCATCTTTGAAATATCGATAATAAGAATTTTCTCCCCAAAAGTCGCCAAAAAAGTCGCCAAGGGCAAAAAGTTGTCAAATTTGGCGCCAAATCCATTACCTGATTATTGGAGCTTTTTAATGCGTTTTAAAGAGAAGTTTAAGCTTTTTAAAAACATGGTATATAATTTTTTTTTTTTTATCTTATAATTATTCTTGTTAAAATTATTAAATACATGTAGATGCTCTATCTCTTTGGAATCCCAAAATTCCTCAGAAAGGTGGGCACTGGAGCACCTGTATTAGAGATTAACGGAAGTCAGATATCGTAAGAACTGAAATTCTAGATAACTTTACTTAATTTTAATGGTTACTAAAAAAAAAAATTAGGCCCATGCATATGTTATTCTTTCTTTTTTGATAGTCTGTCGAGCTGAACGCGAAGTCGAGTACTTGAGTTAATAATTCTATAAAATGTAGTGCAGATTTTTTGGAATTTTTAGTATTATTATTCACAAAATTATATAATATGTACTGTAAGAAATGTAAACAACTAGATACCTGTCAACCATCTCATTATGAACCGTATAATTTTTAGCACCCGCATTTTTTTTTTTTTTTTTTTTCACACCAATAACTCTTTAGAGTAATTTTAGTCTTATTTAATCGTAACAACATTTGGTGAGAATAACTCTAACAATATAGTGGTGTGAGAAAAGGGGTGTTTTTTCAAGGGATGTTAACAATTGTACGGTTATTAATGAGATGGGTGGCAAGTTTGACAACTACAAAGCAGTAGTTATATTTATGTGGTTCCAATTTTAAACATTTCTGATTTGATTTAATATTTCCCGTATTAATTTTAATGGTGGATGATCCAAATTATTTCTCTTATCTTGGGACCAGCATTACGGATGAGACACAGACTGTCGCCAACTGCCCATAGCTATGTAAAATCCAACCAACCAACAAAATCACACTTCCGGAGGACATCAATACGGGGAGTGATCCAGCACCTCACATAATATCCTAATATAGGAGATGCTGAGCCATCTATAAGGTTGATTCTTGCATTGATGAAAATTATCCGCAATAATCATTATTGAAGTTCATATAACTGCCGTAAATAATAAGCATTTTCCATGTCCATTTTTTTTTTTAAGAGTTGATGATTCATAGGCGCTTTGTGAATAAATGCAAATAAATAGTTACATTGTTTTTCATATAAAACTGATAAACTTACAGAGGGCACGGGAAAATCGTGATAACGAGCTTTATGATGTCGTATACTTAGATCAGTAGATTAGGAGCAAAGTTTGTAGTTTGCAATCTCGCTTTTTTTTTTCTTTTCTTTTTTTTTTTTTTTTTTTTTTTTTTTTAGTGTTTATGCAATAAACAACGGGGGAGAATTAACCTCTAGAAACGGGCTCTTACAAAATTTCACATTGTTATGTGACATTTGTTGTCAGAGCCCCTCTTTGAAGGTTAAAATCGCTCAAAACTGCTGCATAGTGGTGAGCGGCCTCCTTCCGTCCTTGAGTCTTTGAATCTTTGAATCACGATCCAGCTGCCGAAAAACGCCAAGTTTTCCGAAAATAGCGCCAAATTTATAGCCAAAAAGATTACATTGTCTCTCCAATAAACTGATATATTTCTTTTGAATTTATAAAGTCCGTTGTAGAATTAACGCCAAACACCTATGCCACTCTCTGCTTCAAAAAATCGTTTGCTGATGGGGAGACGAAAAGACTGAATTATTACAACATCCTGTCATTTCAGAAATATAAAGTATCATTTAATAACATGTCAACAGACATTATTGCTCCATTTAGCTATACAAAAATGACTTACGCAATTTAAAAGAATTAAATGCAATTTATGGATAAGTAACGGTTAATACATGGAAATAATATTTTTACTTTATTTTATAAAACGATTGAAATTTGGAAGATTAGAAATTCTGAACTATCGTTAATTTAATAAGTATTGTATTTAGAATCCAAGGAATAAATTACTAATTTTAATGAATACGTTTTGATTTTCGAAAGATTTATATAATAGATTAAGAGATAAACATTATTAAAATTAAGATATTTATTTATAGAGAGACAAACGTGTTTAAATGCGAAACATAATTTAGGATTTCGTCAGCTATTTTACAGAAATTTTATTTATTGACAATGCGGTATTTAATTATTAAATTTATTTCAAAATGTAAGTAAAACTAATATATGTGAAGAAACTCCTTCACACCATCCCCTCTATGAAATATCAAAATTATAATGGCATGTCTGTCAAACTGCTTAAGGATGAGTCCCAGACCATCGCCAGTTGCCACTTGTGTACCACTAGTGCAACGTAAAACCCACTAAACATGAACCATGCTAATTTAATTAATCAAATATTCTAATATGATTTAATATTTTAATCGTCTATAAAGTACTACAAATGCAAATGTAGAATTATTTTATTACAATGTAAATATAATTTGGTGTAATGTATTGGTTGGTTTGTTGGTTGGGATTAACGTCGCACTAGTACTGTGCAAGTGATTTTTGGAAAAGTAAACCTGGAATGTAATTTACTTTACTTTAAACCTTTTCAATATTGAGGTTGAGTTGATGTTGAATGCATTTCACGTCACACTAGAACTACGCAATCGACAATTAGCGAACTTAATTAACTCAGCCTTGGGTGTGGTCAAGATATATGCATTTGATTCTCCGCAAAGGTGATGGCCACCATACATGTACACGATGGTATGTCCACGACATAGATTATTATGCAGAAAGAAGGCTCCCATATTCTCAATGGTAACGGAAATTCGACAACAGTGACCCTGTTGGCAACATATGTAGATTTCTTGAGCTCCCAGCTTATGCAATCGCCCGTATTATATATATATATATATATATATGTATGTATGTATCTATGTATTCGTTTGGCAACTTTGTTTACAAATTTGAGTGTAGAAAGCAATCTATTTTACGAAGCAAGTACTAAACATTAAGCATATAATTTTCAAAAATATACATAAACAATATATATATATATATAGTTTTTTTTTTTTTCATTTTGAAGCATTTTGTATTATTTAAATCAAGCAATGTTAAATATTTAACGATTTCATACTGCTATTTCAAAATTACAGTTTGTGATTTAAATTTGTAATTGAATATGCATGTCCTTGGCAAAGCATATTTTTAAACATTTTAAAAATTAATTTACTTTTTAGAAGAATAGCTGCGAATGTGTTGAGTATGATTTTGTGAATTCAAAAATAATAGAAAGTGAAGAAAAAGAAAAATTCCCATACTGCATAACCTGTTCTTGTTCCTCAAAAAAACAAAATACTTTTCGATCAAAGATGCCATTCATGTAAACCTAACACATGTAGTTCCCTTCTGTTGACACTAATGGTGCAACTATCTTTAGGGTTCGCGTTTTAGATTTACTGCCTATTCTGTATGATATTCTGTGGTTCACGTATATCCCCTATTTGTGTTTCCTAGACCATAGTCATTTGCCTATAGCCTTGCTATGGTATTATGTTAAAACTCCTCATTTCATCTTATCTTAACTTTCAAGCGCCTTGACATAAATGAATGGGAGTTAATGTACTTTGGCTACGAAAATTTCGTATTTGGTGTACAAATTATAAAGTTTAATAACTTTTTGCAGATTTCCTGTTGCGATTCAGTAGCATAATTTTTTATCAGTGAATTAAGCGCAATATAAATTATTTTGTGTAATTTTTTAAAGAAAATCGTTTAATAGCACTTGAAAGAGTTTCCTTGTCAGAAACCACACATTAAGAGGAAGATAGATTTAAATAACAACAGAAACAACGATTAATATTTTTTTAAGAATATACTAATAGTGATAGCGCAAAAGATGCTGTTATCTAATTATGTAACAAAATAATATATGTATATTGTCAAATATTTGCACATACTTTTTCAATACACACACATATGCATACTTGCATAAATATACATACATATATATACATATAGTTTTTTTTTCTTTATTAAAACATCTTTTTAGCATAATATTCGCATTGAAACATATCTCATTTTATATTTCAGCTAAGTGAAAAATAAGAAATGCAAGCAGTTTTCAAGGTTTAAAATGATATATAAATGGCTATATAATTTAATATTTAGGAATTTTTTATATATCATTAATAAAACACATTAAATAAATATATATATATCTTGAGGAGAAATTCACAACACACGAATCATGCACATAAATATTTCATTTACAACAACTGCATCTCCTTTAAAGAAAAGCTATCTTTGAAACTTATTCTTAACATCATACTCTATGGTCATCTGCCAGAAATATTTTTATTTTTATTTTGATAAAAGAATTATTATTATCGTTAATAGAAAAAAAAGGTCAAATCAATATTCTGAAAAAAGAAAAGAAAAAGAAAAACACTATATAAAGAAAACTACGTTGAATAAAATGTTTGCGCTGGAAAAAGTCAGAGATTTTACAACAGAAGAATTAGCTCATATAAAAGGAAAGATTATTTTAATATATGTCTTAAAAATAAATAAATAAATAAATAAATAAATAAATAAATAAATAAATAAATAAAAAAAGTTTTGATCCATATGTAATACGAAAAAGTAATTCTGAAAGAATTAATTCATAGCGTGTTTCTGAAAAATATTATTTTATTTATGTATGATGGGCTTGGCGGCCATCTTTCAAAGTTTTACGTTAGTTTGAATTCCATAAATCTCATCAATTACAGGATGAGTTGGTTGATTGGTTGGTTAATTGAGTTTTATATCGCACTAGTGCTGTGCAATGGGAAATAATTATAGGATGGGAGGATGGGAGTGCGCCAAACTTAACACTGTTAAAACTTAAATTGATTCAACTTGTGTGCTTAACGGGGCTTTTGAGATGTTTTTAATGCATTTTTTTTTTCTTTTTTAATCTGAATATTTCAACCCTTGTTGAATGGAATAACCATATTATTTTTACGAGATATTTATTCCAAGAAGCTAAATTCAAATTGGGTAAATATAACGGGGGTGGAAGCTTCTATTCCCCCACCCCTCTCCTTCATGTTTTTACGTTAATTTAAATTTTTATATTCTTTATTCCCGGCATTTATAGGATGGAAGTGCACTTAATACTAAATAATTATAAGAAATCATGTTATCGAAATATTTCCGTCTCTGCTGAATGGGATAGCAAAATTAATTTTATATGAGATATATTATAAGAAACTTCTTTCAAATTGTGTGAATGTTTATTCATTACTTGAAAGATGGCCATCAAGCCCATCATACATAAATAAAAATAATAATATTTTTCAGAAACACGCTATGATGTATTTAGTACAGGAAAGAAGGATTTCTATCAACATATCATAAGGCACTTGATTCACATGTGAAAATTTGGTTAAAAGGGAATATTAAATAAGTATTTGAATGTAAGCTTGGGAATTTGATATCACACCCTTTTTAGACACAACTTTAATCAGTTCTCTTTCTTTGAGCTTGGCTTTTTTGTACATTTTAAGTGTCTTTTTTGTAGATATCATTTATTTTTTTTAAACAGTTTTTATATTTACTGGAATTAACCTGATACTTTACATCAGATATGTCCTGGATTTCAACTCAGCTTTCGTGCGATGTTGTTCTTTGCGTTAAACTGTATTACAAAGTTTTCTTTGCGTTAAACTTTCCATAATTCTGGTTGCTAGACATTATCTATAGGTTTTCTATGCAGACTAGTATGTCGTGTCCATCACAAAACTTTCTTCTACATTTTCCTATACATATTAACGCAGCACAAATTATTTATTATTTTTTTCATTATGAATGCTGAATATTATCAACTCAGAGAGGTATTGTTGCACAAAATGTCCAACGGAAGTAAATTTTCACCATGCAGATGGCATCCTTTCAGTTCTAAAAAAAAATTGTAGTATATGAGCTCCACTTATCGGCCGATAGGCATCGAGATTCAATCAGCATAATGTCTCATAATGGCCTTTTCACATATTAAGTTTTGTTTCATTATATGCAACTGAACCTTTCCATTAATTGCGAAAATCACTGTATAGCAGCGCCACATGTTGAGATATTGGTACAAAAGTTGATAAGCACTATAATTTGTAACAATGTAAATTTATTTGTAAATTTATGCAATTCCATGTATTAGTTACTCAGATATAGCCTTCTCTGAAATTGCGGCAATCACTGTATAGCAGCACCATGTTGAGCAATTGACACCAAATATTGATAAACGCTATTATACATCAAGATTCAATTGCATATAAATTTATATGTAATTCTGAGCAGTAGCTCCTGATATCTAGTTGGAAGAAAACTTTTGCCACACACATACAACACACACACGCAAATAGAAATTTTCTAAAAATAGTCAAATTGTTTTCAGGACCTCTTACAACGTGTAAATCCATTAAAAACCGAAAGTCGAAATTCATTTCAATAAAATGACAAGCGAAGCGGACAAAGCCTGCTAGTATACTATATAGAAGGAAGTAGAAATCTTTATGCATCATAATTATCATTCCCAGATTGAATTGAAGGATATTAAAATTGGATACTATATCGTGTACTGACTTTCTTATTCTAAGGTATGAAAAATATATGAAAAAATCAGCAATTCAAGCTATAGATTTGAAACAAATGTTATTTAAAAATGTATTCATTTCTGTTTTCAGGGATATAAAATTTAAAATTGTACAAAATAATAAAAGCAAAGATTCTTTGGTTAAAAAAATAACTTATAAAAAGAAAAAGCAGCTCAATTTGAAATATTTTTTGGGTAAACTGAGATGAAGCAATTTCATATTTGGCGATTTATGTCTCGTTGGCGATATTTAACAGTTTTTCAGCAATTAAGATAGGAAATTTTGATTTTTAAAAGCTAAATTTTATAAAAGTTCCTAGATTAAGTAATTGTCTATCTGAAAAACCAGTTTTCAAAGAATTTTGCACATTTATGAATTCTCTAGCTTGTTTAAAAAAAAAATTCTTGAAGAAGAAATTTTTTCAAGAAGTTGTCAAAACATCTAATTTTACGCTAAATTAAAATGCTCCCATTTTTTTACTTATTAACTTAGAAAGTTCCTTTTTATCTCAAATTAAAGATCTCGTTGATACGAATATTTTACTTTTTGTTTCATTTTACTGCGATATTTGGTTCGTCCAATATTTAAAACTTTACGGAAAAAAAATTTGCCGATTTAACATGAGAAAGTTGGTTTCTGTATAATAAGCATTTAACGATCTTGGGTTATTTCTGTCGATTTTATTATTGGCGCATTCTGCTTTGTGTTAGTGGTAGTTTGTTTGTTTTGCTTTTCTCTGAGCTTGGCTTGGCAAAACGACCGTTTCTGCTTGATTATCTGTATAAATAAGTACGTTAAATGTTTATCACTTTATTATTATTATTTATATTAAAATATATATATATATATATATATATATATATATATATACAAAATACAAATGTATTTAAATTTGAGTTAGAAATATATTTGAATATTAAATTTTGTACAATTCTTCAAAAAAAAAAAAAAAAAAAAAAAAAAGCTCCGCATGAAAATCGACCACAGCACCATTATTGCTAATTGTTATGTAAAATGACCTGAATCCGAATATGACGCCCATTTTCGCCTATCACAACCCCCCTCCCCCTCTCATACCTTTTTATTCCTTTCCGGTAATTTTATGACTATAAATTTGATTTGCAGGGGATGAAATGATTATTTTAACTGTTAAATATCTTCTGGGGATCTACAGAAGTGAAAAATTCTAAAATATGAATATTTGCAGCAAGAAGAAAATTTAAGTGGTGGAGGGAGGAGGGGATTTGTCACTGAAATTACAAATTACGTTTTTTATATCTTACTAATCAATCTATATTTATATTTATTATACATTATATATTTTTTTTCTTTTTTAAGTGTTAAAATAATACTTTCCCATTCTTCAAATCAAATTCATGCCATAAAATTACCGAAAAGTGATAAAAATTGGGGTAGGGGAGGCGTAACGAGAAGACGGTGGATGGTTGGGCAAAATGGAGGTCATAATCTCATTCAGGAGGTCATTTTAAATAATAATCAGTAAGAATGGTATCAGGGCCCGATTTTTTTTTTTTTTTTTTTTTTTTTTTTTTTTTGTGCTAGAGGCCTATTTCAGTCGGTACAGTTGTCGAATTTTTATACGTCACTCTTAATTAGTGCTAGAGGCCTATTTCAGTCGGTACAGTTGTCGAATTTTTATACGTCACTCTTAATTAGTGCTAGAGGCCTATTTCAGTCGGTTTATTGAATGGAGATTTATTGAGTGAGGTCCCCCCAAGGCACAACTTTGACATGAGTCCCCCCCAAGGTACCCCTATTTCAGTCGGTACAGCGTTGTCGAATTTTTATAATACACTCTTAATTAGTGCTAAGGGCCTATTTCAGTCGGTTTATTGAATGGGGATTTATTGAATGAAGTCCCCCCAAGGCACAACTTTGACATGAGTCCCCCCCCAGGCCCAACTTTGACATGAGCCCCCCCCCACCAAGGTACCCCTATTTCAGTCGGTACAGCGTTGTCGAATTTTTATAGGTCAATCTTAATTAGTGCTAAGGGCCTATTTCAGCCGGTTTATTGAATGAG
The DNA here is from genome assembly GCA_963930645.1 of Salticus scenicus. Classification (NCBI taxonomy): domain Eukaryota; kingdom Metazoa; phylum Arthropoda; class Arachnida; order Araneae; family Salticidae; genus Salticus; species Salticus scenicus. The sequence goes on along the minus strand of OZ005656.1, from coordinate 135,767,393 downwards.
GATTTATTGAATAAAGTCCTCCCAAGGCACAACTTTGACATGAGTCCCCCCCAAGGTACCCCTATTTCCGTCGGTACAGCGTTGTCGAATTTTTATACGTCACTCTTAATAGTGCTAAGGGCCTATTTCAGTCGGTTTATTGAATGGGGATTTATTGAATGAAGTCCCCCCAAGGCACAACTTTTACATGAGTCCCCCCCCCCCAGGCACAACTTTGACATGAGTCCCCCCCAAGATACAACTTTGACATGAGTGCACCCAAGGCCCAACTTTGACATGAGTCCCCCCAGGCCCAACTTTGACATGAGTCCCCCCCAATGTACAACTTTGACATGAGTTCCCCCCAAGGCAAACCATTGACATAAGTCCCCCCCAAGGCACACCTCCCCCTCATTGGGAAAAAGAGAAAAAACGTTGTTTTGCGGCTATAAGACAGTATGGACTTCCAACGTTATTTGTTACAGTATCTGCAGCTGAAACACATTGGTTTGATTTAATGAAAACTTTATCATGGAATTTAGATCGTCACAAATTAACTAAAGAAGAATTTGTCGATATTAACAAGTTTAGCAGTAGGCCTCTGGCACTAAATTAAAATCTGTCAATGTCAGATTTTCATGTTTTTTTTTTTTTTCCAGCACAGTGTAATTTTAGTTCGCAAATATGCAATACTCTTATTATTCTTATTTAAATTAAGTAAATTAAATTAAGTTAGATTTTTATGGACAATGTCGGTTTTTTAACGTGTAGACTAATTATTTCATAAAGATGTGCTGGATAAAATCATCTAATTAAGAAAAAGTTTAATATATTTTTAAATAATTTCCTGTGAATTTTTTTGGTTTGCCAGGGGTCCTAGCCCATATATACTCGAGGTTCGGAGAAAATCACGGAAAACACCGAACAGCTAAGTAGATAGTCGTGACCTCGGATCGAACCCGGCACTTCCCATTTACCAGTTTTGAGTGCAAAACCGGTCGGCTACTTATAAGGACCCTCATGGAGGGCATCTCATCATATGTATCGAGTGTATATAATCATTCTGAAACCACATATCATTAAAATAAATAAATAAATAAATAAATAAATGAATCGTAAAAGCTTTTTGTAATATATAAATATATATCACATTACACCTGTACTGTTATTATAGATAAATTTAACATAAAAAAAAAAAAGAACCATTTACTTCAGTCTTAATTACATTTTTAATATGTATATAATTTATATCATTTATACGACTCCTTTATATACTAATACAAGTAACAGAAATAGCATAAACAACATTAAAAATCTTCTTTAAAAACACAATGTGATTTTTTTTTTTTTTTTTTTTTTTTAATGGAAAACTTAGACTACTAACATAATTGTATTATTGTTGAATACAAATAAAAAATACTGCAATAATAAGATAACTTAATTTTCTTTCTAAACATAGTTGAAAGAAAAATATATATTTCCTTAATAGTGAAAAAATGCGGAATCTAACTAAATAAAATCGTGTATTTCTCTGAACCAATTTAATAATATCATAAATATAAGGAGATTCTTAAACGGCATTAATATGAAATGCAAAAAAATGCACATTCAAATTAAACTTCTTCTCTGAAGTAAACTATATGATAAAGTATGCTTGAACATCTCAGTCATAGTATTTATGTGGCCGAGATGTAATTTCCTTTAAACATTCTTATGCAAATTCGTAATTTGATAAACTACTTTGGGTGATGTAGATGAAAGAAAAGCGTATTTTATAACAAAGACTAAGTGCATCATATTTTGCTTTTGAAGTGTTTTTTCCTCTTAAAATAGATTGTGCTTGAAATGTTTTTATATAGAGTGAAAGAAAGGTTAAATGTTTAAATTAAATAAAACGATAAAAACACATAACAAAAATTGAACATTCAAAGGGACATCATTATTTTAAAAAGTTACATAATTTATGGTTTTTATTTATAAAATATTAGATGCATCGTAAAATTAGCAATTTATGACAATTATCTATAAAGTGGGTTATTATATTTGGCATAATGCTTAATGGAAGTGCTTTAAAATAAAGTTTATATTTCTAGCATATACTTATTAAACATGAAAACTATAGATAGTTTCTATGTTTATAAAGTTAAAAACAAAATTTTAAATTAGTGACCAGAATTTTGTAACTCAGAAATTGATACTTGAATGTTACGAATATAACAAACAACACACTTATCCATAATACATCCCGAGGATGTAACTTAGATGTACTTTCATCCATAGGATATCCTGAGGATGCTTTGTGGATGAGATGTGCTGTTAGGGACGTACTCAGTAAAACATTTAGTAAATTGCTTAAAGAATATTTTGATAAATTTGTCTATAACTTGAAATCATCGGGGGAAGGCCTATCGATAGGACGATTTGTTTTTAATTTACACTGTTTAGAGCCATCCGTATCTTGATCTTACAACTGAAATAACACCAGTTTCGGTAAAGCGACAAATGTGGCCATGGGAAGAAGGATTATGTAAAAAAAAAAAATAAAATAAATAAAATAAAATAAATAAATAAATACATAAATAAATTCCAAAAATCACCGATAAGGGTAAATATGGCTGCTGTACATTGTAAAAAATGTTAGAAAAATGAATAAAGGAATAATAATAACACATACAAATGAACGAGGTAATGTTAAGTTATACTCACAACTTTCACCCGGTAAAGAATTCAACTACATTTAATTTGACCGCTTTCTAGTAATGTGGGTCGCATATTCACATGAATATGCTCATTTCAGCTGCGAATGTTTTTCGGATCTGTCTATATATTTTTGTAGTCCAGATTACTAATGCTGTTGTTGTCTACTAAAGCATAAATTCGAATTTTGCTTTAATACTCGCGTTTTATGCTAATTCTAAGTTTTGCAAGCGATAGCAGAACAATTAATACACCTAAAGGTAATTTTTTTAATTATATATATATATATATATATATATATATATATATATATATACAGTAATAGACGTATAGTATAATAGTAATGGACGATCCGACAAATATTGCCTGCCGTGCAAGGTTAGACTCTGTACGGCAAATGATAGCAGAAAAACTTTCACGCACGAACACTGTGAAAAGGTATTGGAAGCATTTGCTCCAGTTGTACTTCAGATCAGTGGTAACACATGTGTGCAAAATTTCAATTCATTCGGCCGATATAATGCTGACTGCATTTTTCAACCCTAAACTGTTTTAAACGAATTACAATAATCCAAAAAATAAAATAAAAATTTCCTCCTTTACTTTTCTGACGTACTGTGAATTTTTCTTGATTGCGGGTCTAAAATTGTGGTACAAGTATGGATGGACGAAAAAGGCCAGACCAATATTTCCATAAAATTAAGTGGGGAGACCAAAATGACGGGAACAGATTCTCATGTACCCCGAGTGGAATGTTGATGGTTGCGTCATTTAGATATAAAGCGATGAATTCATCAACTTGTATTGTAGACTAGTGGAATAGTAAAATATGTACACACGTTCACCAGTTTTTCTTCTAATAAAGAATTATCCACAAATTTATTTCATGTAATTTAGATAGTATAAGAGGTATTGTCGTGCTATACAACTTTTTATGACATTGATGCAGTTGACAAAAAAATTGTTCGAACGCTAGCAAAAATTCCTATGTTAAATAAGTACACTTAATACTGATTTGTTAAAAAAAATCCTTGTCGAATTATGTTCTTGGACTGATGATTCGACAAGCTTTTATTTAACAAAACAGTATTAAGCGTACTTTTTTACATATGAATTATTACTAGGGATAGAATAGTTTTGCTGCCGAATGTACAAGTTATCAGTAGCGAGGAATGCAGTTACAGATTCAAGGCTATAAATTTGCTATGCCCACTAATCATATAGGTGGCATTTCATTTGAGAAACTGTTTGTATTTAATATACATTATTCTTTCGTGATCGGAAAAGTTTATTATAATGTATTTAATTCTAATATTTATCTCTATATTTATTTATTGAGATTGATAACATTTTTAGTGATTTTATTTTCACACAGCAAATGATTTTTAATCATTTTTCTGAGAATTCTTTTTATTTCAATATCAGATTACTGAATGTGATATATATATATATATATATATGCATATTTTAAATAAAGTTTCTATTTACGAAATGCAAATAGAAACATAATTTTTTTTTACAAAATGCGAATAAAAGAATTGCCCTTTTTTGAATTCGTTATTTTTTGAATTTACACACAAAAAAGTATTTTAAAAACGCCATTTTTAATTAAATAGTTATGTCGTTTTCATATTCTTTGTATTTGTTCCTTAAAATATAATTTTAATTAACTCAGAAATTCACTATTTATTTCTTTCATTTTTTTTTTTTTTTTTTTTTTTTTAATGAGACAGAAAAGCCAAAATTTCTACATCTGCCGAAAACACGTGTAACTGATTACTTTTTTAAAGTTCTTTCTTGTGTAAATGAAATGAATACAAGAAAATAATTTCCTTTTGTGTGTTTTACATTTTAAAATCTTGTAATTTTTATATACCTCTTTTATCATTATTTTAACGATCTAAGCAAATCTTTTCATTTGTAACAAAAATGCGTATGATTTCGTACTTTTTAAAACGAAATTTCATAATTAAATCTAAGAATTTTTGATGTTTTATTTTTTAATTCAATCAAGTAAAAGTGTTTCTAAAATGTAATATATATATTTTTTAATTAATATAGTAATGGACGTGTAATACTTTTTTTTTTATACATTTTCATTGAAAACTATTTGAATATTTTTCATTCTTTTAATTAATGTGTGATATAGATATGTTACAGTATAATTAAATATTGAGCTTTAAAATAATATTCATTAGAAACATGAAATGATTTATAAAAAAATAAAGTCGTTTAAATAAATGGAACTGAAAATATGATAATTCAAACCTCTAAATTATATTCATTTTTTTACTTCCATTACTCGACTACTGCAGGTAATGAATATATTGTATTAGGTTCGAAAATTCGATATCTAGTTTTCACCTAATTTAAATGTTTTAAGGTCTCCAGAGTTCAAAAGATTGGTTTTTGGCAATTGGTCTGAGTTTGTTTGCGTGTGTGTATGCATGTATGTATGTGGGGAGTATTCTGACTATTATATCTCCAAAGCTAATACATATAGGAATACGACACCTTAGAATTGAGACAAGTCTGGTGTACAGATATTTATTTTAAACATTTGGTGAACATTAGAAAACCGGAAGTGGGACATCCGAAAGTATAAGTGGAACCATATGTTCTTATCTCAAAAACAGCTCTAACGATTTTCTTCAAGATTGCCGTAAAGCACTCTATTAGATGTACTTTTTAAATGAATTAATTGGTTATTTCTAGAAAATTGATAGACATCCTGTATAAGTAGCTCAATTTCATGTCTCGTAAGTGCGTTCTATAAAAAAGGGTGTACGGTTTTTTTTCAAACTCGCCATATTAACCCCCTTTAAGATATCTTTTTATAAGTAATTGTTGTTTTACAGTCAAAAATTGAGTATGCCAAGTTTTAGTAAAACTTGGTATCTGAAAAACAGTTCTAACAATTTTTCTTGAAAATTATTACTGAAACCCATTTTACATATATTTTCTCATGAATTACGTGATTATTAACAGTTAATTTGATTATGTAGGTCAGATTTCGATCTCGGAATTTGGTGTTTCAAAAAATGGACTTTTTTTTTTTTTTTTACTTCGTTTTGTAAATATTTACACATGTATCAGCTTTCTTTTGTCGGAAAATGTTTAGGTGTTAAATTTTTAGGTCACTTTTATGTCTTCTGATTACTTTATCTTAAAAAAGCGCATATAATACGGGTAATAGCAGATAATGAAAGTCGCGTTGTTGTTTCACACAAGATTTTTTAAATATCTAAAGATTTCGCTTTTATTTTTTTTTTTTTTTATTATTATTATTGATTTGATAAGAGCTTAAGAAAATAAAACCTCATTTTCAGTAGATATGTCAGGTCATTGATGATTCATGCTACAGTAAAGCAGTATTTAGTACCATATTGGATTTTATTAGTACATTAAATACAATATTTCGTACAATATTCAGTATATTTGTCTATTTTGGAGACTGCTAAATAGTTAAATGTGCTCAATAATGATACTAACTTGAGTTATATTATAAATATTTTCTATGTAATGATGCTAATTACACTATTGTTTTACTACAATTGTCTTGTATGACTCCGTCATATCTCTACAATGCTGCTGTGATGAAGAAATTATGCGGATAAAGTAATTTTAAACTGAAAAAAAGAAAAAAAAAACATTTCATTTAAAGCTTTTAAAAGGGGAAGGTATTTAACTACTCCTTAGACGCTTAATGAAACTCAGAATCATTTATCTTCACTTAAGTATAAAACAATGAATGACTTAATATTACTATTAAACTTGTGGCGACATAACTGGCTTCGAACTTAACTCTAGTACTCAACACTACTCTTGAAGTAAATTAAGCTGCGGGAGACATATTGAGCAAAAACTGCACTAAACTAAAGCCCCTCGATCTGAAATTAATCGAACAGACGAAAGCCTGATTACGATGTTATCATGAATTTTACTCATTGGAAAATCAATTTACATTTACCCACAACCTAGTTTCCAAGAAACTTCTCCAAAACTAACTAACCCTGCAGACATGGAATAAAACTCAGAATCTTCATAATTATAAAACAATACATATTACCATCATATTACCGATAAACTTGCGGCGACACAACTGGTGTCTAACTCAAGTGTACATCTTAATACTACCCATGAGGTAAACTAAACTGCAAGAGATATATTGAACGAAAACTGCCCTAATCTAAAACTACTCGATGTAAAATTAACTGAACTGACGAACCCCAAGTACGACTTTCTCATGTATTTCACACACTGAAGGATCAGTTTACCTTTATACCCAAACAGAAACTTATACCCACAAGATACTTATTCAAAACTAATTCATTTCTAAATACAAATAATAATAATAATAATAATAATAATAATAATTTCTAAGTACAAAATTTCCCATTTATCTACTGGCTATCCTTCGTAGAAGAAATGTTTAAATAAAATAAGGACTTCTATGCAATTCTACTACTTCGCAAATCCTGATTTGAGAACGAAAACATCTAAAAACTTGAACAAATTTACATTTAAAATAATAAAGAGCCGATATATATATATATATATATATATATATATATATATATATATATATATATATATATATATATATATATTGTTACTTATTTACAACTATTATGACTGAAAACATAAAATATTTCATATATATATATATATAACAAAATATAAATATGCGTTATGCTATTAAGGGTATAGGGAAGGTTATAAGTATATTTTTAGTTAATTTACATCTTAGACTAGGGAAAGTCGTACTAGTTAAACACAGAAATGTAACACAATTAAGTAAATGGTAATTTTCCGAAAATAATTTAAATTTATTAAAATTAAATGCATAACTGACAGTCTGACAAATTTATAAATAAAATTTATAACCTCCTAACATTTGCTTCTTCGTCTTCTTCTTCTTCTTCTTTTTTTTTTTTTTTTACCCTAGATTTTACTTTAATATTGTGAAAATGTGTGTTTTAATGTGCATATGATTTAATTCTGGATTCATTCTTAAGCTACATTTTAAGCTAATTTTATTTTTAAATTCTAATACATATTTAATGAAAACTCAAAATAAAAGTATCATATATATGAATGCACAAAATAATAACATGCTTCGAAAATAACAGTAAACTTTAAAAAATGCAATATCGAGGAGAAAAAAAATACCAGGAACATTCTGAATACTTTTAAAAGAAAGTATAACTGAAAATCTAACATTTGAGAAATTACTTCTACAAATAAATACAAATGAAATATCGGCGATGCGTGTGTGTAGTTATATTTCAGTATTTCTGTATACAAAATTTCACTTTATTATTAATATATATATTACAACAATCTATTTTTAAAAAATCTCTTTATTTTCATTTACTACTTAAGTCAGATAAGAAATTTTCTTAATTTTACCTATAGCCATGGTAAATTGTATTTCTTTCATTTGCTACTGTTCAATTTGTAATCATTATTTGAATTTTAAAACATAATCATATCTATTTTTTACAAACTGCCACTTAAGGGGTTTAATGAAATATTTTTCTGGTGAAAAAATATTAATTTATACTATGAATTAGACCTTTATATTTCGTTTTTATTCTTTCACACACACAAAAACACCTATATATATATATATGTATGTACCAGCATATACCAGCAGATATTTATATATACATATATATATATATATATATATATATATATATATATATATATATATATATATATATATATATATATATACATATATATATATACCAGCAGATTTGAACAAAGGTCAAATGAAAGCTATGAAATAGTCTACAGTCCGCAGCAAAGGTATTCGAGCTCTAAAAAAAATTGTTATATAAAAAAGTACACTTAATAATGTTTTTTTTAATAAAATCCTTATGGAATGATGTCCTTAGTCAGTTTAAGAACATGATTTGACAGGCATTGATTTAACAAACAGTATTAAGTGTCCTTTTTTTATATTGAATGTTTTGCTAATGCACGGACATTTTTCCTGGCTATTGTATTATAAGCTTTTCAATTGACTATTTTCATCACAGATTGGAATTGATATGCAGTTCTAGGAAGAAAACTATTATGAAAACGGCAACATACAAAGAATTTTTCAAAAATGCATTAATTAAAACATTGAAAAATTACAGGATTTATTTAAACAGAAGATTTATTTAAAACTAAAAAAAAAAAAAAAAAAAAAAAAAAAAATTGTTTTTATTTTTAATACATTTTTAGAAAAAAATTATATGTATATATATATATATATATATATATATATATATATTTAGTACTAAAAAGAATAAAAAATATACAATATTTTCTTTTTCGTTTTATAATAAACTTTATTTTTCTTTTTCCTTAAAGCAGAGGATAATAATAATTATAATAATATTTTTTTTATTTCCTCATCAAGATTTTACAGAAACACCTTTTATCGTTTTAGTCTAAATTATACGCAAAAGGTGAATTAAAAAAATACACTGATATATTTATTGATTGGTATAACAAAAGTAAAGAGTAATCCTGCAAACACAGATTCGAAAAATAAAGACTAGCAAAAAAAAAAAATAAATTAATTAAAAAAAAAAAAATAAAAAAGAAATCCACAGTGTTAAAACAATTAAATTATGAAAATGACTTGTAAACTGATACAATGACACAGAGTAACACACAAATCATCACATAATTAATAAAAGCAAATGTTTTATTTATTCGTGCCGCCATTATAAGTTGAAGAATTTGTCTTTTTCTGTAAAGTACTTTGAATTTAGTTTAAATCAAGGAAGTTTTATTTCAGTTAAATAGATAAAATTATATTAATTAAGAAAATAATGTCATTTTGATTATTATCAAAGAAAAATATGCATTTTTCTGCAACTATCTCGTAATTAATTAAAACAAATAACCTCCAAGAACTTATTGCACCAAAGACACTTTTTCATTCACTCATTTTTTGAAATGAATTTAATAAACTAGCTAATGTTGCATATTTATTCAGATATCTTTTGTATTTATACTTATATGCAAATGAAAACGTTCTTACGAAAATGTTCAGTTTAAAAAGCTCTTTCAAAACTTATGTTTATACTAATTTAATTAAAAAAAAAAAAAATAACACCTTTTAATCAAATTAAAATAGATTTTCAGATTTTTTTTTTTTTTAAGGGTGAGGGTGGGGTGGGGTGTCTTGAAATTTCCATTCGATAGTCTACTGCCATCTAATACAACAGTTGTTTGGATTGAAAATTTACTAAATCGTATTGAACATTTGGTATAATTATTAGAGTATATCTTGCAAAATTAATTAGCTCTCTAGTTTGCTAAATATATAATGTGATATAACGAACTATTTCTTAATCTCATTGAAATTAATAATCTTTCGTTATGCACATCTAATTTCAAATATATATTTAAAAACTCTAACATTATGTTAGAACAATGAATATACCAATTTATTCTCCGTTTTTATTGAAATTTCTTTAACTATATTGAGAATTTGAGTTACGATTCGTGTCATCTAATCCGCTTCGCTACATTTTTAAATAATGATAATTCATTATAACTACTTTAATTATTACTAGATTTACAAATAGTTATTATTCAGTTATAAAACATTAATTTTTTTAGACAGGTAAAAATTAAAACATAAACTTTTATTTCATTATAGATAATTCATTAGTAGTTTTAAAATTAAACCGCTTTAAGTTATTACTATTTTTTTCATCATATATACATATTTTTCTTTTATTATTCAAACGTTCATGTTCTTCATAAAATTTATTCTTTTAAAAATCATATAAAACATAATTAAATTTAAAAGGATTATACAAATTAAAAACGTTGTTATACGTAAAATAAAATATAAAATAAAATTTTCAATTAATCTCAAAATATGAAATCTTTATACTTAAAAATTCCAGTTAATTAATATTTAAAATAATTATTATTCAAAAAAATGTTGGGACCACAGGAATAATATATATTTTTAAAAAAACTTGCTCGTGAGATAAAAAAATAATCTAGTCTGACTCTCACACCACTTCTCTTACACTGAAATAACTTATTATAAATACAGATTGCAGATTAAGGGGTAAGATAACGATTACTGTTATGTAAACCTAAGTTAAATCAATTCAGATTAGTCTTTGAAACACAGCTTTATTTGATAAATAATTCTGTGGGAAAGCCGTCAACCTCAAACCCGTTTTAGTATTGTACCTACACTTATATAGAATTAAAATATGTTATTAAATTCGAAATTTCATTTAAAATTATTCAGACAACCTTCACTCTCAACATTCTTTGAAACTTTTCAATATTGATCAAAATTTTCTATTAACAAACATATTAACTTTAAAATACAACATTTGGATCGAATGAAAATATTTGTTTTTAATTTACTCTAAGACAAAGATGAAATGTTGATAAGTTGATTTCGGAATTCAGGAAGACTCAAAACGTGTCGATATACAAAAACTAGTATGCAGTGGCCACCACAAGACTTTCTTCTATATTTTCTTATACAAATTCACTCAGTAACAACAAAAAAAAAAAAAAAAAAAAAAATCCAAGTTTTTTTTCGTTAAAAGTAAAATAAAATCGATAACTATGTTTTAAATTATCACATATTTATAGTTCAACCATTCGTTTTAAAGGTATTGACGAGACCTTTCGAAAGATACCCATCTTGAAAATTTACCTCCCCCCGGGGGTGGTACTTCCGCCCCCGGGGGGGGGAATGATTCCCCCAAAAGCACAATTTTTTTTTCTAATTAACTACTTATATTATCAATATACATGCTAATTTTACAATCACAGGTTAAGAATAACTCTCATTGTGTACATTTATAAGAAATTTTGTCCTATATCATTTTAAAAATTTAGAAAAAATACGATCACAGCTGTCCTGTTGAGCGACTGATCCCCAAATCTAATCAGCAGCAGTTTATGTCAGGGGCCAACTAAATACCAAGTTTGGGTAAATTTCGTCAAAAAGATTTTTTTTTTTTTTTTTTTTTTTAATTATTATGATTTTTTTTTCTAAGTTTGTTTTCGTAAAAAATAAAAAATAAATCGATAACTTTTAACTGTTTTAAATTATCACAGATTTATAGTTCAACCATTCGTTTTAAAGGTATTAACGAGACCTTTCGAAAGATACCCATCTCGAAAATTTACTCCCCTCGAGGGGAACTTCCCTCCCAGGGGGGTTGACGAGGCTCCTACACATACAAAATTTTTTTCCCAGTTGACTATCTCTATTATAAATAATTCTTGTAAATTTCATAATGATCACTAAAAAATAATTCTCTTTATGCACATTTATACAAAATTTTGTCCTATATCACCATGTTAAAAATTTAGAAAAAGCGGGATGGCAACGCAACCTGTAAGACAATTTTTACCAAACGTTGATAGGCACTAATTTGTCAAGGCGCAACTACATACCAATTTGTATAAAATTCTGTGCAGTAGTTCCTGAGATACAGTTGCCGCAAAATTTTGTCACACACACACAGACAGACTGACAGACAGAACACATACAAGAAAAAGAACAAGTGTAGTCATGCGGCCCATCGCTCTCGCAATGGGCTAAACCTAGCTAGGAACGGGGTAAGTACCAGTCGCAAATTATGTCTCAATCCTTTTATGAATGTCTGTGCTCTACTTTAATACCTCATTTTAGCAATTAAGTAAATTAGAACCAAAGTTATCAATTAAAATAAATAGCGTTAAAAGTAATCTAAATTTAACAAATATCCCTTTTTTTCCCCTAGCATGGCCGACCGAAGCCTCTCACTTAGACCAAGATTTTAATAATTATAATGCACTTAACGATTTATTTTAAGTAAAATTTTGCTTGGTGTCGTTGCTAGTAACTCTTAATTAACTTTTAAAACAGGCTACAAGTTTTTAAACCACTCCAATAATTTGTTATTTAAGAAATAATATTGTAATTTATCCCTCCTTTCTTCCCTCCCTTGTCAACCCAGTTGCAGATTGTCATTGCTTTTTCCCTCCTTCAACGAATCTTTTCCTTGTCAGTACAACATGCTTGTTTCACCAGAAATTCAGTCTAAAGTTTTCCCCCTTTTCCCTATTATGGCTGACAGACGCCTCTCACTTAGATCAGGTTTTAATCAAAATTATAGCAGAAAATGTAATAATCGCGTCGCTATTGTGTTTGGAAACTATGCTAGTATCCCTAAATTAACATTTCAGTCAGGTTTGATCCACCCAGGTCGCTTTAAATTTAAACAAATTAAGAAATAAAAATGCATATTATCCCTAACTTCTTCCCTTCTCTATCAGTCAAGTACCATCTCAGGCAATCTTTTCCCTAAGCATTTCAATAACTTCCCTACTAGCTAAAACTTGAACCAAAACTAAACAGCGGTTGCCACTAAAAATATAGTGAATAATTTTCTTGAATAATCTGATCGGCCGAACTAACGACTTCTAACGAATCCAAACAAAAACAAAAATACTCTAAAGCAGACTTAGGAAAACATCAATGTGCTCACAACTCAATCCTCTTTACTATTAAAACCAGACCTAATAAAACAATGCAAACCAAGCAAAATCCTTAAAACATAAACATCAACGCTTTAGAAACAACCAAATAAAAAATTCTTCTACACACTCTTGGGGTCTTCAAACTCTTCGCTCTACCCTGGCAGTCCTTTTCACAGCTTTCTTTGAGAGTTCCACATCTTACTCCAATAACCATCCCAGGCACAAAATGATTCACTCTTGATTATGAACATAAATTTAAATATTAAATCTTTTACCTTCTCCTTTTTTTTTTTTTTTTTTTTTTTTTTCCACACTCATTGTTTTTTACCCCTTTTTTACATTATAGGTTAAAATGTTCTAAATTATTACAATCTAAAATGTTGATTCGCTGTCCTTTTTACGATTAATTTTAACATTTGTTTCAGCCCAAGGGACTGTGGGTTGAAATTAAACTGCAATTCAGCTATTACCAACTTTCCGGCACAATGAACACACGTCTTCCTGCTCACATCCCTCATAACTTAGTTTTCGCATTTTGCTAAATTTGTTGTAGAGCATTTTCTTCTGAACTTTTTAAGATTACTGTTCACGATGCTTCATAACGACAATATTTTTCCTGCCCAAAATTAGAAAAAAAAAAAAAACTGTATTAAAGCTTTCTGATCATCATTCTAGCTCTTATAATTAAACACCATCTAACTCACAACAAAGCTCTCAACCTATCTTGAACCCAATAACTATACCCTTGCCATGACATTTAACCCTCACAGACCTTTACATTTATCCGTTCCCTCCCTAAACACAATTGTTCTAAAGCATTTTCAACCACAAATTCATCCTTTCCCTCCCTAAACACAATTTTGAAAAAATCGTTCTAAAGCATTTTCAACCACAATCTCAAATTGTTACCTATTTATTGACAAAATTAAACGAAAATCACAGTCCGAGTAACAGTGGATTAAAAATTAAACCATAGTTCAGTTCTAGACTACTCTCCTGCACATTGTCTACACACCAGCACACTCACAACTAAGCTCCCGACCTTACCCGCAACCCATCGAGTATCTTTATTGCCAATACACACATCCCACACAGCCTTTTAAATTTATGTTGTGATAAACATTATTCATCATGAACATTACTCTAGACCTACTGAACATTATTCTAGACCTCTAATTCCTACTAATTCTGTTAATTTTCCACCTCTCCCATCATGAATTTTGCTATTCAGTTAAAACTGTTCGAAAGTATTTTCATCCGCTCTCTCATTTGAGCGCACCATTCAGCGACTGCTTACATTGTCTAATTAGCCCTTTGGACAGCGAGCCGAATTAAAACTCTAGTAAAGCTTTTTGATCATCTTACTAGCACTTCTAATTACACATCATCTCACTCACAACAAAGCTTTCATCCTACCCTAAACCCAAAAAACTTTTCCCTAGCCATGTTACTTGACTCTCTCAATCTTATTCAATTATCCATTCCCTCCCTACTCAGTTTACACAATTTTGTTAAAATCGTTCTAAAGTATTTTTCATTCACAAATTCAAACTGTTACCTTTTATTGACATAACTAAACAATTTTTACAGCTCGAGGGTCTGTAGTTCAAAACAAACCCAAAGTTCAGTCCTAGACTAACTTTCAGCACTTTGTTCACACACTCACATTAAGCCTCCTCCCTACCTCGCATTCCATTAAGTTTATTCATTACCAAGATACACATCTCTCAAAAACTGAAAAACTTACTAACTTACTGTTGATTTCGACTTGCCGGACACACCTACCGACTCATTCCTTTATTGTCTCTAAATACTACTCATACTGTTTACTTTTCCACTCCCTCCTAACTATTTCAGGTTTTTTGTCAAAACTGTTCTAAAGCATTTACATCCGTTTCATCAAACGGCTAACCGTTCAGTGATGCATTAACCCTTTCGGCGTTACGACTTTTTTTCTATTGTTGCAATAAAAATATCTGAAATGTTTACCGTATACTACAAAATAAACACCTGTCTTTAGAATTCAGTGTTGCACTTTAGGAGCTCTAGAGTTGAGAAGAAATATTTTTCCCCCACACACAGAGGGCTAATCTCTTTGTTGAAAGAGGCGTGTATCAATACAATGGAAATATCTTATCCCAATAGAAGTTGACAATCCTTTACCCAGATATACCTCTCAGCTAACTAACAATGATTTTTGAGGGAAAAAGAAAACGCTGCTTTCTTTTTCAGAAAAAATAAGCGCATAGATATTTCTAAGTAGAGTTAAGACTGAAAATTTCAAAGAGTAATTTATGCATAATACTAATAAAACGCATATATTTTCCTCAGATTTATGTATTCCTGAAAAAGACGCAGCACATGAAATCTCTTTAAATAGATTCCCTAAAAACTATCATTAAAAGTTAAGATAATTATAAAAACAAATAAATAAACTTTATATAATAGTTAAGACAAGTAGATTGAAACAAAATAAAAACATTTAAAATTAGTTTTTTTCTTTATTTATTTTGATGCGTGTGGAGGGGGGTGTTGAAAGAGAAAAAAATTATGTAAAAACTTGATTGCATATTTTATAAATTATATGCTTTTTTTGAAGCGTCATGCCGTTTTCAGTAATATATGCACTAAAAATTTTTTTTATATTAATATTGTAATTTTCTATGATTAGTTGTTTATTTATTTGTTATTATTATTATTATTTTCTTGTAAAGTTTCCTGAAATCAATCTTGTAGCTGTAACATGTCTAGAGCCCTCGAAGTTAAAAAAAGTTTTTTTTTTGTTTGTTTGTTTGTTTTTCTTTGTAAAGGAAAAAAGATACTTGATACAAAATTCTTAATAATAAAAGCTCAAGTTTTCCGTAAGGAAAAGTTCCACTGAAAGCTATGTCAAAGCTTAAACAATGTATTGGAATAAAGAAATTAAATTTTTTTCCATGATGCATTTCAAATGAAAATATATATGTATATATATTAATAATGAAGGAAGATAACTTAACGGAAAAATCTGTGGAATTTTAATGCGTCGTGGAAAATATCTCTTTATATATATTAATGGCTAAGAGATTTTTGAGTCTGTCTGTGTGTTGACGCAAGTTGCCACCAGCTTTCCATACATTAGTTAATTTTAAAAAATCTAATTGCCCGATGGATAAGTTAATTAAACAGACGGATTCAGAAAAAATGCCCATTTCATTTGGTACCTTATTTGTAACGAAATTTTTATTAGATTTTTTAAAATTAATTAAAATATGAAAATAATAACTTGGTAGAAGTTTTAAAAATGGACATATAAATTTTTAATTGTTGCCAAAAAATAAATAAATAAATAAATAAAAATAATAAAATAAATAAATAAATGAAATTACGAATTATCATTTTTTCCCCCTAGTATAAAATGCATAGATATAGTATTTTATATAGATCTATTATCCCCATGTTATCGTGCAAAGATTTTTGATGCCGGAAAAAGTTTTGGCATCAGACAATAGGGAGTATAAAACTCGGAAATAATAATCGAGTAGAATGTTAATGAATTTTTAAAATGGCGAAATATTGAACGGCTTTTAAGTGTTGTAATAAATATATGAAAAGAAACGGGATAAGTTTTCATAGATAAGTTATATTCAAGTAATTTATGAAAAATATCGTTTTTATAATCAGTTCTTTATTATTATTATGAAACAATTACTGTCTTTATATTTGATGAAATACTCTCTTTAAATTTTTAAGATGATTTTATATTAGTAAGTAATATGAAATTTTCAAAATTCTTTTAAATGTAGTTAGCAACCGCGGAAGTTTTAATAAAGAACTAATATGTTGTGGACACCACAAGACTTTCTTCTATATATAATCTTATACAAATTTACGCAATACAAATTATTTATTAATTATAATTTATTAAAATTATTTTCCATGATGAATGCAGACGATTTTTATCTCAAAGAAGTATAATAATAAATGCCGAAAGAAAGTCAGCTTTGTGCAGATATGAGTATACTAGAGTATAGTTAATAAAAAAAAAAAAAAAAAGAAAAGAAAAGGATGAAAAATGAGTATCTAGAGTTTTTCATTCTCTTTTAGTACATAAATTATTCATAAATTTTATTAGCTAAATTATCTATGTGTATTACCGTGTATATTAACTCGAGGAAAAATATCCATAAGAAAGTAAAATGGCCGACTTTTCCCAAATGAAAAGGAATCCCTTTTTCACACTCGATGATTACAATATGCTTTCACATGAAAGAAAAAAAAAGTTAAATAATAAATTCGCTCATGCATATGTAAACTACATGACGTTTTTATGGCTTTAAAATTAAATAATATTTTAAATTTTAAATGTTATAAAGAAATAAAGTGCGAAAAATTCGCACGGGCTTGCTAGTTAATAATAAATTAAATATTTAGAATTAAATTACGTCGAGAGAAATGAATAATATAAATAAATAAACAAATGCATGGCTATACAATAAAGAGTAAAAAATTTCAGCTCTATTTTTCTTGGAGACGTTTCAAATTTATATAAATATCACGTGGTGAAAGTTGAAAAAAATTGTTCTAAATTTTATGTAGATCAGTGTTTAGTAATTTGAACTGGCAAGAAGAAATAAATTTTGAAATGCATTTCTTATAATCGAGCGTGAAATTATTTTTTTAATTCCGTGAAAATTAATTTTGTTGTTTTTCAACTAATTTCAACATATTCGATAAAAACTGCACATTTTGATTTGTTAAATAACCGAAAAAAGATTATTTTCCTTATTAATAAAATATTCTGCATTTATAAAATTAAATAAAACATTCTTGATTTAAATTGATTTTAACCCTTTGTATCCCACCGGGACTTAGTCCCATCAAACAAAAGAAAAAAAAAATCCTCACTATAGCCTAAATTTACCGCGGGATTTCATCGGAACTTCAAACTCCCTATAGTTAAGCTATAGTTTAAGGTAAATTTAATATGAGATGTTTCTCATGGAGCAAAAAAAAATATATATATATAATAAAATTTTCAAACTATTTTTTGAAAAATAAGGTAATTTGGTAGATAAAGGGTTAAGTAAATTAACTAGTTGAAATATTTTTTATTTAATATTTAAATGTTTATAATTTATATTTTAATTAATTACAATATGTATTTTTTCCAAAAATTTTGACATTTTTATTTATAGAAAATTTATGATTTTTAATGGCATCAGTGGTTATATTAAACATAAATAAACACCTCTCAGTTGATTTGTTAGCTATATTACTTCGTACTCTGCTATTACTCCTATGATTAAATATAAGATTTATTGTTTTATGGAGAGAAAAAATTGGGAATGAAAGGGTTAAGGTAATTTGCAGAAAACAACAGATTCTTAATCGCAAAATGGCAACATGAATAAACAAATTATTTATTATTTTGAACGTTAATGTTCGCTAGGTTCGTTAGGTCGGTTTTAAGAAATAACTTGTCCGAAACATGTATATGTTAAACTAATTACATTCAAATATCATTAACCTGATAAATAAATATCATTGCTAGGAAGGTTTATTAGTTACAAAACTTACAACAGTTATTTCAAGTCAAAATAATAGTACATCACTTCATCAGGTGAAAAAGGCAAGCACGAATTCATTAACAAAGCAGAATGGCGCTATCGCGCTTACTAAGATATTTAAAATGACTTCTATATATGGCTTTCTTAGAAACATCATTTGATGAATTTCGGAGTAGTGCTGCTGTCTAACGAAAATTGTGTTGGGACATTAAATCTAATTGAATGCGCTAGGTTCCCATGATGCATGCCTATCTTTGGGCCATTTTAAGGATCTTAGCCCGTATTTACGCAAGTTCTGTAAGAAATCGCTAAAAACTCTGAACAGGTAAGCCGAAGAGCGTATCTGGGATCGAACGTAGAAATGATCTCTAACAAACAGAAAGAACAAATGTTTAAAAATCAATTGGGAAAAGTGTTTTTAAAATTGTTGCATAAAAGAATGTTGGATGTTTAATTTTACTGCGAAGCTAATGTAAGTTAACAGATTAAATGATAATATATGTTTAGAAAAATGCATGGGCTGAAAATTATTTGATAATAATTATGCTTTGCAGCTCAAGAAGTTAGATGTGATCAACTGCAGAAGAAATCATTTTAATCAGTAACTGAGACATTTTATAGCTAAATTACACTGCGCGGGAAAAAAAAAAAAAAAAAAAAAAAAAAAAAAAAAAAAAATCAAGATATGATACTATTCTTACTGATTCTTATGTAAAGTGACCTCCTGAATCCGAATATGATACTCATTTTGCCCAGTCACCCACCGTTTTATAGATACACCACCCCCTCCCTCAATTTATTACCATGTCCGATAATTTTATGACCATGAATTTGAGTTAAAGAATAAAAAATAATTAATTTAACACCTGAAAACAAAAAAATACAAAGTTTAAAAAAAAAAAAAAAAAACATTAATAACAGATTTAAAAAATATAAGTTATGTAATGCATAATTTCAGTGGCAAATCCCCCCCCCAAATTTTTCCCTTGTCGCACATGTCCATGTTTTAGAATTTTGCAACGATGTAAGATATGTAACGATTAAAATACCCCCCCCCTCCTAAAAATCAAATTTATAGCCATAAAATCACCGAAAAATGATAAAAATAGGGGGCCATTCCTAAAAAAAAGGTGGGTGATAGGGCAAAAGGGGCGTCCTATTCGGATTCAGGAGGTCATTTTACAGAAGAATATGCAGAAATGATGTCAGAGAAAATTTTCATGCAGAGCAGTGTTATCCAACATTTAATACAAAACTGCTGTGTTAATAAAATTAATAAATGAGAAAGAAATTTTCATGATTTTAATGACATATGTTTGATTTTGTTTTCTACGGAAGCAAGAAATAAAATATTTTCACCCTCGCGTTTGTAAGAAGTATGTATGTTAGACATAATATTTTAGTATTTTAATTTATTTTCCTATTTTATTGAATAACAGTTTTTATTTATTCATTGAAAAAAAAAATATTTCTTTATAGAATTTTAGAATATTAACAAACAATGAATTAATTATGTGGCTTTTTCTTTGCATCACCCCAATCCTTGTATTTAAAGTTATATTATTTAATAGAATTGAAATGCATGATGATTGGATTACTCTATACATGTGAATGGAAAATAAATAAAATTTTGTTGGAAGTTATCCTGATTAACTTTAATATAAATTAATTTTAAAAATAAAGAATGGAGGAAGAAAATACAAAGAAAGACTATTTTTTCTATTGAAAATAATTTGTGTATTTCACTTCTAAAGACAGCTGATTATACATAATTCTATATTATACATTTAAATTTTAAAAGTACTTTTGTAATTAAACTGTAGAACTAACAAAGTATAATCGTTTTTATTAAAAATTAATTATAAACTAATATGAAGCAATTTTATTCAAAATGTTGTGTGTAAGACATTAATTTGGAGGAGGTGGGGGGGGGGGGCGGAGACACTGGGTTTTTCATACTGCTGAGTCTCGAGTGAGCCCTGCAATTAATCTTCGTTTTAATATTGCGGGAAAACACTGGAGATTAAATAACATTTATCTAAAGCATCTCATGCAATGCAATAACATATTTTCCCAAGGAATATATATTCAATATTAGAGGTCCTTATGATTGTCTACCGTGCATTCCAAAAGATACAAAAAAAAAAATAATAATAATAATCAAAATGGACAAATTTTCCTTTATGAACTGCATTTCCGTTTATGATAATCTCCAAATCATAAGGGATTCATCTGATAATTTAGTAATCTGTTATAACATTTTATAGATTATATGTATTTATATTCTTAAAAAAAAAAAAAAAAAAAAAAGAAGAAGAAGAAGAATGGAAGAAAATAGCATTTGTTTGTGTGTATTATTAGTTTTCTTTCTTTCCTTCCTCTTTTTTATCCCCCCCCCCACTGTTTTCATGCTTCTTGGATGCGTATGATCCTATGCATTTTTCTAATATCTTGACAGTATGAATGACTACCGTGCATTCCAAAAGACTATCCATTTATGATTATGATCTGATCATCATTCAGTACAACTTTACCGAGTTGATAACATTTAAAAATATAATATATGTAAAGGATTTAATTTATATAAATTTGGTTTATAAATATCAAAAACATTAAAGTAATAGTTTGTTTTCACTAAATATAATTGAAAAATATAAATTAATATAGTCTAGTATGAAGAATATTACGAACAGTTTTGACAAGCATTAATTTTCACTATTATGTAATTTTAATTTATGCCCGCTTAATTTTAATTTTTTTTTTAATAATTTTTTCTAAATTTATTTACGGTAATTACTATCTACATTTTAACTTTTTACGTTCTCTTATCCATATGTATGGTAGATAAAGTTTTGCTTTTCGGTCAACTTTTCGAAATTGTGTTTTTGTTATATTTACACGTTTTTGAAGTTCCTTGAATCCAAAAAACATGTTTTTCGCCTGTTTTAAATTGTTTTTAATGAACATTTATATAACAATATTTGTTATTTTATTCTTTAATGTACAATCTGTCATTATGGTAATGAATTTCGGGTAAGAGAAAGTTATGTGAGTGCCACACCAGAATATTTCTTTTTTACCATATAGTCCTGCAGAAAATTTTAGGCACCTAAAAAATAAATTTAATCCTCTTTAACCGTCTTAAGCAGGATGTTCTATAATTATAAAAGTATTCAAAATATGCCATCTGAACTGCAAAATGTAGTAAGTTTATTCCGCCTTTTTTATATATGTGTACTAAAAATAAAGTAGTTTTTTTTATTATTATTTTTATTAAAAAAAATAAGGAGTTAAAAAACGTCATCATGAAATATTCATTTATTTTAATAAATGAATTATAATTAAAAGTATAATAACAAACAGTCATAAATTGATATCACAGGATAATATCTGATCCTAACAATTGAAAAAATAATTATCCATTGCGTAAATAATAGTATTCAAAATAATTTACTTGATAAAAGTTCATATTTCATTTATTTATTTATTTTTTCTTGAATTATTATTCAAAGAAAGTATTTTATAAAGTGTTCTAAAACTCTAATAGTGAGACATTTTGAATCAAAGCTACTCAAAAATCGCGTGAAAAATATGAAAAAATGTAGTCATTCACTTATTGCTTCATAATATAACTCACCCTTTCAATATTATTCAGGCCAATAAATTTATTTGTATCAAATTTACAAATCTATTAATTTGAATAATAAATAATATAGTGCAGCATTCACACTACTTTCCCTTACCCTGCATTTGTATAAAAAGAGATCATTATATTTTATCTATCTATCTAATTTTTCATATATACAGCATACTAAAAAAAAAAAAAGAAATTCGCACACTTCGGGGCCAAAAACTGTACAATTTTTCTAATTTTGTGGATTTCATTTTTTTTTTTTTTTTTTTTTTTTTTTTCCCTTACAATTCTGAATTAGAGT
The DNA here is from genome assembly GCA_963930645.1 of Salticus scenicus. Taxonomy (NCBI): domain Eukaryota; kingdom Metazoa; phylum Arthropoda; class Arachnida; order Araneae; family Salticidae; genus Salticus; species Salticus scenicus. The sequence continues at coordinate 135,744,712 of OZ005656.1, read as the reverse complement.
TTTTATGATAAAATGATTATTTTAAAATAATAGTGATATAAATAAGTATGTAAATTATGCATAATAATAATAATAATAATAATAATAAAAAGCAATTAAAGATTAAAAAATACACGAAGTTTTATATTGCATAATGTTTTTTCAATTAAAAAATAAAAATTTGCCTTATAAGGTAAGATACAAAATTTATGTATAAAAACATTTGATATAATTGACTTGTGCATTATAATATATATGTATGTATATATCACTATGTTTAGAAATATAAATAAAACATTTTTTTTTTTCAGTCTTTGAATAGTTATTAATTTATTTCAAACATAAATGACCTAGACCTCAAATAAAATTGCCTTTATCTGTCTCATTAGATTCGGCACCTAAAATATAACCATTGAATTAATTACTATCTTCATTTTCTTTCCCTTGGAATCTTTACTGTGAATTTCATTTGTTTATAGTGATTGTAATGTGTGAATTTCTGGCAGTCTACTGTATATGCAGACTCCCAATTTTTTTTTTTTTTTTTTTTTTTGTTTGTTTTTTTTTTAAATTGGATCTTTCTGATTTGTAATTTCTTCTATAAGCGTAAGAAGAAAGTATTAGATTCGTTTTTATTTAATGTTAAATCTGGAATAATGTTTATTCATATTATTTAACTTCTACTATCTAACTTCTACATTATTTAACAAACTACTAATTTTACTAAATTTTACATTTACTGTAAGTTTAAACGTTTCACTTTCAGTTAGAGACAAATTTTAAACGATATTAATTTTTTTTTCTTTTTTGGCTCTCCACCTCTTATATTTATTTTTATTTATTTATTTAAAAAAAAAAAAAAAAAAAAAAAAAAAAAACAGTTTTTTGGCGCGTTCCTTTCTTGTATTAGCCTGCAATATGCTTATTCTTAATATATATTACACCGAATTATAATTTATTAAATTGCAGAATTGTAAGGCACTCTGGCGTTAACAATAAACAATTTCATTTTAATTATAGTATAACTTATATTTTTTAATAATAATAAAAAAAAGAAGTTATATAATTATAAATGATTTTACACGGAAAATTATTAAAGAAGAGCTAAATAAGTGATTTTAAATCATAAGATTACATTGTATTATTAATATAATAGTAGCATTATTTAAATGTAAGTTTTCGCCCCTACATATAGAAAATTCAATTACACTTATAAATGTAACATTTAAATTTTATTTCCAGCATGGAGAAATGTTTATTTCATTTCAAAAGAAATCTTGTGAACTTGTTTAAAAGCAAAGAAGTAAAAGTTATCTTTCAACTGCAGGATTAATGTCAAAACATACATGAGTATTGTGAAAGATGCAACCCCAAGGATCTGGTTGGGAATCAATTGTATTTGCTTGTAAACTATTCTTATCCGTTCAACCCACATGTCAATCAAAGAGTCTGCGTAAGGAGGGAAAGGAAATCTAGAATAAAACGGGCTTGACCACTCAGCCCTGGAAATATGTATCTAAGAAAAGACGGGTTCAACGCTTCAGAGACGAACATCTTTATCAAGAAAAAGACGGGCCTGACCATTTACGAGACACATTTCAAATCCGGAAAAAGACGGGCTTAACGCTTATAGGGTTAAATTAGCTTATTAGCCCTACAGACAGTGGGCCTATTTAATAAACTAGGAAAGCCACCTGTTGACCTTTCCAGCTTTTTTTATTTACACACCATCTTACTCACAACTAATAACATCTAAAATTTTGATTTGCTGTTCTCTCTTTACGATTAATTTTAACATTTATTTCAGCCCAAAGGACTGTGGATTTACACAATTTTGTTAAAATCGTTCTAAAGTATTTTTCGTTCACGAATTCAAACTGTTACTTTTTATCGACATAACGTTTGCTACAGTTCGAGGGTCTGTAGTTCAAAACAAATCCGAAGTTTAGTCCTAGACTATCTTTCAGTACATTGTTTACACACCAACGCTCTCACATTTAAGCCTTCTCCCTATCTCGCATTCCATTAAGTTTCCTCATTACCAAGACATACATCTCTCATAAACTTATAAACTTAATGTTGATCTGTACTTTCCGGACACACTTACCGACTCACTCCTTTTTTGTCTCTAAATGCTACTTATACTGTTTACTTTTCCACTCCCTCCTAACTAAATTCCAACTATTTTGTCAAAACTGTTCTAAAGCATTTACATCCGCTTCATCAAACGGCTAACCGTTCAGTGATGCATTAATTTAGCTTATTAGCCCTACAGACAGTGGGCCTATTTAATAACTAGTAAAGCAACCTGTTCATCTTTCCAGCTCTTTTATTTACACACCATCTTACTCACAACTATTAACATCTAAAATTTTGATTCGCTGTTCTCTTTTTACAATTAATTTTAACATTTGTTTCAGCCCAAAGGACTGTGGTTTTACACAATTTTGTTAAAATCGTTCTAAAGTATTTTTCACTCACAAATTCAAACTGTTACCTTTTATCGACATAACTAAACGTTCACTAGAGTTCGAGGGTCTGTAGTTCAAAACAAATCCAAAGTTCAGTCCTAGACTAACTTTCAACACCTTGTTCACACACCAACACACTCACATTTCAGCCTTCTCCCTATCTCGCATTCCATTAAGTTTCTTCATTAACATGACACACATCTCTCATAAACTTATTAACCAAATGTTGATTTCGACTTGCCGGTCACACCTACCGACTCACTCCTTTGTTGTCTCTAAATGCTACTCATACCGTTTAATTTTCCACTCCCTCCTAACTAAATTTCAGCTATTTTGTCAAAACTGTTCTAAAGCATTTACATCCGCCTCATCAAACGGCTAACCGTTCAGTGATGCTTTAAATTAGCTTATCAGCCCTACAGACAGTGGGCCTATTTAATATACTAGTAAAGCCACCTGTTCACCTTTCCAGCTATTTTATTTACACACCATCTTACTCACAACTATTAACATCTAAAATTTTGATTTGCTGTTCTCTTTTTACGATTAATTTTAACATTTGTTTCAGCCCAAAGGACTGTGGATTGAAATTAAACTCTAACTCAGCTAACATACCAACTTTCCGGCTCTACGAACGCACACAGTCCTACTCACATTAATGCTCATTTCCCTCATAGCACAGTTTTCGCACTCTGCTAAATTTCTTCTAGAGCATTTTCATCTGAACTTTCTAACAATTTACTGTTCACTATGCTTTAAAGCTACAATTTTTGTCCTGCCCAAGTAAAAACTCTTTTAAAGCTTTCCGATCATCATTCCAGCTCTTATAATTATACACCATCTAACTCACAACAAAGCTCTCAACCTATCTTGAACCCAATAACGTTACCCTTGCCATGTCATTTAACCCTCACAGACCTTTACATTTATCCTTTCCCTCTCTAAACACAATTTTATAAAAATCGCTCTAAAGCATTTTCAACCACAAACTCTAATTGTTCCTACTTATCGACATTATTAATAGTAATTCACAGTCCGAGGAACAGTGGATTATAATAATAATAATAAATAAATAAATAAGTAACAATAAAAATAAATAAATAAATAAATAAAATAAAACCAAAGTTCAGCTATACCAACTTTCCTGCACATCGTCTTCACACCAACACACTCACATTTAAGCTCCCGACCTATCCCGCAACCCATCAAGTATCTTCTTTGCCATTACACACAACCTTTTAAATTTATGTTGGTTTTCTTCATGAACATTATTCTAGACCTGCTGGTCATACCTACCATCTCACCCCTTTGTTGTCTCTAATTCCCATTCATTCCGTTTCATTTCCCTCCCCTCCCATTATAGTTTTTGGTATTCTGTTAAAACTGTTCTAAAGCATTTTCATCCCCTTTCTCATTTGAGCTTACCATTCAGCGACAGTTTACATCGGCTAATTAGCTCCTTGGACAGTGGACCCAATTATTAACTCTAGTAAAGCTTTCTGATCATCGTATTAGCACTTTTAATTACACACCATCTGACTCACAACAAAGCTGTCATCCTACTCAAAACACAAAAACGTTTCTCTTGCCACGTTTCTTGACTCTCACAATCTTTTTGAACTATCCATTCCCTCCTTACTCTGTTTACACAATTTTGTTAAAATCGTTCTAAACCATTTTTCATTCACAAAGTAAAACTTTCACCTTCTATCGACTTAATTAAACAATTTTTTACAGCTCGAGGGTCTGTAGTTCAAAACAAATCCAAAGTTCAGTCCTAGACTTACTTTCTACACTTTGTTTACGCACCAACACACTCACAATTAAGCTCTCAGCCTAACCCGCATCCCATTTCAGCACATCATTTACACACCTTCCGGTCAAGTTTTAAACCAATCACGTAATAAAATAACTAATTTCTTTGCCACTAAATTCAACTTTTCCTATTAAAGCTTTTGAAGTGGTTGATCATACGAACAACTCTCAACGAAAGCTTGTCCAGTTATTCCTTTTAGCACATTACTTTAGTGCTCGCCTTCCCCTTCCTTGGGGCTCCAAGGGTTCGGACTTGGCAACCACTCCCCCCCTCCCAGGCTCTTCCTTCAGCCTAATTTTAACATAATTCTTTCGATGACTCCAACTGCCATCTCCCCCTTCCTCACTCTAGCACCGACACCATTGACCTAACCTAATCTCATTCTGCCAAATCTCATACTCTTCAACTAATCTTCCCCTTTCTGAGCTCAGACTTCCCCCTATTATTATTTTTTTTTTCTCTCTCTCTCTCACCACTCAAGAACAATTCTCTAAACTCTAACCCACACAACACACTTCATCCCAATTAGGTTGATATTACGTAATCGCGATCAAATATCACGTCCCATTACGTTGAAATTTGCTACCTGCTTTGGTTGATTTTTGGTTGAAATGTCACAAGCAAAGTTGTAACATGGCCCCAAATGAGACTTAGTTGGTACGTAATATCAACCAACTTGTTATGTAAGACATTCAGAGTTTGTCCAATTCATGTAAAATCAACCAAATTTGGATGTAAATGAAACATTGTGTTTTCAGCCATTTCATGTAATATCAACTAGATTTGGATGTAAAATATACATCCAGATCTCATCTAAATCATGTAAAATCAACCAAAATTGAATATGTAATATACATCTAGATTTCATCCAGGTTTTATAGAAATTACGTAAAATCAACATAGCTGATGCATTTTTCTTTTCTTTTTCCTTTCCTTTTAAGAATTTTAATGCACTTATCTTAAACAGGGGAACCAAAAGCATTGACCTTGTGTTTTATAATGCAGAGATTAATTTTAAACATAAGTGTGATATTGATTTTCAATATCAGGGTTTAAAAATATATGCTTAAAATCAATACCTGTATATTTTTGTCTAAAATTAATATTTGCATAATAAAAAGCATGGCCAATGCTTTTGGCTTCCCTGTTTAAAATAAGTGCATTAAAATGCTTAAAAGAGAAAGAAAAAAAAAAGAAAAATGCATCAGTTATGCTGATTGTATGTAACTTCTATAAAACTTGGATGAAATCCAAATGTATGTTCCATATCCAATTTTGGTAGATTTTAATGGAATTCATTACCCAGGCAGAAAATTTGGCAAGATAGTTTTTTTTTTTTTTTTTTTTTTTTTTTCAGATCACACCTGGAAGTTTTTCAGATAAAACTTTGTATATCATCTTATTAGAATATGAGACATAATTTTGCTCATTGCAAAATACTGTTTTTTTTTGTTTTTGTTTTTTTGTACAGGCAACAATTATTATTTTTTCAAATTCCTTGAAAATTTCTAGTTGGTTTCATAAAATTCTGCACCATTTTTTACTTCCAACAAAGTATAAGGAATTATACTTTGTACTCAAAGTACAAAGTATAAGGAATTATAGTAATCCCGATTTGCGAAATGGATTTTGTATTTCACATTGCTCGAAAACGAATGGTTGCTGAATGTTGCCAATTTATATGTGTGACTGTCATGATGTCTAGTTGTACACCTGCAAGTGTCGTCTTAACACGAGCTCTCGTTTTAGCGATATAAGCGACTTTACACGATTTTTCGTGACGTCGTACGCATGTGTGTGTGTGTCACATAACTCAAAAACGATTGGACGTAGAAAGTTGCGAATTGGTACATAGGTTTGTTATAACATCCAGTTGTGCACCTCCCTTTTTGGACTTTGTATAATTTTCCGTTTTGGAGATATTTAAGAAAATTAGGTTCATAATGACCAAAAATACAAAGCTTTTGGCCATAAAGTAACAAAAAACTTTAACTCAAAAATTGTTTGGACAAATATTGCAATCGAATTTTAACTGACTTCCTGACTAGCTAGACATTTGAAATTTTCAGAAATGCTCAGAACACGTTGACAATGCATTTTTTAAATATTTTTAGCCAACTGTTTCGGATACATGTTGCCTTCAGCAGCTTTTATATGATTCAACAGAAAATTTATTTAACTACCCAGCTAGCTAGACATTTGAAACTTTCAGAATAGTTCAGAACACAGTGAAAATGCATTTTTTTTAAATACTTTTAGCCAACTGCTTAAGATACCTGCTGCCTTAGGCAGCGTTACCTGTACAAATCTTGCAATCAATTTTTAACTAACTTCCTCACTAGTTAGACATTTGAAACTTTCAGGATAGCTCAGAACACAGTGAAAATGCATTTTTTAAATATTTTTAGCAAATAGTTGAGGGCCACTGGTGCCCTCGGCAGCATTTGTATGGTTCCAACAGAAAATTTATTTAACTTCTCGACTAGCTAGACATTTGAAACTTTCAGAATAGTTCAGAACAGTGTGAAAATGCATTTTTAAAATACTTTTAGCCAATTGTTTCGGATCCGTGGTGCCTTCAGCAGCGTTACCAGTACACATTTTGCAATGATTTTTAACTGACTTCCCGACTAGCTAGACATTTGAAGCTTTCAGAAAAGCCCAGAACCTGTTGAAAATGCATTTTTTAAAATTATTTTTAGCCAACAAGCCAACTGTTTCGGATACCTGCTGCTTTCAGCAGCATTTATATGATTCTACAGAAAATTTATTTAACTAACTTTTCAACCAGCTAGACATTTAAAACTTTCAGAATAGTTCAGAACACGGTGAAAATGCATTTTAAAAATACTTTTAGAGAACTGTTTCGGGTCCCTGCTGCCTTTGTCAGCGTTTATACGGTTTCAACGGAAAATTTATTTAACTAACTTCTCGACTAGCTAGACATTTGAAATTTCCAGAATAGTTCAGAACATGGTGAAAATGCATTTTTTTTAATACTTTTAGCCAATTGTTTCGGATCCCTGATGCCTTCAACAGCGTTACCAGTACAGATCTTGCAAATGATTTTTAACTGACTTCCTGACTGGCTAAACGTTTGAAACTTTCGGAAAAGCCCAGAACACATTCAAAATGCATTTTTTTTATTATTTTCAGCCAACTGTTTTGGATACCTGCTGCCTTCAGCAGTGTTTATATGATTCAACAGAAAATTTATTTAACTAACTTTACAACCAGCTAGACATTTTAAACTTTCAGAATAGTTCAGAACATGGTGAAAATGCATTTTTTTAATACTTTTAGAGAACTGTTTCAGGTCCCTGCTGCCTTTGGCAGCGTTACAAGTACAAATCTTGCAATCGACTGACTTCTTGACTAGTTAGGCATTTGAAACTTTCAGAAAAGCTCAGAACACGTTGACAATGCATTTTTTAAATATTTTTAGCTAACTGTCTCAGAGCTAATGATAATGCTTTTTAACATTATGTATATATTTCTAAAGGGGTATATAGGTAACGTATTGTTTATCAGTCAAATTTTTGAAAGTGTGTTTTTATCATATTTATACATTTTGAGGTCCCCTGAATCCAAAAACCATGTTTTTAGCGGTTAGTCTGAGTGTGTATCTGTTATCAGCATATCTCAAGAACAAATAATAGCAGAAAGTTCAAACTTAGTATTCTAAATGCGTATCATATAGGAATGTTACAGTAAACTTTTCGTTGAGACCAAGCAAATGGTTTGTGTACAGGAACATCCAAGTGAATTCAAATACATTGTCTAAGGGGAAATATATGGCAAATACAGTGTAACATCTACAGGCTGACTTAACCAAAATGGAATATATATATATATATATATATATATTTTAATTCTTAAAAGCATGTTTTGTGTAGATTGTGGTATGAAAATTATTCATCATTCATTTACAAGGCCAATTAAAGTATTTGGATGGGGCTATACTTGGAGGAATCATAATTCCTTTTGCGTTAAATGCTTTTCAAAGAAGACTAATTTTTAATACAAAGTATTCTTAATAGTGCATATTGATTATAGACAATACACAGGGATACTCAGAATTAAGCAAAATGTTCTTTTCTATTGAATCTAATTAACAGAAGTGGTTTGTATATTTTACTATGGTGCCGAACACTGCACAATTAATGTTTCATATGCATACTGTAAATAAAGTAATTTTTGAAGTTTTATTTTCAACTTTGTTTTTTGTATTATATCATGTTTTGAAGTGGCCTGATTATGAAAGTCCAATTTTTAGCAGTTGGTCTGTATGTGTATCTGTTATCGCATAACTTAATAGTAAATAACTGCAGGAAATTCAAATTTAGCACTTTGAATTTCATATTAGGTTACCGGCAAAAATTTTATAAATACTGGCAAGTTTGAAGGTAAATTAATAATAGCCTGGTTTTTTTTTTTGTAATAATTCTATGCACAGAACTGTATATCAAATAAAATTGTTTTTAAAACTATTTTAGAATGTTCTAAAAGTATATTGAATTTTATTATCTTATGCTATTGAACTTAAAATTTAATATGCAATCAATCATTATAATATTGAAATGCAGGGTAAGAGAAAACGATGTGTGTGACACACCAGATTTTTTAAGATATGGTAATATAAATAAATACATACAGATTGATCACTAAAAATTGGACTTTTGTAATCAGGTTACCTCAAAACATGATATTATACAAGAAAAAACAAAGTTAAATTTTAAAAATTACTTTTTTTACAGTATGAATTTGAAACACTAATTTTTCTTTCTGAGCAGTGTTTGTCGACACAGTAACGTGCATCGAAGCACTTCCATCAATTACATTGAATATAAAAGAACATTTAGCTCAATTTTTGGTAGCTCTGTTGTCATATTGTCTATAAATAATATTGTGTACTTAAATTTAGTCCCAAACAAAAAACACCTAACAAAAAATGAATTACTATTCCAGCAATTTTCAAATATAGCTAGGCTGACCAGATCAAAATACCTTTATAATAGAGAAGCGTTAAAAATTGCTACAATTATCCAATTATGGGTGTATTTTTTCATTCCTAATAAATAAGGACTAAAAATAAAGTATTACTGATTAATAATTTACTTTCTACAATTATTTAAAACTTAGAAAAATGCCTTCAAAAAAAAAAAGGAAGTCCCCATTTGTCCCCAGAAAATGGGGACGTTTGGTCAATATAAGTATAGCCCCAAATATCCAAATATTTTGGGTAGCTCTGTACACAACAGATGAATGATTTCCATATCACAATATACACAAAACATGTTTTTATGCATTTAAAAAAAAAAAAAAAAAATTGTTTTTGTCAGCTTAATGCTGTTACACTGTACTTACTCGAAATTTTTCCAAGGATAATATGTTTGAATTCTCTTGGATGCCCTTGTACATGAACTACTTGCTTGATCTCAAAGAAAAGTTTAGTGTAGCGTCTATATGATGCGCATTTTGTACATTACAGTTTCGACTTTCTGCTACTATTTGTTCTAGAGATATGTTGATAACAGACAGATATACAGACTAACTGCTAAAAACATGATTTTCAGATTCAGGGGACCTCAAAACATTTAAATCTAACAAAAACTCAATTTCAGCTATTTGATCCAAAAACAATACTTTCTCTACCATGTATACAGATAAGAAAAGTAATACAATTTACATCATGTCTCTAGATTACTGTTCTTTTGTACATTCTTCGTTTTCCTTTTATATGCAGATATTACTTAATTTATTAAGTGCTAATAGCTACATGTGATTTAAAAGTTAGTTTAGCAGTTCTATACTGCAGTCTGCAAATCATTACAGAAAATTCTGTCTGTTGGGGAGTAAATCCCCCCCCCACACAAATATAAAAAAGTATCCCTGCAGTTTTAAATTCATAAAATAGATAATCAGCCTTATCCCCTAGCAATAGCAATATTACTTATACTCTACAAACATATATATGTAAAGAAAATATTGTAATCATGACAAAAATTTTACTTTGAGATTTTGGTATTTCGATAGGCTTTGAGGTCTCAGAGTTCATTTTTGCTATTTTCACGGTACTATATGCATGTGTGTGTAGTATATATGTGTGAGTGAACATGATAGCATCTGAATGCATTGATGAATTTACCTGAATGTTGGTATATATGCTATAGGTCACCGTAACACAAGACCTATTGATTCTGGAGTATCTAGAGCTTAGTTATTTTATAGTGACACAATGCGAAATTCTTTAACATTATGATCTACAGGCTCAAATTCTTTAAAGTGCAATAATGTTAAAGAACACACTATATGGAGAAAATTATTCAAATGCCCTATTATAATTTACTCTTCTCTTCATTTAACAACTTCTTTTACTTTAATTTATCAGAAAGTCAAACAGAGTTACTCCAGATTTTTGAATATAAAATTAATTTAGCATACATGGATCACCCACTGGGCATTAACCTAATCTAAAGAATCACATCTTTAATAGTAAAATTTATGTCAATAAATAACAGTGTTTTCTTTAATTAACAACTAATGAACATTAATTATTATTCACCTAATTCCTTGTAAATAATTTTAAGCAATTTTTTAAACATTTTTTGAGCCTTTCTCATGATTTTTGAATTGCTACAACTTTGTCTTAAAAGCTTATAATAAAAACATTACATTCTTCCAATTTACATTTAACTAACATGGATCACAAATATGTCAAATGGAGACACAGAATCCAAATTAGAAAAATGAATCAATTCCACATTTTACTATTACTAAAAAACATGAAACTTTTATACTGTAATTAAAGATAAAACTTAATAGCTTTATTCAGAGCTTATATGTATATCATTCTTTCCATCCAGAACTTCCTCAGCACATGTTTTAGGTGATGTTGACAGTTGAAACTGATTTTTTGTCACTCTCCTTTTTTTATCTGAGTAAATGGCACCACTTTCAGTCTAGGACCAGAACTGGTTCATTATAGATGCAGCTACAAACCGGTTCTAGGCATAGACTGAATGTGACACCATCCACTGAGATCTGAAGTATTTTGGAGAACTTTCTGAACCAAAAATTTTTTTCAGTCTCCAGAAATTAGAGCAAAAACCGGTTCAAATGTTGTGCAAAAAGTTTTTGTGCAATAGCAGCATAATAAGTGTACTGTATATACAATTTTCAAATATTTTAAATACCACCATATAAATTTTATCTTTATGAACATATTCATTCTCATTGTTCCAAGTAAGTTGCATCCCCTTTTGACGTTCAAAGAACTTGACTCTTGACTTTTTTTTTAGTAGCATTTCATACCACCTGGCATTTAACAAAGTTGGATCACATTAATTACAGGCAGTTAAATTCCTGATTACCTCCATGTTTTCACATCGTGATGCATAATGATGGTTGTGATGTAAAACTGTAGAGGTAATCACTAAACTATAATTAATATGATCCCACTTTTTCGGACGACAGGTTGTATCAATGAAATGCAGCTAAAAAGAAAAAGCCAAGAATCAAGTCTCAGTGAATGTCAAAATTAGAAACAAAATTAAACTCAGTGCAATTTTTAGATAAAATATAAAAAGAAAAGAAAAAATTAGAAAGCACTTACGTAGCTTAAAAACACACATATTTTTATCAAAAGTGATTTGCTTAACTTTTTTTTTTTTTTTTTTTTTTTAACATATGTTTTTTTTTTATATATATATATACATACGCATTTTCTATTTGATTAAACATATTAATCAAACTTGTGCTTTGTTCCATATGCTGAATTTGTTTTAACTACTACAAATTGTAGACTGTTCGGCAAGATACCATGAAGGACTGACTTCCAACCTACCTGTATTGGTTTGAGATTCAAATTTCAAAAAGAATCAAAAGAAACAATATGTATTTATGCATTTTTATTTTAAAAATTACATAAAATTTCTTAATTTGCATAGCGAAGCTAATTGAACATTACTATTTTAATTCAGCATCTAATGTTTTTCTCTGTAATAGACAAGTTCTCGCAGCACCTGCAGAGAGAGAAAATAAAAAACATTTCAAAAGGAAAAATAAATAAATAAATAAAAACTGACAGTTATGTCCTCCCATAAACCAAAAATTATACTCAACAACAATATGCAAGTTATGGTATTTATAAGAAACAATTTTGTATGATTATTTAATTGAAACCAATCAGTTTTGAATTTTCTCATCTACAATAAGTACTAGATTTTTCAATAATACGAGTAAATCTTCATATATAAAAAAGACAGTGTCTGAACGTGTCTCCAGACAGCATAGCACTAAAATGGTAATAAAGACAGTCATGTGATTCAACACGAAGATGCTTGCTGAGACATCATCCTAGTGCATTTTAAAGCCCGATTTTTCAAATTTTTCATCATTTTTTAATTAATTGAAACATGATAATAATAACCTTATATTAGTTTTAAATTAGTTGACAAACATATTAAAATTAAACGTGAATAATAATAATAATAGAACATCATTATAACTTAAAAATTTTGAAACAATTATTGATAAATGTTAATATATATACTTCATGATGCTAAAAACAAATAGCTATTAAAGGTTAGTTCTATTATAATTATTTTTTATATTTTTACTGTCAAATTGTAGATAATAAACTGTCAATGATATCACATTTGACTGAATAGCACTCTAAACTATACGAATCAAATTTTATTTTATAAGCTTTATTTATAGATCTTCCTAGGTGATTTTTTTTAACATGATTTATACAGATCACATAATACAATGATCACTGTCCAAATGTATGGAAAAATATATATAAATTATATTAAAAGCTACTAAAAAACAGAAAAAGAAAAGCAGTTCTGCAGACTATGGAATATATTTTCCTTTACATTTATTGCCCAGAGGGGACAAGTTTTCACCATGGGTATCTTTCAAAAGAGCTTATCAATACCTTTAGTGTGATATTGCCACCACAAGACTTTCTTCTGTATAATTTTAATTATACACCAAAATCATAAAATAGAAGTTTATTAAATTATTTTCCATATAAATGTAGACGATTTTTATCTAACAGAGTTACATCACTACAGGAAACGAAGTTCTCAGATGCACATCCCCCCCCCCTAATTTATTACTACTATTATCAATTATTTATATTAATTTTACAATTATTAATTAACAATTAATTTTATAATTACATTGTTTAGAGTTATATGAAATTTTGTTTTGTTCACGTTAAAAATTTACAGCCCGACCTGTTGAACAATTGATCGCCAAATCAAATCTGCATCAGTTTATGTCAGGTTTCAACAAAATTCCAAGTTTGGTTAAACTTTGTTAATTGGTTAATGAGATGCAGTGTCTACTACATTAGTGATACACACACACACACACACACAGAGAGAAAGACTGACAGACAGACACTTTCTAAAATCAGTTCAATCGTGATCAGAAGTCAGAATATCCTGAAACGTGTAAATCCATCAAAACTGGAGTTTGAAACTTTTTACTAATGCAATACTTTCTCTTTATATACATACGAAAAAGAAAAAAAAAATAACAAATGGCTGAACCACTGATCTGCGTTAATTTAAAACAACATTATCGATTTTTTCTTTCATTTTTGCCATAAAAAACTTAGCAAAAAAAATCTTATTTTTACTGTCTTCTATGTAAGAAGGAAATATTGGTTTTGTGAAAATTTTTAAACAGTTTTTGACGTATTTACATGTTTTGAGATTTCCTGATCACAATTTGACTGCTTTTAGAAAATGTCTGTCTGCGTGTGTGTTACAAACTTTGTAGGTACTGTATCTCAAAACCATTGAACAAAACTTGGTATTTAGTTGGAGCCTTACCTAAACTGGTAATGATTAGATTTGGGGATTAAACACTCAACAGGCCGTGCTGTTATTCTATTCTTTCTAAATTTTTAACATGGCAATACAAGACGAAATTTTGTATAAATGAACATGATGAGAATTATTTTAAGCATGATTGTAAAATTTGGATGAATTATTGCTAACAGTAGTAGTAAGCTAGGGGAAAAAGGTAAGTGCATGTAGGAACATTGCTCTGCTCCATCCCCCTTTCGTTAATTTTCAATATGGGTATCTTCGAAAGAACTCGTCAACACCTTTTAAATGAATGATCGAACAATAGATCAGTGATAATTTATACTAAGTTATTGATTTTTTCCATTTTTAATGAAAAAATAAATAAATGAAATAATGGGAAGAAAATTCATTTCTTCTCATGTCTGAACAAAACTGATTTTCTTTTGGCATTTAATATTAAACTACTTTCAGATAAAAATCGTCTGCATCCATCATGCAAAATAATTTTAATAAATCATTTTATTACCTCACATTAAATCCTTACGATGTCCGAGATTTATTTATATATTTCAGCGACCGGTCGGTGCCATCATCAGAATCCTCGGTAGAATGATTTGAAAGGTGTTAACTTTAGGCGGTTTGTTTATACACTTCGTTTTCTCTCTTCCTCTTCTCACTTCACTTGTCATCTTTGTACAACTGTTGCCACTCTGGTGGAATAAGGCTATGTTCTATGTCATTGACGTTGTTATTGTTTGAAACCGCCTAAAAACAAACCGCCTAAAGTTAACACCTTTCAAATCATTCTACCGAGGATTCTGATGATGGCACCGACCGGTCGCTGAAATATATAAATAAATCTCGGACATCGTAAGGATTTAATGTGAGGTAATAAAATGATTTATATGAGAATAATCCTTTCTTCAAAATATTAAGATAATTTTAATAAATTATAATTTAACAAATAATTTATATTGTGTAAATATGTACAGGATTATATAGAAGAAAGACCTGTGATGGCCACAGCATACTAGTTAATATGATAAAAACAATGTTTTAAGAACTTCTGAATAGTAGCAATATAAAATTATACAATGCAAATAAATACCCTAATATGTATTACTAAAATTATAAATAAAGTTACAACCAAAGTAAACAATGAAATTTATAAAAAAGTTTTTGTGCTTAAATAAAAAGTAATTTCAAAGAATAAAAATAAAACGAATAAAAAAACTATTTGTCTATACTAAAAAAAAGTAAAAAAAAAAAACTAAAATCCATAAAATTTTCAAATTTCAGACATGGTACAAGCTTACAGAAAAAAAGGCTGAACTTTTCATGCCCCCCCCCCCTCTCAAAAGTGGTAACAGGCAACTGACACAATATAAATTATTCAATAATAAAAATAATGTTAAATCTGATTGCATACATGTACACACAATAAACAAAATCAGAACAATAAATCTTACATTAACTATCATATTAATTATAATTAAAATAGTTGTAAGTTACACTTCATCATAAGTTACACTTTTTTGTTTATTGATTTTTTATCCTATAACATAAAATACAATTTTTTTTACTAATTGTGAATATTTCCATTGTGTGCACTATGGAAGATTGAACGTTGTTTGTATTTTTTCGAACAATAGATACTTTGCCGTAAAATGATAGTATGTTATCAATTATTTAAATATAGATAATCAGTGTTTAATCCTTTCGTAAACTGTATAATCATGTGCAGAAAAAAATATTTACCTTTAAAATATTTTCTCTGTATAGATTAATAGAATATAAATATTAAAATTTGAGAAGGAGGGGTCCATTAAACATGAGTGCCACAGTGCTCCACAGGAATAAAACGGTCCCTGCTGAAGCCTCCAAATTTTTTTTAAAAACTCCATACCCATTTAATTACATATAATCAGTTACATACAGTTCAAGTCAGCTGTCACTGCTTGTTTAATGAATTGTCCCGACTCAATATAGAAAAGTTAAAAGAATAAATGAAAGTAATAAGATGAAAATGAAAATGTGAATTTTGTTAATGGGTATAGCGTGAAAAAATTTTCTTGATTCAAATTATATTAGTTTAGCCTAAATATAAGTTTTTTAAGATATCCTACTTTTATTTTTCTTAACTCTTTATTCTATTTTCTTTGGGAAGTATGAGTAAAAGTTTCCTCTTAATACATTGTTTCAGATTATGATGTCATTTTCCCTAATAAATTACCCTTTTTCAAAATTATTTTATCAGTTCCATAGCATGGATAAGATTTTAGGGTGGACGAGGGTAATTCCCGATCAAAAAAATAAAAACATCTAAATAACTCTAAAAATATCACAATTGATGTTAACCAAATTCAGCATGGTTAAAGCTTTACCATGTGTCAATTCAATAAAATATAGAGTTTGATTAAAATGTTTCAAAAGTTTGATTAATTGAAAAAATTCATTGATCAGTAATTACCCCAGCAACCGGGTAAGTATCGATCACACCCTGACCCCGGGGGAATTACGGATCAGGACATTTTTTGTTCTATATTGATTAATTTGGACTACAAATTATATCATTTTTAACATAAACCTGATTTTAATTATATATATATATATATATATATTTAAATAAGCATATTTAATTTACTATTTTTATTTGTTTTGAAATTTCATCCAAACTTCTTGGCAAAACGCTTTATAACATTTAAAAGCATAATGTACATAGCATTACTGTCCTAATTTTATTATATATTTTATTTCAACCATACATTTTTATTATATCCTTAATAAATAAAACCATTTATTATTATTACAGTTTCTTTTTTACTGTGAAATAAAGGTAAAATACTATGTTTTTGATATGAACTTTTCTTTGATTCATAGTTAAGTATTGCAATTACCAATTAAAAATATTTCAGTTTTATTTGTATTTTAATTTAAACATTTAGTTTTTTCATTATATCCTTAATAAATAAAACCATTTACTGTTATTACAGTTTATTTTTACTACGAAATAAAGATAAAATAGTTGGCTTTAATTTGAACTTTTCTTTGATTTAAAGTTAAGTATTGAAGTTAACAGTTAAAAATAAGTAACGTTTTATATAACTGTATAACTTAAATCACAAGTGTATACAATACAATTTAATTTATTAGCATTTAGTACAATACTTAGTAATCTTGATTATTAGTCATGCTTACTACAAAATTTTGAAATAGCTTGAAAGATTGTTTTGATTTTAAGCAAAATACATACATGATTTTTTTATGAACATGAATGAATATATATAGGTGCACACTACATACATGTACATTGATAAATATGTCTAAAATAATTTTAAACATATGTAAAAAAAGAATCTGTTGTATAAATCAATATAGTTGTATAACCAGTATACTAAATTACAGAAACATTATTAATATAATTTAAAAGCTTATATACATAGTTGTAAAATAACATTTAAATAAATAAAGCATTTTGATCTATCTCTACGTGAATGGTTAAAAACTATCTGTTATAGTAAAAAGCTCATTATCTCATTGACTGTTGAAATTCATCAATAAAAGAAATAAATGTCATATATAATGTATTGTTATTAGCCACCAATATAAAGAGAGCCCAAAATGCCACTTTCAAGAAACATTGAGAATCATGAATTAAAAAAGAATAGTAGTGAGTTATGTTATAATTATGCAGAAAGTAAGCATCTTACTTATATTAATTTGCAAGCTTTTAAAACTGAAGGGTTGCTAGGAAACTGCAGGCCAAATCTAGATTCCTTACATATTCTTCATAAACTTCTTAAATAAATAATCTGGGAAGAAAAATACAAAAGGCCAAAATTAAAAAAAAAAAAAAAAAGCTTATAAATACTGCATAGTACAGGAAGAAAAAAAAAAACATTTCAAAGTTTATATTCCAACTTTAGAGGGGAAAAAAAACATATCATGAGTAATATTTTACATTTAATAATTACCTCCAAGAGAAATCAAATTTTTAAAAACAAAAATTATGCCTAATCAAAAAATACCATCAACACGAAGTTACAATTTTCATAGTTTATGTAATGTTAACTGTAATTTTAGACTTTATATAAATATGCGTATACACATGTGCACAGGAAGAATTTTTTATATATATCTACAATAAAACAAAATTCTGCAATCACAGAATCTGGGATCAGGTCTGGTATAATAAAAAGAAATAATTATATAATTCATAAAATGTGCAAAATTTGCTTGTACAAAGGAGAAAGTATAACTCTTTAGCTACGACATTGATTTATTATTATTATTAAGTGTATCTCATTTATAGATTGTTAAATTAATCTGCAGTGTTAGCTGCACTGTTTTTGCTATTGGTATTAACACATAAATAGCAGAAGACTAAAAATACCAATTTAAAATCATTAAATAAAAAGTGAGAGAAAGAGAAATTAATGGTTTGGCTTCTCTTTTAATTGTAAATTCCACATATATATGATATTTAATATATATAAATATATAATATTTACAACATTCAGGAGAAAAATTGCTAAGCGTATCTCATTTATAGATTATTAAATTAAACTGCAGTGTTAGCTGCACTGTTTCTGCTATTGGTATTAACACATAAATAGCAGAAGACTAAAAATATCAATTTAAAATCATTAAATAAAAAGTGAGAGAATGAGAAATTAATGGTTTGGCTTCTCTTCTAATTGTAAATTGCACATATATTTTTAATATATACAAATATTTTATTTTTACAACATTTAGGAAAAAATTACTCTTGAGAAAAACATAACTAAATTTAATAAATTAAAACGTATGCATATTGTAGATAAGAGAAAGAGAAATTAATGGTTTGGCTTCTAATTGTAAATTGCACATATATAAAATTTAATATATATAAATATATAATATTTACAATATTTAGGAAAAAAAATTACTCGTGAAAAACAAGTTAAAGAGTATACATATATTCTAGATAAGAGAATCCAAACCAGTACAAGCAGCTCATGAGAAATCTTTGTTTATTCTCATTTTCTATGGTTCGTTGTTCGTTAGAAAATTTTACAGTTGTTATTCATATAAGTTAACTTCGGAATCACTGAATTTCTCATACTTAAATAACACCTTTCATTAATGAAATCAATCTTATTTTTTTTTAATAATTTGAGAGAGTTAAATAAAATTACAACAGTTTTAAAATAAATTTAAGCTTTTATGAACACATTTTTGGATTGTTTATTAAAGGTAAACAACTGATCAAGGCATGCTTGAATGGTTAAAATACAATGGAAATACCGATTAAGTTTACAATAAAATACTTGTACCGTACCGATATTTTCATTTCTGCTTAAAATAAAAGAAAGGTCCATTTGGCCATGTAATAATATTTATGGAACTATAAATCAACGGATAAGAAATTATTACACAACAAGCAAAAACTAAAACCACCCATGAAATTAAATTTTACAAATAATAAACCTTTTCAGGGATAATATGCATTATTGCACTAAAGTCAAATATCAGAAATGAAAATAAAATTAAATGATTTTATATACTTACATGATAATTATTATCAAATCGTATTCTGTACAGAACGATAATGTAAAATTGTTTTCACTTCAGAAACACATAATTAGGATGAAATGCACATCTCAGATGTTTGTCAAATGTGACGATTTCGAATGGGTAAAATGCAATGGAAACTCTGATTAAGTTTACAGTATAATGTTTACTTGTAATATAATTTCATTTCTGCTTAAAATAAAGGCATGCTAGAATGGTTCGTCAAATCTACGGTAATGTGACAATCACAATATTAATTAAACAGCGCAATTCTTTCACATTTTACAAAAATAACATGGCGGCGAGCGAAGCGATGGACGAGAGGAAAAGTGGAATGGTTGGTTGAATGCGCATGCCCAGTTGCTCGTTCCGTTTTAGTAAAAAGTACGCTGCATGCTTGTTGAATTCAACGTAAAAGGACACTTCATTGGGGATGAATTCGCTCAATTGTGGAACACATTACTTCCAAGATATTTTTCTAATAATGTATGTCCAAATTTGGTTACTCACGACACATACTTTCAACATGATGGTTGAATTTATGTGAGCATCTGACAAAAATGGGATGTCAGTTCTCTGGAGGGACGTGTTTTGGACGTACGAGACGAGAAATCAACAAAATTTGAACGTATGTGCTGTGTGGGAAACCCATCCAATTCGAACTAAAATTAAAATCCTCATAAACCTACCTTTTTTTTTTTTTTTTTTTTTGAGACATGGTGCGACTGGGAAAGCCCCATCCATCCATCTGGAAGTTTTCTTTTCTTTACCAATAAGTTTTTAATTCTATTCAAATAGAATTCTTTCAATCAACAAAAACAGCTTTTCTCAAAGCTCTTCAAAACCCTGAAATATCAAAACTATTTCTCATTACAAGACAATCATGTCTGATGTTGGTGAAGAGACCCCAAACAATGAAGAGGTGCTGCTGTCGGAGGTGGACAGCGATTTCGAGCCTCCAACCACCAGATCCAGATCAAAGGTACCACAGGTTTTCTTCAATAAGAAAGAAAATTTTAGGACGTACACTTCCATCCAAGAAATAGCCAATGAAGCCATCAATATCATAATGAAGGTTAAGAACAATAAAATCACCCCAGCTCCACTAATCTTATTCAAACACGCCTTCCAACAAATAAAGGCACTAGACAACAGCAGACCATCAAACACCCAGTCAACCTCTTCTATCACTCAAGTCCAACAAGCACCCCATACTACGGATGGAGCCACACAAGACACATCCTCCCTGCAAGATCTCCGCACACTGATAACGGACAACATTGCTGGATTAGACCAAAAATTAACAGAAATTAAAACTCTACAGGAAAGAATAAATGAAAGAATCCTGCAGGAAAATTCAAGCTCTTCCCAAGAACCACCTCCACATCTGGATCCCGACAGAATATCACCCAGTTTCTCACAGGTAGCAGCCAACAGCACCAACAATCAACGCCCTATTGAAGCACAACCTCCCCAAAATAAAAACTTGTCAACAAAGCAAACATTCAAAACCTTCCAAATAGCCCTAAATACATACCAAGCTTTCAAGAAAATAGCTTACGTAACAACAACCAACTCCACAAAATCAGGCTCTCAAATCATGAACTACATCAAAAACTACAATATCTCAACGTCAGCGAAGATCATCAAAACTATAATATACCGAAGATCAGTCGATGTCCATTGCTCTACGGAACAAGATGCTCAACAACTAATGAAAGACTTGAAAGCGATAGATGAAATTAATGAACATCTCATAATCAAGACCAAGCCAAACCCAAAACATCGGTTCCTAGTGGTAGGCCTCCCAAAAGAGATTGAGGAACACCAACTACTTAAATACCTAACTGAACACTGTGGCATAGAAACAGAAGAAGATGACCTAATAGAAATAATCAGATCACAGCCATCAAGATACAATGAACTACAAAATTGGGTGATCCAGGCTCCGGCCCCCCTAGTAGAAGCTTTCATTAACTCAGGGGCAATTCAAATAGGTCTACTTTGCATTCCAATAAGACCCCTAACACAAGTTCCTAAGTGCTTGAACTGCCAAAGTTTCGAGCACTCAACAGCAGTTTGTACAAGCAACACCTTTTGCTCACACTGCTCGGGCAACCACAAAAATGACAAATGTGACCTGCGGCCAAACTGCATTAATTGCCAGAGGGAAAGCATGAGCAGACTAAGAAACGACAGGCTCCCACCACTACGGTCAAATCATCCAGCCTACTCTAAGACATGCCCAGTGTACATAGAAAAGTACAGACAGCGAAGAGAGGAGCTCGATCAAAGGTTCCCCCTGTCTACAAACAACCCACCTAGACTTTCCAGAAAGGATGCAGCCTTTAAAAAGAACCATGAGCTTCAATCTTCGTCCAGGCCCGGCAGCAACAGACGACAAAACCCATCCTCATCAAGATCTCGACTAGCCCAACGACAGCGCTCTCGCCCAAGAAGTGACAACAGAGAAGAGACCACCAGCCAAAGTAGAGGCAGAACAGCCAACTCAAACTCCCGTCCGAACAACAACAGAGAACAGAATCAGCAAAGTAACAGCGAATTCACCCCTGAAGCAGACTTCCAGTACAATGGTCAAGAAGGAAACCGAGGACCAGATCCAGCTTGGCCAACGCTCCCTTTACAAATGTTCCCCTTCTCACAGATGCAACAACCTGGTCCAGGCTACATGCCGCAGCTACTTATGGATTTCATGAGACAACAAGCTTTTTCCTCCTTCAATCAAGCCACCTATCCTAGAGCCAGTAGGTAAGCAGTATTTCTATGCCTCTTTCCCAGGTTTAACCAACAACTCCCAGTATAATGCTCTCTTTAAATGAAGAAAGATTGCCTTCCTCACCTCCCCATGATGCAGCATCCTCCTCAAAATCTAAATCAAAATCAAAAGAAAAAACATCTTTCAATAACCTTAGTTTCCTGCAGGTCAACCTCAACAATTGCAAGGCGGCTAACTCGGCGGCTCAGGAGTACATGGAGAAAAACTCCATAGACATTGGGCTGCTGCAGGATGCGTACTGCACTGTTGAGGGTGATTTGTACGGATTCCCATCCTCTTGGCCAAGTTTCAGCTCTAATCAACACTCAGCCCACATTGTCATCAATACACGAAACCTTAACTTTACCCATTTACTCACAGGGGAGAATTGCGTCTTCCTCACGTTGACCACGAATGAAGGTGAGCTGAGGTTTGGCAGTGCTTACGCTGCCCCGTCTGCAGATTTTGAGGACTGCATGCAAGAGTGGCAGCACATTATTTCACAAAAAACACTCTTTCTATGTGGCTGCGACCTAAACGCTAACTCCCCGCTTTGGTGTTCTCCAAGCGAGGACGCGAGGGGTAGCAGCCTCATAGAATTCATAGCCTCGAATAATCTCAGCATAGCAAACATTGAAAATTCACAACCAACATTCCAGAGAGACAATGCGAGAGGCTGGCCAGATTTCACAATCGTAAATCCTAAGACCTTCGCCAAAATTAACGACTGGTCAGTCCTCGACATACACAACAATTCAGACCACAATTACATCACATATTCAATCACCACTATTCCTACGATTACACTATCCAAGAGATTCGCCACAAAAAATGGCAACTTTAAGAAATTTTGCAAAATTCTTCAAGAATCCGCCTCAAACCTAGAACAACATATAACAACGGTAACCAACACAAATGAACTCGAACAATTCACAGTCAACTTAATCAACACAATCCACTCAGCAGCCTCCTCGGCATTTAAACTGAAGAAATCGGGTCGGCGGTTCACCTACAACTTCTGGTCCCCCCAACTCAGATCCATGCGGAACAAGCTTACAGCCCTCAGGAGACAACAAAAATACCTTGCTCCAGAATCCATCCCCCTTCACAAACAGAAAATAAAACAACTCTCAGCTGAATTCAAAAAACAAATCAACACGGCTAAAAACACCGCATGGAGAAAGTTCTGTTCAACACAAACAAACGCTTACGGCACAGCTCAAAAATTTTACAGCAATAAGTTTTTCACACCCACTGAGCTGAAACTGGAACGTCCTCCAGCCCAGTCCTCCAAACGTAACAACCTAGAGCACCTTACTGAAGCTTTATTCCCAACAAGTAAATACGCAAACTTCAACGCACCAACCTTCTCGTCTCCCTTGGATGACCCCTTCACGGAGGCAGAAGTCAAAGCCATTCTGCATAGTTTTAATGTTAACAAAGCTCCTGGTCCAGATCATATAGATTTCAAAATTCTTAGACATACCTATTACACAATCCCTCACGTTTTACACAGCTGGACCAACTCATGCCTTAACTTGGAGTACTTTCCGGAGACCTTAAGAAAGGGGGAAGTGGTGTATTTCCTAAAGCAAGGGAAGCTTCCCTCTGAACCATCCTCGTACAGACCGATCTGCCTCCTACCTACTCTTGGCAAATTATTAGAAAAACTAATAGTATCTCGACTAAATTACCATCTCGAATCTAACAACCTTCTCCATCCTAATCAGTACGGGTTCAGAGAGGGCAGATCCTGCGAACATGCTTTGCAACATATTAAAAGCTCCTGCGCCGTAAACTCAGAGTTAAGAAAATACACTACTTTGGTCTCCCTAGATATTAAAGGAGCGTTCGACAACATTGAATGGCCACACATTCTACACACATTAATAAAACTTAACTGCCCGAGAAATATCGCGGGGGTCATCAGCTCGTACCTCTCTAAGAGAAAGATCCAGGTCAACTGGGGTGATGGCTCCACAGAACTGCCTCAGACAAAGGGCTGCCCTCAGGGTTCCTGCCTGGGTCCGGTTCTGTGGAATCTAATAGCAAATGATATCTTAACAAGAATGAATACAGAAGGATATGACACATGTGCTTACGCTGATGACTTCTCGGTAATTCTCTCGGGAAGGGTGAGGACTGACCTGGAGAACCAAGCCAAGGGCGCACTTTTCCTCTTCAGTAATATTCTCAACGAACTCGACCTAACTTTATCTACCTCAAAAACACAAGCTCTGACCTTCGCGTTCCCCAAAGCTCTCAAACGATCTCCTGTGATGAGGATCAACGGCGTCAGTGTTCGCCACGTCCAAAACCTCAAAATCTTAGGCATAACCGTCGACAGGAACCTCAACTGGACGGCTCATATAAACGACCTAAAACTGAAAACTATGTCCCACTATCATAACGCCACAAAAATGGTAGGAAAGAGGTGGGGAATCTCTACCTCCTTCCTCAAAATATGGTACTATTCCATCATAGACAAGATCTTGACATATGGCGCGGGCGTCTGGGGAGGTCACCTGTCGGCGGCAAACAAAACCAAACTCGACTCAGTACAAAGACCTTTTATCCTTCAAATCACCCGAGGTTATAAAACTATCTCCACTGACGCCCTGACCGTTGTCACAGGAATTCCTCATGCCCACCTACAACTTCAATACTGCTATCAAAAAACTAATATTCTTCAATTAAATAATACTCAGATTGCAAACTCTCTTTTACCTAATCTAAATATACAATCCCTTACAAACAGCTGGAATATCCATCCGGCAAAGGATGTTGCATCTTCTCTCATCAACTGTAATATTAATAGCTTTTCTCCCCTAGCTCCTGTGGCGATCTTCACAGATGGCTCCAAGACTGAACACGGAGTAGCAGCTGCACTCTGTGTCCTTAACAACAATGAAACCATCTTCCAGTGGTCCTGCAGGCTCGAAAACCACAATTCAGTCTTTCAGGCGGAATTATTTGCCATCCTTAAGGCTGTCGAATGGGCTGAGGAAAATGCTCACTCTTACCCAAGTATTAACATCTTTAGCGACAGCCTTTCGGCCCTGCAAGCCATTGCCCGCTACAGGAGCAGGCACCCCATAATATTGAAAATAAAACATAAACTCTATAACCTAAAATCCATCATCTCCCTGGCACACGTTTCTGCCCACAGGGGTGTCGTCGGGAACGAAATGGCAGATCATTTAGCAAAAACTGCCACAGAACATGCAACGATTGATTTTCACTTACCCGCCCCCCCTTCTTATGTAAAATCTAGACTCAAGGACAAATTAAAACAAAATTGGCAATCCTTATGGGATAACTCCATCAAAGGCAGATATACTTATAACCTGATCCCAAATCTTACTTCAAACACTTGGACCCTTACTCCCCCTATCACGGCCTTTCTCACGGGTCATGGCCCATTTCAAGCATACCTTTATAGGTTCAACCGACGACGCTCACCCCTGTGCCCTTGTGGTGAGGAAGGCACTGCTTCCCATTACTACTTCAACTGTTCCCTTACCTCCAGTTTTCACCTACGAAACCCATCCCCAAGACCAGTAATCTGGTTAGATAATATTATCACCAGACCCTCCCTAATCCAAAAACTAAATAAAATCTACGCACTTTTAGAAGATATTACTAATTTAACAGATTAACCTTCAAGCTTCTTCCTACTGGCTCAGGTTGCAACCTACAATTGTGATCATCCCAAGTCACTCAGTTCTGCAGCACGACTCCAAACTGGTATAGCAACGTTACCAAATTAACCACTGTTGCCCCTTGTCGCGTGGGGTGAAAGCCCGGCAACAACATGCAAATGTCAAAAAGACTTTTATCAATGCTCCTAAACCAACTCAAAGACAAAAACGAATGAACTGTAATACTTATTTATGGACTCAGCTAATGAAATCATAGATTAAAATTCTCATTGCAAAGTCTTAAAAAAAAAAAAAAAAAAAACTATTTATTCCTCCTTGTGCCCTCTGTCGCGTGGTGTTTAATCCCGGCACACCTGCTATAAATAAATTATCGCCCTCTGTCGTTTGAGGCTCATTGCCTGGCGAATTTTGTAAACGCTTGTTGAATTCTCAATAAACGTTCGGAGCAGTTCCCTCTGTCTCGGACACTTGTTGCCCGAGACACTGAAGCGCTCAACATCGCTCCAAGAGCGATGAGCGGGGACTGTCCCCTGTTCAGACTGACAGACAGACAGACATTTTCTAAAATTGGTCAAATCGTGTTCTACAACCCTCAAAACGTGTAAATCCATCAAAAGCCAGAGGTCGAAAATTTTTACGAATCCAATACTTTCTTCTATTGAATATAGAAGAAAGTAAACACAAGAGATGAATATTTAGTATAAAAAAATACCTCGTTGACAATATGGCTATGAGGAATTAATTTCAATTCTTGAGCAGCTTTCCTGGACATGGTAAAATATTATAGTACAGCACTTCACTAACAATAGAAAAGAATGCTATATCTTAAATATTGACTGCCCTGTATATCTTATGAAGGTCGTGTACACATCACATGGTGCACATAAATAAAATCCTATATTAATAACATAAGACACAACCTGAAATACACTTCCAAAAATTTTCATATATTGTCGCACTATAATCTAGTTCTTTTTTGTAGCCCTGTAAACTAACTGTGGAAGATTTACGTACCGTATTGTACATGACAATATATATATATATATATATATATATATATATATATATATATATATATATATATATGTATATATATATATATGCGCTTCATTTCTTTTAGTGCACTCTATAGATGTTAATTTCTATTTACCCGCAATTTCCTCCGTAGACGTAATGTATTTGAATTCTCTAGGGTGTCCCTCTACACGGAACAGTTGCTTAATCTCAACACACACACACGCACAAAAAAAAAAAAAAAAAAAATTAGGATCCCATATAATACACATATGGAATGCCAAATTTGGACATTTTGTTATTATTTGTTCTTGGGTTAGGCTAATAACATTCCCATATACACACAGACACACAAACCAATCACTGAAAGCATGATTTTAAGATTCAGGGAGCCTCTAAACGTGTAAATATAACAAAATATCGCTTTCGAAAATTTAACCCCAAAACAGCATTTTTTCTACCATATTATGGGTAAGAGAAATTAAAAAGATACACTGATATTCAACATCCGTGACATAAACGAGTTTCAGTAATTTATTAAAACGAATTCTAATTTGGAATCGTGCAACTTGTGCAGAGATAACCAAATAAATATATTTCGAAACCTCAGTAAATGTTTTCGAACATGTTTCCAATAAATGAACTAATGAAAGCGTCGTGTTCTTTTGGGTGATATTGTTTCCTTTTACATGTTTTTGGAACATTTATTACATTCCAACATTCTCATTAGTGGACAGTTTCTGTTTTTATTCTTGAATGTTAAAATCAAGTTATAACTGAATTATCTATACTTTACGCTTTCGCAGTTTTGTTCAAGATAAATATAATAGTAATTATTCTTATTGATTTAATTATTTACTTTTATTTTCATATTAATGATACAAACGAAAAGGGAACGACAAATAACAAGTTATACAAACGTCTAGATAATAATATAAATTCATATTTTATTTATTACAAAATTTTGCAAAACATCAAATAAAATGATAAATTTAATTTGAAAGGACGTCTCATTAGTAATTGTATGAATCTATATCAAGAAATGTTCTGGCACGCTAAATGCATTCAGGATAGATATTTAGCTAAATTAAATATATATATATATATATATATATATATATATATATATATATATATATATATCAGGTGGATACTAAATACTGTTACAAATGTTGAGTCATTTTATTTCACAGCTATAAAATAGAAAATTAAAATTTCGCTGGTATGATAAAAAACATTAATGACAATTTACCTACAAATTATTTTATTCAAATCGACCACCATCATTATCGATTGCAAAAGATAATTTGCAGTGCCATTGTCCGACTGCGGCACGAATCACTTTTAGTGGTGATTTGTCACATACCACCACTATGGAAGCTTTAAGTGAGTCTAAACCTCTATGTTGTTTAGCATTCACTTTGGCCTCTAAAATACCCTAGATGCAATAATCTAATGGATTAAGATCTGGTGATGAAGGCGGCCAATCTTTTTGCTTGATAAATTTGGGACAGTAGACATGAAGCGAATCCTGTGTTGATTATACACTGTTAACAATTTCAACAGAAAATTCTGTGTAATCTATTTTCTTAAGTCTTACGTAAAATTACAGAGAAAAATAAACGGAAATGTTAAATATATATATATATATATATATATACATTCATTTTAATAACTTGTATCAATTTAATTAATTACTGGTGTGAATATATTTCGGACTTGGAATTCTTTTTCTAAAGTAGAAACAGTCATTTTTAATTTTAATTTAAAAAAAATAATAATAAAATTACGTAAAAATACAGAATAATGATTGAGAATCTCGATTATTCAAAGAATTGCTGTAAATTTACAGAACTCTGGAGAATTATTTATATTAAACTTACAGAAATTTTTAACAGTGTGGTCTGTGTGAAGGTGCGGAGCCTTGTTGAAATATCCAGTTTTTTTTAGGATATAATCTGTGAACATATGGCAATAAATGTGTTGCTAATATATTCTGTTTGTAAAACGTAGCACTGATTTTGACCCCTTTATCAATGCATTTCAGAGGCAATTTTCTACTGTTTAGAACTGCTCCCTAAATCATGAACGAACTCTTGTTTTGGAAGCGCTTGACTGTTCGAAGGTTTTCAGGTATATCCTCGAATGTTGTTGTATATACAACATCATTTCTATCATTATAATATTGTTCAGTGAAACATAGTTTCTCATAAGAAAATTTTATTCTGTCAACGCCTTTTTTGCCGTGCTATCTAAGCATTTTTTTTTACATCTTTGTAACCATTTATGCTTTTTGATTTAGTCAAACCTTGAACTTTTCTTTTGCGATAAAGATGAAATTTCAGGTCTTCTTTTAGGATAATTTGAAAAGTTTTACGACTCACCTTCTCTTCTGCAGCTATTTTATTTGCAGAACGTTGAGGATTTCTTCCTATCTTTTCGCGAATTTTTTTATGCACTCTTTTGTGCGAGCCGAGCGTGGACGACGAGGCCGAGGTCTATCTTTGTAGATATTAGTCTCAAATAATCGATTTGTTGTCCTATATATAAAAACCCTATTAATTCCAAGACATTTTAATTGCTTAAAGAATTCACCTGCAGAAAATCCAAGAAAAGAGTTGTTTATCCATTACCCTTTTAGCTTCCATCTTTAAAACTTCCATAAAATTTTCCCTTTAAAAAAATCGTCTGCGCTAAAAGGAGGTTGCCAATCGCAGAAATAATAGGATAATTTGTTCCAACAAATGATTATAATTAAATTTGAATTTTTGAAGTGTTGCAGTATTTAATAGCCACCTTGTAGTTAATTAAGGAAACATTTTATGATTTTTCGTGTTGGACGATTAATACATTTTCATGTCATATATAAAACACTAGACTTCCAATTTGTTTTAAGTAAGCAAACAATATCTATCTTTGTATACAGAATGACAATATCCGAGTGTGTGTGGATAGCGTATCGTACAGACAGTCATGTGATTCCACACGAAGTTGCCCCCCGGGCGATCCTTGTGCAACTCGCATCCCGATTTTCGAATTTTTGATTAGTTATCTTTTAGTAAATTAAAATATAAAAGTAATAGCCTCATGAGAGCTTTAAATTTAGCCATTTAAATTTTAGCTATATTTAGTTGTTGCAAAAAAGAAAAAAAAAAAACAGAAAAAAAAAATTATTTTTTTCGGCATAAAATCAAATACATTTAATTCATTTAATTAAACGTGAACAAAAAGAATTTATAAAATATTAAATTATACGTCTCAAAAATGGATGTCATTACCATTACATATTGGTAAAGTACTAATGTAGGTTATGATGCTAATATACGTTTTTCTTAAAATATTTGTTATACCATACAGTTCAATACAGTTTTAAATACAGTTTTATATCATCGATTTGTAACTTGCTAATTTCTATTTATTATTGATATATGTTTATCACTCTTAGATACGCATGAACACACATACAGAGAGAAAGAGCGAGAGTGAGAGAGAAATCAACCTCTAAGAACTTTTTCTTTGGCCCTCAGGGGCCATCAAATCAAAATGTGTAAATATAAGAAAAACACAATTTCGCAAAGTTGACACTAAAACAATATTTTCTCTGCCTTCTATGGCTAAGACGAAGTAAACTAGAAGATTTAAAATTATTGAAATTTGTTATGAATATTTTCAATTACGTATTATACTATAAAGGCGTTCTTAAATTAAAGACATCCATTTATATTGTTGAAACATCTGGAGAATGAAATATATTTTCCTTTTTTAGATAATCGTTGGAGTAAAAAAAAAAAAAAAAAAAAAAGAGACGAAATGACGAAACAATGTTTCATCATCGGACCTTGCTGCAAGGGTTGCTATCATCACTGTTCACGCATTATATATTATAGTACTATCCACATTTAACAAACGTACCCGATCTTCCGTTCATAAATTTGTTATCAATTAAACAAATCTTTAGCTGATAGTGCTTAAATTATCGCAAGAAAAGAAAAATTAAGAACGTTTTTATTCAATGTCCGAGAAGTGCAATAAATCTTTAAATTATTTTTTTTCAAAATACATTAGAGTGAATACGAGTAATGTTAGTATCACTTAGTAACTAATTCGTCCCATTTTCTACGCAGCCTTCAGCAATACGTCTTACAACATTTGCAGAAGAATCCTTAAGTAAGCAGAAAATCCAGATTGGAGATATATCAAACATATATATATATATATTAAATACGCTTAAGCCACTGCATTTGTATTTATTACTATTATTGTTTTTTTTTTATTATTATTATTGGTGAAAGAAGTTTTGATCAAGAAGAAAATCCTGTTGGAGAATTTTTTTTTATGTGGTTGTGATTACATTCCACAAAATTTTTCATTTTTTCACATGCAGATTTAAGCAATGACCATGGTTATTTTAATAACAAATGTTATGAAAAACCATTGAATTTTTTTAAAAAAATGTCTTCGAGTGAATGATTCTGTCTACACGGTAATAAAAAAAATCTATTAAAGAAGAGAAAAGCGTTGATGTTTTTTATTGCTTAAGGTTAAACTTCACAAATCTTACATTTTTCCAATGACTGAAATCAAAACCTAGTGCAATTTTAATGCTCTTAAGACGCGTATATTCAATTCGCGTATTTTTAAAATGAAGAGATAATTATTCAGAGGTATGTTTAATAATTCTTTAGATTTAAAGACTGTAATCTCAAAAGTGTTTTGATTTTTAGAAAGGACGAAACCCCATATGGCAATGTAATCTATTTATTTTTAAAACATTTATATTTTTTCCACTTTCTCTAAATTATCAATAAAGCTAAAGGGCAAACTACTAACGATCTACTAACACCATCTTTATTTTAGACACAGCCAGTGATATTACATTTATATTCAATGATATTTCCAGTGCTAGCATTTAGAAATTAAATGTTCACGTACTACCGTTTAACCTAGTAAGTCGTTTTAACCTCGTAAGTCGTGCTTACCTAGTAAGCACTTTTAGGACAGACATTTTTAATAATCACATTTAAATAACTTTCTACTATGAAAATCAAAAAGAAACTGGCATGGATTGTTAATATTCTAAAATAATGATTTGTATAGAATGTGATATGATTCACCTTCAGATTTACAGGGCTACACAAGAATATTCAGATACATTAAGGGCTGCAATTATAATCTAACGGCTAGATTTTTTTTTCTTTGCGTTAAGTCTTTTTAAAAATTTCCAACAATGTCTATGAGTGATTTTAAACTCAATTTGCCAATCTTTATACTTTTCAGTGATTCTGTCTGTATAATGTATGATAATGAAAGCAAAGAATAATGAAAGTTATCCCACACAACCACTTACATCTATAAAACATCTATAAACACGCATGAAAGCTAAAAATGTCCCATTAACTTTTATAAATATCTTACAGATATTTATTATCACGACACATGACACTATTTTTTACATCCATTTGGAGTCTGTTACATATCCAATAATTATATCATACATGTTGAAAATATCTAAATCTCGTTTTTATCTATCATGTTACATCTATTAGACATTGAAAAGGACACGTCTAAATTTCGTCTATATTTAAACATCTAGTAGATATCTATAATTTGTATAGGATATCCAATACTCTTAATGGACATGCTTTAGATATTTTGTACATATTATGGATAACTGGTTGTAATTTAGATGTCAAATGGATATCAGTGGCTTTATGGGATACGATACAACATGTACGTACAGTTAGAAAGTGTTAATAATCAATGCGTACTACATAATGTTTTGTTCTTGTATAATTATACACCATTCATTTCTTCGCGAATATATTTCATTTTACTAAATTCTGAAAGTGTATAAAATAGGTATTTATTTATGATAATTAGTTTATATACGCATCTTCAGAATGTTGTCTGTATTTGAATCTGTGTGATTTTCTTAGTGTATTTGTGCCTGACATTATATATCAGCATTATGTATCGATGTATGTAAATTAAAAGTTTATATATATATATATATATAAACATTTTTTGTCCGTTTTCGAAACAAAAATTTATATATAAGTATACTGAAATAGCATTTTCATTCTTCCAGGCAAGGATTAGTTAAAATTTCTAATTGATTTGTGGATTTATTATTGTTAAACATTCGAAGTTTTAATAAAAAAATAAAATTATAATATATATATATATATATATATTCATACCCGTTTAAATTATACCCTTTTAACAATGTCAATAGTTATTAAGTAATTACCTATGATTTACATGATTCCTGACTTTTGTACATTTAAGGCATTAAAAATTAAAAGCAATGCAATTTTTAGTACTGATTCATTTTTTTAATTTAAATTTATACACTAGGTACTACATTTGAATGTAGATTTTTTTTTTTTTTTTTTGTTTTATTTTCAGTTTCCCTCCGTGCCGTTCTTAGAATATTTATTTTAACTGCATCACATTAAAACTTTTAGTATAGCATTACTGTTTACATTATTTAATTTTTTCTCCACATCCTCAGATGTGCCGAAATTTCATAAATTTATAATTTCATTTCATTTTGCGATTAAAATAAATTTATTTACTTACCTTAGACTTTCATGATACAATAATTAAAAAAAAAAAATGCTATGTTAGAAAAACTGCACATTTCCCATTTCTTTACTATGTAGGGGTGTTTATAAACAAATGCGTTTACAACGTTTTACCTTATGTAAATAATGTATACGTTCTTGTTATTTAATTCCTAGGAGGAAACTTTTAATATTTTGAAGGGTCAAAACCATTTATCTCCATTAATATAAAAGCTAGAAGAGAATATATATTTTTTTATTTTTCATGACGGCACTTTTAAAAGTTTTACTGGAAAATAATGAAGCTACATAAAATTTTAAATGTGTTAATAAATTAAAATTGATATGTTATATAATACTTATAATACTTATACCTCGTGTTATATAATACTTAAGATAACATTTGTTAATATATATATATATATATTACTATAAACTAAGAAAAAAATGTACATATAAACTTATTTTTATAGGAATTTTATAAAATTTATGCTGCATCCTTGAAATATTTAATTTTTTTTTTGTAACATATTTTCTGTATTACTAAGAATATTTCTTGAAAATATAAGAATTTCTTATTAAAATTATAAAATTTAAATAGTTTTTAAACAACAAATTTTGGATTAAAGATAAAAGATAGTTAGTTTATAATTTATAATTGATAAAACGTTTATAATTCATAGAAGATTTAAAACGCAATTTGTTTAATCAAAACCTGCAGATTTAATTACATTTTATATCGAATTGACGCAAGAATGAGAAGCGCGAAGTTCATAAAAAGTGGCAGAAAATTACGAATATACTTATTGCTGAGTGCGGCTTTTAAAGTGATCTTAAACTTTTATTGTTTTCATCTGAAATCAGTTGTTATGTTGTGCGTAATAGCAAACAATACAGTGAGTGATACAAGTATTAGATACGTATTATTTTTCTATTGAATTTCAAAATACTGGACGAAAAGAACTGGGATTTCAGGCGATCAAAAGACATTGCTAACCTCACACTTTTAATTAACGGTTTAGTCAAGAGGAATTTAGGAAACAAAACACAAATAGAAATAAAAACAAATACTTGTATCATAAAAAATTACAAATGACTCATAACATTAGCATATTGTTTTTTTTTTTTCAATAAATGTTTACGTTTGCACAATATAAAAATGAAATCTAGAAGAAAAACGGAAAAAAAAATATATTAGCAGGATATAAATTTTATTAAATATTAGGCATAAAACTAGTTATAAATTTAATTGCCAATTGCCTTTATTGGTATTTGTTAATCTAAAACGGCAGGAGGAAAATTTGCTGACATAAAATGTTTGTCAATATAACATAAATTCACTTAACTTACGAACAGTATTAAATAATCTGATTCTGGACAAATTTATTTTTGTTTGAAAATTTGAAATTACACTGATTGAAAAAAAAAAAAATCCCAACACCAAGAAACAATTATTGTACAGTAATGAAATTTCAGCAATACATTTGTCTAGGTAACATATTTAATTGATTAAAGTTTCAAGATCACAGGTAGAGCCATTGGCGAGAAGAGCCAGTTCAAATGTGAATAGTTGGTACATTAGTAACCGGTGTAACCGCCAGAATTTTGAATGCAAGCATGCAAACGTGCATGCATTGTGTCGTACAGGTGTCGGATATCAGTTTGTGGGATGGAGTTCCATGCCTGTTGCACTTGGGCGGTCAATGCAGGAACGGTTAATGCTGGTTGTGGATGACGCTGGAGTTGTCGTCCAATGATGTCCCATACGTGCTCGATTGGAGAAAGATCTGGTGATCTAGCAGGCCAAGGCAACATGTCGGCACTCTGTAGAGCATGTTGGGTTGCAACAGCGGTATGAGGGTGAGCGTTATCCTGTTGGAAAACACCCCCTTGAATGCT
Source organism: Salticus scenicus (assembly GCA_963930645.1). Taxonomy (NCBI): domain Eukaryota; kingdom Metazoa; phylum Arthropoda; class Arachnida; order Araneae; family Salticidae; genus Salticus; species Salticus scenicus. Next base: position 135,709,146 of record OZ005656.1, on the reverse strand, counting down.
GTTTATGAATGGCAGCACAACAGGTTGTATCACTAGACTGACGTACAAATTTGCAGTCAGGGTGCGTGGGAAAACCACGACAGTGCTCCTGCTGTCATACGAAATTGCTCCCTAAACCATAACTCCAGAAGCAGGCCCTGTGTGTCTAGGCCGCAGACAGGTCGCTAGCAATCATTCACCTGGCCTCCTTCTAACCAACACACGGTTATCACTGCGACCAAGGCAGAACCGACTTTCATCAGAAAACACAACAGATCTCCACTCCGTCCTCCAATGAATTTTGCTTGACACCACTCGCGTCGCAAACGGCAGTGGTTTGGAGTCAGTGGAATTTACGCTACAGGGCGTCTGGCTCGGAGCTGTCCTTGAAGTAACCGATTTGTAACAGTTCGTTGTGTCACTGTGGTGCCAACTGCTGCTCGAATTTCAGCTGCAGACGCAGTACGATTAGCCACAGCCATACGCCGAACACGGCGGTCTTACCTCTCAGTAGTGCCACGTGGCCACCCGGAACCCGGTCTTCTTGAGGCAGTACCTTCCCTTGACTACTGCTGCCAACACTCATGCACAGTGGATACATTCCTGCCAAGTCTTTCTGCAAAGAAAACCCACCTTCTCGTAGCCCTACTACACGACCTCATTCAAACTCAGTGAGCTGTTGATAATAGCTTCTTCGTCTTCTTAAAGGCATCCTTGACTAACATTAACCCACTACGTCAAATCTCAACTGTAAATAACGATCACGAACCTTACAGCGCTTATTTAAAGCAAACCTCATTTGCATGTTCATAGTGTCGTTACTGGCGCCACACTTATGCGCGTAGCTCGAAATTTTAATCGACGTCATCTTTCAGATGTATAAACATGCCTACCAAATTCGTTTATCTAGCACAGCTCCTTCCTGGTGTTGGGATTTTTTTTCCATCGGTATATATTAGTGATAAATCGAAAATATCGAAAAGAGAAAAAGTTTATTATTATTATTATTATTTTAATTTGGAAAAACCTCCTGCAGCTTGAATAATTAATTATCTTCGGTACTTTTCAATTTTGCCGATGAAGCGATAAATCTGCCAATAATGATATAACTGACGCCAAACATTAGCCACTTAAGACATAGTAATTGTTTCAAAACACTTCGAATAATAATAAGAAAAATATTAAAGAAATTTATTTTACGTTTACTTATATTATTTTATTTCTTGTATATGTTTAAGAATTAAATTTTCTGAAGCTTTGCTTAAAGCTAGCTTTTACAAATGTTGTCCCATAAAATATATAACATTTAATTTCTCAAATCCTTAATAACGTATATAAATAAAATTTAAATTTGAAAAATAAATACAAAATCTAAGTCACAAATTTACTTTTAATCCATAAATGTATTGTTGTCGCCAATAAAGTTTGCTTGGCGAGAATTTCGCCGGCGAAAGGAAAAGTACCTTCACTCCTATCTACTTCTTACATTAACGAAGAATAAAATCTATACAAATTTTAGTTTAAAATCTATAATTTTAGAATAAAATCTATACAATTTTTTTTTTTTTTTTCCATAATTAAAAGTATGGAATGTATCATGGAAATGTCTAATTCTGTAATGTAACAAACTATCAATGCTAAATAAGAAGATTTTTCGTTTATAATTGAGTATGAATTCAAATCTAAATATTTTTGTATACCAAAATCTATCCAAAGTATCTTAAAAAACGTTTTCAAATAAAAATAATAAATACACTTTAATGGTAAAGAGAAACGCGGTTAGTTATACAGATACGACATTATTTCGTTATTCACAAAAAAAAAAAAAAAAAAAAAAAAAAAAAAAGAACAAATAATTAAAATAAACATAAATATTGCCAGAAATAAAATTAACTTTCTAAAAGTAGGAAAGAAAAAAAAAAGATGTTTGCGGAGTTTATTTTATTTTTTTACACCAGTGATAAAATTTTTATTTCCCGGTGGAGAATGATGTCATTGTGGAAAATGATGTATTAAGATAAATTATTTATTTAATGGCAAATAGAGTACCTTTATAAACCCAAGGTTTTTATTTGATAACTTTGTTAATTAAAATGATACTTATTTCTAACTACCTGAAATGCCTCCTTTGAAGTATTCGGATCACATTGATACCTCCCATGATGAAGAGCATTTTGCCCTCCGCGAGAAGATGCTATCGCAGACAAAAAAAATTTACGCCAGCTACAGAAACTTTTTTTTTTTTTTTTTTTTTTTTTTCATATATATAGAGAGAGAGAAAGAGAGAAATATATTAATCTTATAGTATGCGAGACATATTTTTAATGATATATATGAATTCAAATTTAAACTTTTAGTTTTTCAAAGTTTTATTTAAGTGTATAATATTTATCTCTCAAAATCAATGTAGTAGGTAGCATATGAATGTTCTTCCAAAAACTAACTTTAAAAATTTGTAATTCGTGATACATTGTATTGAAATTTATTTAAATCTTTAAAATCTGTAATATATATATATATATATATATATATATATATATATATATATATATATATATATATATATATATATATATATATATATATATATATATATATATATATATATATATATATATATAAAAGAAGTTTAAAAGAAAGTTTTATAAAATAGGGATCGGGCATCTAAATAAATCAAAGATTGAATATACTTATTTAGTTAAGAAGAAAGCTGATGAAAAGCAATCCGATTATGCCTCAAAATAGTCGATTTATCAATAAGATTTTACGTCTTAGAAATTTTATACAGTTGGCAGCAATGATATTAAAGCTTGCAACCACACGTATTTTTCTTTTAAAGTTTGATCACTAATTTTTATTATCACCTTACTTTTTTATAAACAGCCTAACGTTTAAGATCATGATTTGACAAATAGTTATTTAACAAAACTCTACTATGTGTATATCTTTTAAATACTAATTATTGCTACCGCGTCAGTAATTTTGCAGCCGACTGTAAGTCAAAGAGAGAGAACAGATTCTGCCGAATTCAATGACAGAATACTATGTTGGCATTCTTTTTGATCACCACAAGAATATGTAAAAAAAAAAAAAAGAAATTGAAAAATGCATTATACTTTCACTAATTAACCTCTTGACCGCCGCCACGAGCGGATATATCCGTTCACTGACCTGTTACTTTATGTCGTTATACACTTAAAATTAAAAAATTACATATTAAAAATTATTTGTATTGGTTATGTCCAATTTTCATAAGGTTTATCTGGATATTTAAATTTCTGTTTTAAGGACAAAATGCAAAATTTTTTTATTTTATTTTATTTTTGTCTATTTATTTATTTTGTTTTAATTAATTAATTATTATTATTATTATTATTATTTTTTTTTTTTTTTTTTTTTTGATAATGAGCATACAGACTAAGATCACGAATCGAAAAATATTTATTTATTTAACACAACAGTATAAGGTGTACATATTTTATATATGATATATTGCTAGTGTTTCAATAATGTTACTGTCAAATTAAGTCAAAGAGAGTGAACAGAGTCCATCCAACGCATTTGTAGAATGTGTTGGCATTAATTTTGATCGCCACAAGAACATAGAACACTGAGAAAAGAAATATAACGCCTTTCTCTAGAATGAATAAGTGACCACTTTCTAAATCCCTTAAATAGATATATAGATTCCCGAGCTATGCGCGCAAGGCATGCAAATAAACTGAATACACGAAATTATCGAAAATTTCTAGTGTACACATTTCTAGATGACGAAACAATATTCTGAATAATCTGAATCATTTGTATTGCGAGAAATCCTCGCTTTTTTTCTAGAATTTGGTTATGAACCAACATTATAGTTGCTGAAACCCGCCTGTTGTAGCCTCATTTATTTGCGGAGATTTTTAAATAACTTTGCACTCGAGAATATAAGCAAACATTCTAGAATTTTAATAGAGGCTTCTAGAACTTGTTTTCCAAGGGGTCTATAATTTATAAGGATCCCATGGAACTATTTTTTCTAGAGCCACAACGTAGATACTAGATGTGAGTTACAGAATTTTTTGTCAGTGAAAAATAAATAATTGAAAAATACATAACCCTAACTAACCTGCTGATCGCCGCCGGGAGCCGTCCAGCGCTGTGTTTTTACCGTTATACACTTACAATTTTAAAATTACATATTAAAAATTACTTGTATTGGTTATTCTATAGTCATAAGGTTTACCTGGATATACAAAGTTGTGTTTTAAGGACAAAATGCAACAAATTTCGTTGTAATACATTAAAAAGCAGTGCAGTGAAAAATAAAATGTGTACAATAATCTTCATAATTCATTCTAAATTTTATTATGACAATGAGAAATTAGATATGTTGTCAAGACAGAATAAATTTTAGAGAACAAGAGCTTTGATATACAACAAATGACAAGAAATTCGATTCAACATATAACACTGTCCTGTATAAAAATCGATTCCATCTCCTTTCCTGCAAATTCTTATTAAAAAATGACGTTTTGAATCTAAATTTGACGCACATTTTGCACACACACACACATATATTAGAAGCTTTTTATTGAAACTGGATTTTTGTCATCGTGTGTTTGTGTCTCTCAGAAAAATAAGGCACCTCCACTTTAGTCTAAATTTAAAGAACCCTTTTCGTCGCTCGTTAATGATTTTGGTTAGAGCGTCATGGTGATAACGCGATACTCTTGGGTTCGTTCCTCGAACGCTGATGTGTTACGTTTTTGCAGAAAATTAATAGAAACGATGTCAATTTATAAAAGAAAATCTTTCATTCTCTACACAGAATTTTGATAGTTTCATTTAAGAATCTTTTTGAGTTACTAAAACGCATAAAATAAAAATTTTGTAAAAATAAAAATAAATAAAAATAAATAAATAAATAAATAATTATAAAATAAATAAATAAAAATAACACTAAAAGTTTTTTATTGTTGTGAAGCCCTAAAAATCGTAAAATAATAATAATAATAAAAATATTATTGCAGAGACATGCTATAAAATCATAAAAGTTTCAACAACAAGAAAATTAAAAAAAAATGTATAGACATTTCACTTTTGTAAAATATAAAAACAATAAGTATTCCAAATATTTCAAAAAGCATTCGAGAACAATATTTTTTTATATAAGTATTTGATAGATTTTTGTAGAATGTTCTATGACTTTTCTTGACTGTTCTTAAACTTTTGGTAAGAACATCATGCTGATAACTGGATGGTTCCGGATTCGGTCCTCGAAAGACGATATGGTACTTTTTAGCAGATAATTTAAAAAAAAAATGTCAATTGATAAAAGAAAATCTTCCGTTGTCTACACAATATCCTCAGTCATTTTGATTATTTTTTTAAGAACCTTTTTTTTTTTTTTTTTTTTTTTTTTACTAAAATGCACGAAATAAAATTTAAGTAAAAGAAAAAAAAAAGTTACAAGTTTTTTAAAGCATAAAATAAAAATTTATCAAATTCTTCAAAGCATAAAATAAAAAAATATTTTGGCAAAGACATGCTACGAAGAAATGAAAGTTGAAAGTTTCAAAACTAAGAACATTTGAGAGAAAAATATAGGTATTTCCCTTTTATAAGAGATGAAATTTTTTAATCTTCAAAATATTTTAAAAAGCTTTCGAGACATTTGAAATTTGTAGCTTAAGTAATGATTATACAAAAGTTAATAACTAAGAATATTGGTCTCGAAAGCTTTTTAAAACATTTTGAAAATAAAAAAATTTCATCTCTTGCAAAAGAGAAATACCTACATTTTTCTCTAAAATTTTCTTACTGTTGATACTTTCATTTCTTTGTAGCATGTCTTTGCCAGAATAAATTTTTATTTTGCGCTTTTTATAGCTTCACAATTAAAAGCTTCTAACGTTAAAAAATTGTTTTTTATATAAATGATTTCATTTTACAAGTTAAGTAAACACATTCAAATGTGAAGATATTGAATTTTCTTTTGTTTGAAAAGTGTTTCACGTTTGAAATCCATTTTAAACTTAAAACTATTTTTCAGGTCTTCTTTTTTTTTTTTTTTTTAATAAAAAAATCTATCCTTTTCTAATTTAAAAACAATACTTCATATAAAATACGCTTTTTAGTTAACTGTTAAGCGCGATTACTTCTGGTGTTGCGTGGACGCAACACCAGCGGGCAATGGTTAATCTGAAAACGCCAGTTTAAATAATCAAGAGTCATGTACTCTAAGGCCCACCGGCTGAATGGTGAGAGCACTTAACTACAAACACAAAATCTCTCAGTTCGATCCTTACCGGCCGTTAGCATGAAAGAAAGTGATTGAAAGTACGTTCAGTAATTTCTTCCTTGATGTCAGCATCTAACATACGAAATGAAACCGAAACCATAACCTACATGAGTCATATTTCTTTATAAAAACATTTTGGTATTTATAAAAAACCTGAAATAAATTTTAAAGAAATACCTTAACCTATGGAGGTTTTGATGGAGCTTTTATTACGGCTTTATTTTGCACCATTAAGGCCTTAATAATACCTTATTTTAAATACCTCTAAAACCTGTAAAATACCTGTTTAAAGAAACCTAAAATAAACTTAAATAAAACCTTAAAATTTTAGTAAGGGCATTCCAATAAAAAATAAAAAATTTGTTGTCATTTGGAATTTTAGAAATATCACTGTGATCGTAACTGTTTGAGTTTAACTGTTGTTTTTTATATCAATCTTGATCGCATATCTTAAAATATCCTAAATTCTCTAAACTTTTATTCACTTTCCGTTAACGGTATGATAGCTACGGTCTCATATATCAGGACATATATATATATATATATATATTGTAATCATCATGTATGTAATATTTAATAAAAATTTCATCAAATAAAGGAGTATATTAAATTCTAAAATTGCTTTTTTAAATCCACGTTTAAATTTGTACAATCTATTTATGGGTAGTTTAAATATTTTAGGAAAATTATCTGGGTTTCAGCTGTGAATTTCTTTCGTCTTTCATCTTTTTTTTTTTTTCGATTAATATGCATATTTAAGCTAATATTTCGAAATATTGAATATTAAATAAACGCCAGTATAATTAAACAAAGTAACTTGTTATAATTTAATATTTTGGGGAAAAAAATAAAGCCATTAAAATAATCATCTCATTTCGAAATACGCTTTACATATAGATATAATTTTCTTGAACGTAATTGAAATACACGTAAAATTTGCAAGGACGGTTCTAAATATACATACAAATATTTTTAAGAAATGTATTGCAATCGTAATTTGGTGTGATTTTATTTCATTGTGCATTTATTTATAGCTTTATACAACAAAATATTTATATTTAGTTTGAAAGTGCTCATATATGTGAATATATTCGATTATTTTGGTATTTTTAGATCTTTAGAAGTTTTTTTTTTTTTTTTTTTTTTTGTGTGTGTATACATAATGAAGAAAGTAAAATTGGTGGGAAGATGAAATTTGCAGACTGCAGTAAATAATGGTTCAAAATAGATTATTCAGATCAATTAAAACAATGCATATTTTGTTAAAAGATATCGAAAGTTTTGTGAAAGTTATTGCGAAGTAACATTTATTAAACGTTACTTTTAACATAATCATTCTCTTAAGATATCTAATTTAACTTAGAGAAAATTACATCCCAGAATTAAATTATATGATAAGTGTAATATTAAAATGAGGATAAACATTTATTGGAAAATTAACCGGTAGTCTCTAGAAACGAACTAATAAATGCATAGTAACGTATATCGATATTTAAAGAGCTTTTTGTTTTGTATGTTATCATATACGAATAATTATGTACTGCCAATTTTCTGTAAGTATTTAATATTTTCTATTATTCAAAGAAAGTATTGTATTTAATGATTAATAAAAAATTTAGGATACAACTGAGTTATGTTCTATAATTGTCTTTCTTGAACCATTTCACACAGAAAATCTTTTTAAAAAAATTAAAAAAATTAATAAAATTGTGGACAAACATTAGTAAAGTTTCATAAAAAGCAATCAAAAACACAAAATGTTTCTGTAAACACACTTAATATGAGCAAAAATGCAACATTATTATCGATGTTACTGTTACAGTTATTTATTTTCAATGGAACACCTGTCAGTTGCTATCTACAGGTATGGCTATAATAAACATGTTGCATGTCTTTTTTAATAGAATATTTGAGATGGAAATGAAAGCGAAGTTCGGAATCATGCTCAGTTGACTACTTCCTCCAATACAAGCTTTGCTCAATGCGATATTTCCGCGACTCTATAGGTGGGAAGGAGGCATGCCATCACAGTTTTGATCCTCCTTGCAGTGACTTTTGGATTAGAACATTCATCTTCTGTTGCATGTTTTTGATAACTTTCTAATATCTCACGTCAGTTTGTCGAGATCTTTCTTGACTTATCAATTTGACGAAGCAACATTTGCAACGTTATTTAATTTACAAACTTCCCAAACAACAGTATATATTTAAATAGTTAATTTTCAAATGTCTTGTGCTAAATATCTTAAATTTCTTAAATTTGTTTTTCTCATAAATCTAAACTATATCACATTAATTCATATTTCAATTTTATATATTTTATTTTTAAATTATGCAAATGTTTTGCATGCAAAATACTATTTTGCAAAATTATTACGAAAACGCTACACACAGCAGGATTTAAGAATTCTGAAATGTATTCTTAATTACGTAAAATATTCTTTTATATTCTTAAAAATATTCGTAATATTATTTTATACAAAATAAATATTTATAAATGTAATGTTATTTAGTAATATGTTCCAAAAAATATAATTATTACTGTTTAAGATATACATTTAATTATTTTCCTACTAACTTTTTAACAAATATTACAACTGGATTTAAAGTACCATTCCGATTAACACATTTATACTTAACAGATAATGGTAACAAACTATTTTTAATTTGTATTGAGAAACAATTCAAATATTTAACTGATAACACAAAATACAAATTATCACTTTGAGATCTTTCTTATCATCTATTACAATTATGTAATTATTAAAGTCCATAGCACAATTAATTTTAACTTTCTAAAATTATTGTTACTAAACATATACCCTTCAAAACTTTCTTAACTAGCTTGTTCATTTAATTTGCGGCGAAATATTTAAAACGATGTAAGTAATTAGAATTCTTGAGACAAAGATAAAATTTGTAATTTGCTATATAAATAAATATCTTTAAATATGCATTATTGTATTTATGCTAAAATGTTTATTGACAGTTTAAGAAAACTTTTATGAACAACATATCATTTCTTAAATTTGCATGATCTTGTATAATATCCATTATTATATTTACTTCCGCATTGTTTCATCTTATTTGAATATCAAAGTATTTTAATCAGATTTATTGAAAGAAACTCTGATTAAGAAATTAATAAAAGTTTAAGTATCCAAAATACAGTGATACTTAGTGTGAAGAAGTTTCACACATGTTGTTAACTTTAAATGGAATTTTTAAAAGAAAATCTAAATACGAAATTAAGGCATTTTGCATAATAAATGAATTTAAAAATAAATTGATTTTTTTTTTCAAATTTTATATTGGTTTTATATTGGAAATAATTTGCATTTCAGTTACTTGAAGATTTTTTTTTTTTTTTTTTTTTTAATACACTTTTTTATAAATAAAAAAATGTAATTAGTTTAGAATGTAAATCTAACACTTTTGTAATAATGTATTCTTAAAAAATAAAAGATTTACGGAAAATGCTCACATTACATTTGGCTAATAAAAGTGTTCTCAAAGTTTTAAAAAGAAGTCATATCAGTTCCTGGATTAGATAAGATTCCTAAAATAACTGATGCAAAAGGTCTTAAAAATTACGTTATGTACATTTACCTAATCATTTCATGCCCGTCCTGCACCTGCCATGTAGCAGATGGTGTGTTGGCAAAACGAATCCGCCAAATACTGGGTTAATAAAAAACCGTCGCTAAAATTTCAAAATTTTCCATTACTTTCGGGCCGCAGTCAAAGGATTAGGATTGGCGATTATTTGGAGACAGCCTCGCCAAGAGTTTAGCAGGGCTACCAGATTTGGCTGCCGGGAATCGTGCGCACTACTTGAAAACCTATTCATTCGACCTCTCCTCTTGGTTACGTGAAGACGAAAAATGTTGTGTTCCCTCTCTCTCGCTCCATCATTTATCTGTAGTTCATCCTCGAAAGGACTTTCATTTTAATTAAACACTAGATAATATTGATTTGCTCAACGGCGTGACTCTTAATATATTAAATAAAATATTCCAGTTATTCCTTCAATAACATTCGATTTCTTGTCGTTATTTCTACACAACGTTACGACCAATGGTCATGTTCAAAAAATAATTTCAGTATTGTGGAAAATTTCTTACAATTATATAAAATATAGTAAAGATATTAAAATTTGTTTATTTTAAAATATTTTTATTTTATAAACGATAATTATAAATAAATAAATTAAATTAAATGTATCATTAATCTTAAGTAACATTATTAGCAATTTTCACAACATATATGTGTGTGTGTGTGTGTACCTGCATATATATATCGTATTTTTTAATAAAAAAATAATATATTAAATTTTTGTTTTCAAAAATTTTAATGTATAGTGTAAACATATTGTATTACTTATTTTGTAAACTTATTGTATTACTTATTGAATTAGTTTTATTGTAAATGTGAATGACATAAATGAACTGGATATGTAGTGAGTCTATGCGTGACTTTGTATAAACTTATTTTATCGTATATTACACATTTAAATGTTATTATAAATAATTTCATTAAATGTATATGTGTAATATACATTGAGAATCCTTAAGAGATTGAGAATACGTAATTCTCCCGCTTTAAATATATCCAGATAATACTAACACAGGCTTCTTACACGAGAAATAACATGGGAAGGACTGATAATTATAGATAAACATTTTCTTCCTTATTTATTTTTATATAAGCAAGAACAATTTATCTGTTTTAACAGAAATTTATCATGATAATTACTATTTCCTCCCAAACACATCGATGTATTTTAAAAATTCTTTAACGTAAATAAAAATGAAATAAATTTTTAAAGAGATATTAATTAAGAAATAAAATATAATATTTACAATATCACAACCGATTAAAAAATTACCAGGTTTCTTTACAGTCAAAATACGTAACTTTAGCATACATATTTACTTTTCAAATTCAGTTAGATTTACACAAAATTTTAAATATAACCAAATATTTTGAATTTACTTATTTTTTTAATCATTTTTTTTTCTTTAGAAGTTTTAGAAGCATTTACTTAATATAAAAACCAATATTTAGAAATAATAATAATAATAAATTTCGGATTATCAATTTGAAGATTATTTTAAATGATAATGATAATTATATTTAAATGATAATTATTTTAAATGATTTCTTGACAAATATATATATAAGAAATAATTAAATTTAAGAATAAATTATACGTTTAATCACAAATTTATCTCAACAATTATACATAATTATGTTATTCAACAGTATAATGATTTTTAGAAAGATGTCTAAGAACAATCATTTCTTTTTTATATAATATTTTGATATTGTATTACATATCGCGCATATTGTATCATTGCATTCAGTAATTTAAATAATGTATATATCAACGACGAAATTGTACGCAAATATTAAAAATTAATACTGTATTTTATATATAATTTGTTTAATTATTTCAAGTGATATGCATATTATAAATATGTAAAAGCCAAATTAAATAAGTTTTTTTTTTTTTTTTTTTTTTTTTTTTCGAAAAAAAAAAAAATAAATAAATAAATAAATAGATAAAAGTCATATAGATATATTTATTTTGAATGGATAGCGAATAGATAAAATTTGTATTAACTTTTATTAGAATTGGCAGTTGATTTAATCACATAAATCAATAAAAGTGAAAAAAAACAAAATAATCTTCAACTGTTAAACGAGGGCAAAATTACGCCGAGTGTTACGTCAAGTGATAAATTTCAATTTGCAAAAGGCATACCTTCAATTAACATTCAATAAAATATTATATTATGCCTGAATAAAGTTTTAGAACGCTAAGTTATCGCTCACTGGAGCATTAATAATTATATTTTTGTCTATCCGGGACTGTGGAAAATCTTTGGCCTTGGGAAATACGTTTCGAAATTAAAAACAAAGGAATAAACTACAGGAAAGCAGTGTAACGCGAATGTATTCCACTAAAATGCTCATAAATGCATTTTAAGTGCATATGTAACATGCATCTAATTAAATAATCTGCACGAGAGATATAAAGTTTCGAGCAAGAATATGTATTTTTACCCTTTTAATCTGCATGGTTGATATGGCATAAAATATAGTGTAAAGGATTTAGTAAAACTTACGTGAAGATAACGTTTACAATAGAGTAAAAAATTCCTATTTGTTTAGAAAGGATTTCTAAAGAGTAAAATTTTATTAATAAATAGAGTTATTTTTATTTATTTTTTATTTACTGCATTTCCAAACCAAGAAAATTCACGGTTACAATTTTTGCATTTGACATTTTAAAACGTCAATATTTAATGTTTATTTCATTTATTTCAATATAGTATATTATAATACAACATTCATGTTATTAGTAATATCATCCCCGATATTATTTCGCTTCATCGCAAAATATTCCAATTGTTATATTTCCATAATTCGCATGCAAGAAGAAGAATTATTTGGTGTATATACGTTTAGGTGACAAATAGTGTGAACCATTAAAATTAATGATTCGTATGGAATATCAATATAAGATGCCGTTATACCTTATAAAAACGAATTTCTAATTTAATTTCTATTTTGCAGTTCTAGATAAAAAAAATGGCAACGTTTTAATAATTATCTGCTACTTTTATCTTTTGATTCGCATGCACAAATGAAACATTAATTTTGAAAACGGCTCCTAAAATTGGTAGGTGAAAAAAAGTTTACGTAATTTCACATTTCTAGGAAAACTATTTGTATCACTTACCAAGTTATTAAGCAGTGTAAAAATCGTGGTCATTGTATTTAAAATAGTTTAATAAATAAATAAATAAATAAAATAAAATAAAATATACTAAATTTGAAAAGGAAGAAAAAAAAAGTCTAGGTTAAAGTAAAAATGAAAACACGACCGTGGATCTTCATCGTAAGACTGTTCAAACGTAAGTAAATATCAATAAAACAAAGTCTCTGATCTTAAAAGAAAATTAAGTGCTGTAAGTTAAATCATACATAAAGCTTTGAAAAAAAAAATATGTTTAAATATAAACTTCATCTGCTTTTGCGAAAGCGTATTGCTGAAAGAAAAACAAATTTTAGATAAGTATATTAAAAACACCTAGCTCCTGAAAAATGGAAATTAGTAGTAATACTTGATGAGACACGGGCATAGGTCGGTTAATGTGAATGATCGTACAAAAGGTCTTCGTCAGTGTACAGAAAATTTCCCAAGGCGATTCATGATACACTGCAAATAAAGGAGTCTTAAAGTAACACAAAAAAGCCTTAACCATTTAAGACACGTAAATGCCTCAATATGGAGCTTAGACATGATAGATATTTTAATTTAAGACACTTTTTTGTCTTTATAAACTGGTGGTGCAAATGAAATGTTATAAATTGTCTTAATATAGTGATATGTCTTTAAAAAAATCTTTAAGACGTGCGTCTTAAATTTTAAAATGGCTTAAAATAAAACATTTCGCATTCCATCATCGACTATTACAGTCATTTGCACCAGTAGCCGATTTTCAGTATTTTAACACATTGCACCATTTGCGCAGATTATTGCGTCATATGAAGGGTTGATGGCATTAGACGCAGTCTACTGCTATAAATAAAGGTGCCCGACACGTTTATCGTCAGTTGCTTATTAGAATTTGTCTTACACAGTGCTGTTGTGTAATTTTTGGAATGGGTAAGAAAACCACCATTTACTGTTACAAAAAGTTCAGAAATATTTACCCTGCACAAAATTGGATTTTCTGAACGTCAAATAACTTCCAGGATAAATGTTAACAAGACAGCTGTGCATCAAGCTATTAGTAAATTTAAAATTTCGGGAAAAAATGTGGACCTTAAGAGAAGTGGTCGCCCTAGAAAAACGAATGCGCGTGATGATCATCTGATAAGGATAGTCGTACGGGATCCAGGAATCTCCTGCAATATAATTAGATATTATCTGGCTGCAAAGCAACGTCAGATTGAATACTAATTCGTTTGGCCAAAAATTTTGGTTTATCATCCCATAAACCCGCAAGGAGAAATCGATTTACTCCAACTACGAAAAAAAAAATACTTTCAGATTTTTTCTTTCGTTAATTTTGAACACTTCAGCCCGAAAATATCGAGAATTGGAGAGCAAAACTCACCCCACCATTTTCACGGGAGCGAGAAGGAAGGGTTTAATAAGTTTAAGGAACTTTTTTAGCTGGATTTAAAGCGTTTGCGTTTACAGTGTAGTTGCAGAATTTTGTTACAACGGAAAACTTAAAAAAAAAAAAAAAAAAAAAATCAAGTAAAGGTAAAATAAATTCACTCTACTATCAGCGGAATATCTACGAAAAAAAAAAGTAATAAGATGTAATTTGAGCCTTATATGGAAAGGATAATGGTAAAGGTAAGCTACATATGGACTAATCCTCTAGTGATACGTCTAAATATATTGTCGTTTATTTTCCAAAGAAATGTACGTAAATAGAAATAAAATGTGTCCCATTTAATGAAATACCTGTAAAATCACCTGATTTTTCTACAATGGACTTTGTACTTTTGGTTTATTAAAATCAGCCTCAGGAAAACGACATCTGATAACATTCAACGGATTCTGGAAAGTGATATTAGAGGAATGAGATAAGTATGCCATGACAGTACTAAGATAAAATTACTTTCATTGAAAATACCAGTTAGAGTTATTGTCAAGAACAATATGGCTACCATATGGCCAACTGACACAAAAAGTTACTGCATTTATACATAAAACTTAACTATTAAAATTTTTTCCATAAAGTGTGAAAACAATAATTGATTACCCGAAATTTGGCTCTAAAGGACATGTTATAATAATTGTTCAGTTGTGGCGATTTGTCCAGAAGGCAAAAAGGTCGCACAGTAATTTTATGAAAAAATTACATGTTGAGAGCACGCACACTGTAAAAATAAAGGATTAAATATTTCTATTGCATAAGATTATGCCGCTCATTATTTTACTGTCGTATATTCATTCAATTGCCAATAGCGCATATATTTCTGGAAGTATGAGTAACGTATTCTATAATGCCATTGACAATATTTAAATAATTAATAACTAATGCCGTCAAGTGATTAAAAAAATCTAACCCCCCCCCCCTGCTTGATTTTGAGGACACTTTAAATTAAACTAATTCTATCAATAATATATTTTTGAAATTTATCGATATTTTTTTTTATTTTTATAAATGCACCATATATCCTGCTTATAATATATGCAAAAGTAAATGTGTTAAAACTCGTGTATTGGCAGTTGACACCTTATGAGTAATAATGTTCCTATTCATATTTCTACATATAATAAATTTTTTTATATCTGTATATTTAGAATAGTATCTCTTGTCTAATGTCATTAATTTTTTGGGGGAAATGTCCATTGTTAACTATAAAAAACATCATGGAATTTAAATAAATAATGTGTGTTGCATAATTTAGTCAAGAAAAGTATTAAATATTTACTTTTATTAAAGAAAAATAGCGTCTTATTTTTATTTATTCTATTGTCTTACGTAAACTTTATGATATATATTCCGCATTGTTTTATAGAATATAACGAAAGCCTTTATTATTATTAATGTTATTATTATTTTTTTTTTATCTAAATTATAAAATTGTCATGTAAATTAATATTTAAACATTTCAACGTTACTTTTTTTTTTTTTTTTGCAAAATCCCATTCGTGCACAAATTCTTGCAGTTATTTTCAATATTCCATTAAACAAATTAACGCATAATGGAATTTCAAATTAGTATGTAACATAAAATTATCTGACTTGAAATATCGGCAAAATGTTTGATGTATCTTCTGAATGGTATCTCATGAGACAGAATCTTATCATAATCGATAAATAATCGATAAATCTTTTTTTTTTCTATGGTATATTTCTGGTCGTTATCTAATTAGATACTTTGCAAAGATTCCTTTTGTTTTATAAACTTTTTTCTCTTTATACACTTGAGATATTGGAAATGAAGTACATTGGAAAAAAAAAAAAAAAAAAGTAGACTTCACAGTAGAATGAGCTTGTAAAAAGACGTGAAAGTACATTTTATTGTTAAAAAGAAATACTTTACAACAGGAACATCTGTAAAAAAAGTTTCTCTTTGCAGATGTTTCCGCTGTAAATTACCCTAGTTAACAGCAGAAAGTGCTTGCCTTCACATTCTGCTGTAAAATCTACCGTTATTATTATTTTTCTTTCAATGTACGGATGATTTTATTACAGTTTAAAACCGTATGTGATAAAATAAGAACTAAAATTTTGTGACAATTATATAGTACTATATTTCCTTTCGTCTTTTCTTTCATTCATTTATCAAATTTTTAAGTCATACTATTTAAGATTTTTTTTTTTTTTGTTGTTGTTTATTTATTTTTTTATATATTGCCAATGAAAATACACTTGATTTAAGATAAATATTATAATAGTATTTTTCTTGGGAGTTAAAAATAATTTCTCAAGGATAAAAATAGCGCATTTTGGATTACCCAACATAATTTAAAACACCATACACTCTTAAAAAGGATTTCTAAAAAAGAGCTAAATTATATTAAAATAGCTCCGAAACAATATATACTTAAATTTGAACACCCATGTACATCATTTATGAGTATATTGATATAATATCTCCATGTTTGGCATGTCAATATACTCAAAATTGAGGTCATGAGTTTTCAAATTTAAGTATATATTGTTTCGGATCTATTTTGAGACAATTTAGCTCATTTTTCAAAAATCATTTTTAACAGTATATAGCATGTAGTTCAGTGAACTGAGATGCTTCAAAACCGAATATTCTTTTGCTACAGGGTACGACCGCTGCCCTGGTCGCTGTATTTAAATGAATTTTTAAAAGCATTAAATCACTAATTTGTATATAACTTTATAAGTAAAAGCTAAAAAAAAAAAAAAAAAAAAATCATTTTGAAAGCCCTTTAAACCTTGCTTCGTGTAACTGTTGCTTACGACAGGCCTTTTCCACACATACTGCATCGGGTCCAGGTTCCAATTTGGGTATTTATTGACGACAGGAGGCGCTGTTATTATTCAACCATAACGATTTTAAAAATGACTGTTTCTCAACATTTTTTTTTTCTTTTAAAAGGAGTTAACAATAAATAAATTAATTCTAAAAAGTTTTATTTGTACTTTAATACTTTTTTTTTTATGTTCCTTTTAAAGGAGTCAATTAAATAAATAAAAAATAAATATTTTTTATATTGTAAAAAATATGCATAAAGTTTTTTTTTCATTTATTTATTTATTTATTTATTTATTTTTTATGTATCTATTTTTTTTCTACTCTTTAACCATTTTATTCAATATACATAATAAATTTAAAAAATAAAATAAAATAAATTAGCCTTCTAATGAATAAAATATGTAAATGAAAGATAAAAATGGTAATAAGTGTTAATACGATACGCAAACGATTGAATAGAAAGAATAAATTTTAGAAAATGAAACGGAAGAGTCAATATATAAAATCGAAAAAATAAAATAAATAATAAAATTCGAAATTTGAAAAAAATCTGGAGGAGTTGTACACCTGCATGGTTCCAGCTACCCATCTCCCAAGTTTGTATATAAGCGATCAGTAGTCTATGCAACAGAGCACAGACACACAGATACACAAACAGATCCTTCTCTATGCATATAGATGTAGATATGTAAGGAATATATGTTTATATCTTAATTAAATAATAAAAAAAATGTAAAAAAAAATAGGCTGATATGCACGTCATGTGTATTAATCGCCAAGTACGCAATACTGCGTGACAATCACCTAGTTGGAAATTAGCGCGAGAATAAATAACGATATATATATATATATATATATATATATATATATATATAAACAAATTAATAAAATAAAATAAATGCAAATAAATGAGAATAAATAAATTTTAGTGATTTTTAAATTAGTCAAATCGCATTTCAGCGATTTGTCTATTTAAAAAAATATACTAACAATGTTAAAAAAAAAAAAAAAAAAAAAAAAAAAAAACGCTTATCTCAAGTATTATTATTATTATTATTTTTAATTAAATACTAACTAACAAATATAATTGATATTAATATTTAAGAGTCAATATTTAGAATATCTCTTTAAATGAATCATATCATAAGAAAACGAAATATGTTTAAAGCTATAATAACGTGAATTTTACTGTACAAGTTTAATTTTTCCCAAAGCTTTATATCAATTTTATTGTTTACACGTGAATATATTTTACGCGTAAATATACTTCTTTTCATGTGAAGAACAAAAAAAAAAAAAAAGTTTGCCTCAGCAAGATTTTTATTATTATTACGTAGATTGGACTTAGGTAATTGTTTGTGGAGAAACACTAAAGCGAAATACCACACAGAACATTAAACTCAGCTACAGAATTTATTTTTTTAACTCAGATGAATTTTACATCGGTTTATATACAATTGATGAATTATCTAGAATAGATTTTTCTAGAATTCGTAAAGTCTATAAATTACATAACGCCAATCTAACAATTAAAAATAAATAAATAAATAAATAAATAAAAATAAACCTAATTAACTTAATGAATGAATGAGAAATAAACAATTTTTAAGTATTTTGTTTCCCCTAATTGAGACCGAACTCACGATATCTGGATTCGTAGTCCGATGTTTTACCTCAAAGGCACCTCCTTCAAAGATGCAACAGCTTTCGCTACAGCATTTTTTAAATTTTTTTCTTTCATGGCTTTTATGGAGATTTTGATTAATATATAGAAATTTCGAATTTATATACATATATATATATATGTATATATTATCAAAAATAATTATAGCTTATAACACTCAGGGATAGTGCAACTTTTTTTTTTTTTTTAAATCGGTTTAGTACTTTTATAGATTACCCCCACATACGAACAAACTTTACCTCTTTATATATTAGTATAGATTATAGATATATATATATAAATGATATAATTAATAAATGAGAAATAAGCAATTTTGATGTAAACAAAAATTATATTTTACATTAATTTTACTTCCCTTAAAGGACATCGAAGTCATAAACTCCGGATACGTAACCTGTTGATTTACCTCGATGCCACGGCGCTCACAGGTAAAACAAATTTCGCTACATTTTTCTTTTTTTTTCTTTTTGTGACTTTTAGGAGATTTTAATTAAAATATTGAAATATCGAATTAAAAGAAACATTTTATTAAAATTAATTATAGCCTACAGCACTCAGTGATAGTGTAACTTTAGATTAGTAATATTTATTACTATTATTATTATTTTCTATCGGTTCAGTAATCCCAGAGAATACCTTCCACATACAAATAAACTTTTCCTCTTTATATATTAGTATAGATAACACAATAACATACATAAACAAGAACGAAAAGTCATGCACTACGCATTGATTAATAATACTTTCAACTGTACGTACTTGTTGTATCGTATAACTTTCAATGTTCATTGCCTGGAACATCCGATGGTGAACTTGAATATCATATATCAGATTCAAGAAATTTCATAAATATTTACGGAGTTAGAGTGCAGAAAGGCAGAAGGACGGACATAGAAGCAGACAAATCGAAGTCATTAACACTTTTCAACCTTTTTGGAAAGTGTTAAAAAAGCAGGTCTATATTTAGCTGCTAAGGTTAAAATATATCATTAAAAATTTTTGAATTAAAGAAAAAAAAAAGTAAAAAAAAAAAAAATGCGTGAGATGAAATTAAATTTAAATAAAAATAAAATTAAAATATTCCAGCATTCTAATATGTGACTGAGCGTTTTCAATAAATGAATATTAAATCTAACCCAATAGATTAATAGATATTGACAGATCTATAGAACGTCTGTGTATACATTAATCTTGTTCACTTCGTAAAGGTGCATGTACAAAAAAAAGTAAAGATGAAATAAAAAGAAAGCAGTAAAATGAATCACTAGATGTACAAATTGAAGAGAATGCTAATTATAGTTATTTGTGCTCACTACTAAAACTTAAACGAATAATATACCAAAAATAAACAATAAATTTGAGTAAATAGGAGCAACGTGAAGTTAATTTCTTTAATTTTTTACTTATATAATACAATATATATATATATATATATACATTATTTTATTTGTTTATTATGTTATTTATTTATTATTTTATTTTATTTTCACTGGTAATATATAAATATATTTTATTTCATGTTTGGATAAAAATGAATGTGTGATTTATTTATTTATTGTTCAATTTTTGGCATCATTTTTTTTTTCCTTTTAATAATTTTAACTTAAAATGAGTTGTTGTTTAATGTATAATGTAATCAACCTGTTATCTGAGTAAGCTAAAAAAATAAGATGCTAGCTAGATTTATTCTGATTAATAAGTTGGCCGATTTTCGTAGCAATCGTTTGAATGCTCTAGTTTTGTAGAAGGAACTAAAATTTCAATGAAAATACAGATATTTTATATAATAAACCCTTATCTTCAAATCTTAAATGCATTTACAGAGATATTTTAAGTAACAAAAAAACTTAAGTATAATTTATGAGATTAAATCTCTCTACAGAATTTTAAATGTTTGCATTGTTTTCATCAAGTAGTTGTATAAAATGTTTTTAAGGTATTTCGTGAGATCTAATTTTCTTCAGATTTCTAAAATGCGCTTGAACAGTTCAGGTGTTTTGTTCGTTCTTTAGTTGCAACATAAATCAATGTCAAAATAAAACATGTAAAACGTTCATACGAAAGAACTTTAATGCATGCTTTTAATGAAAATCTAAAGTATTTTTTTAAATGAAATAAACTTTTTTTTTTTTTTTCGTGTATAAGTTATGTGCGATAGAAAATGCTATTTTCTGTTAAATTTAATGTTATTTATTAAAATCAACTTAAATCGTTAGATTAAATTTTATGCTAAATATTAAAAACAAATTTCATTTTAATATAATTCAATACTTAAAATATATATATATGTATTAAATATTAATATATTTGGACAAATATAGTGTAGACAGTTTTAGTGTAGTACAAAAAGATTTAAAGCGTATTTATACATATTATTATTATTATTATTATTATTATTATTATTATTAAGAAATAATAATTATTATTTTAAGGAATACTTAAAGTATCAAAATTTGAAATATTTAATATATTTAAACTTTGTTTCGAATATTAACAATAATTTAAATGTACATTATAAAAAATATCTCTAATATAAATATCAATATATATGCATTCACATATAATAGCTAAATAATTTTAGATAAAAGTTATTCAATTTTACATATAGAAAATATTTACTTTCTTCCACACTATAAATGCTCATGTGTTTTAAAACAATTAAAGTATATATTATATTAGAATTGTATCTATATGTATGTAAAGCATTATAATTATTTATATATATAATGGATTAACGTACCAAAATTTATCACAATGGTCTTTAATTATTTTGAAGAGTTGCCTAAATAGTTGTTTATATCATTAAAATTATTCAAATCCTTGACAGGCTTACCTCACATAAAAAAGTCATTATTTCTGCATTATAATTATAAAATATATGATTATAATGTACTCTTATCGATTTAGTTAAAATTGTATTGGTTCATGTATGGAGACAGGGTATTACATTTTTTTTTTTTTTTTTTTTTTTTTTTTTTCAGAAAAATATCGAAGTATATATTTATATATAAGTTTAGTCGCGTAAAACTAAACAACGGGGAAAATACTGAAACCCCTTATTATATTTTTCAAAGTTTCTTCTTCTTCTTCTTCTTCTTTTTTTTTTTTTTTTTCATATTTGCCGTTAGGGAAAAAAAAAAAAAAAAAAAAAAAAGCCTCTTTTAATGAAACTTTCCTTCTCACATGAATTATTGATACGTGTTTAATTGAAGATTCAAAGTATTCTAAAATACTTTTCCTTTTAAGATTAACTTCCTTTCGGGTATTTTTAAAATGAAATTAATTTTAAAGATTGAAAATGTAGATTTTCTGTAACTGAAGTGGTAATGAATTGATAATTCTTTTCAAAAACAGAGTTAAGTATTAACTTAAAAATAGTGTGTGTTTGAAATAAACTTATTTGAAAGTTAAGAGAAACGTAATATTACGTAAAGATTATACAATTTTTAAAGGATAAAAGATTTACGAAATAATAATAATAATAATAATAATAATAATAATAATAATAGCAATAATAATAATAAACTAGTATGATGTGGTCAACAAATGGCTTTCTTCTATATAATTTTAAACAAAATGCATTCAATAAATATTGTTTATTAGATGTTTAAATTAATTTTCCTTATAAATGCATACGATTTTTATTTGACAGTATTATACTTAACTCTAAATGCCGAAAGAAAGTCAATTTTATGCAATTATCAAAAGAAATACGATTTTTTTTTCTTTGTTAAAAGATTATAAAATCGATAATTTTGTTATAAATTCAGACAGATCTATAGTTCAACCATTCGTTATAAAGGCATTGACTAGATCTTTCGAATGACACCCATATTGAAAATTTACTTCCCCCGGAGGTGCACTATGCAATTTTTTTTCTAGTTAACTACTAATATTATAAATAATTCATATTAATTTTATAGTCACACGTTTAAAATAACTCTCATTATATGCATGTATACTAAACTTTGTCCTATACAGTCATGTTAAAAATTTAGAAAAATTACGATGACAACGCCCCCTGTTAGGCGATTGACCCCCAAATCAAATCAGCATCAATTTATGTCAGGGTACAACTTAATTCCATGTTTGAATAAATTTCGTTCCTTGGTTCGTGAGATACAATACCCACGATATTTGTGATAAAAACACACAGACAGACTGACAGTTATTTTCTAAAAACAATCAAATCCTGTTCAGGATATCTCAAAACGTGTAAATCCATCGAAAACTGGTGTTAGAAAATTTTCACGATTCCTATACTTTCACTATATATACATATAGAAGAAAGTAATAAATATCTGCTTTTGTAAATAATAATAATAGTAACAATGGCAGTGTTAATAATAATAACAAAATTTAAAATGCTAATAATATAAAACTTAAATATTTATATATATATATATATATATATATATATATATATTATAGACACTTTTTATTTAAAACCTGAGATATTAAATTGCATGTGTGGCATTACTAGGAATAAATTGCACTATATGTATTACTATTCATAGTATTAAATAGTTTATAGAACGCATTTAATTAATAGTATGAATGTATACGTTACATTTGAATTTTGTCTTTTTGAAGATTGGTTTATTTTTAATTTGAAAAGTACTTATGCATTTGAATTTTTAAATTGCTAAAAAAAAAAAAAAAAACTTGGAATATGCCATACGTATGGACGTATGAAGAGTCGTAAAATATATGTTATGATGAAAGAATTGTGGCTTCATTTCCTCTTAAATTAGAATAATTCGAATTCCTTGGTAATATGAACTACCGTATTAACTTTTTTAGGTTATCATTTATTTCTAAACTAGCAATGCTCCGGTTCGGGACGAACGGAATTCCGAATGCGGGAAAATTTCAAAATCAATCTCGAAATGTACAAAACTCTTCCTGATACTGCCTGCGGGCCAGTAAATGAAAGTTTGTTAAAGAAACCATTTTTTAATTCATGAAATCAATGAAGGTAGTGAATCAATGAAGGCTTTTCTCGCTTCGCTTGTCACTATATTTAAAGGTAACTCTTTTCTATATCGCTTTACAAACAAAAATAAATTTTAAAGAAATCATGAAATTGCTTTAAAGTCCGCTTTTGTTCCCCGCTGCATCTGGCATCGGCCCACTCATTCTCAGACTCTCGGGTGTCTGTCCCTATTGCCTGTGACAACAGATTACCAGTAGGCTTCCATTTGGGCTATTATCAGATGTCAGTTTCGAAAAAATTGTAGCCATTTTATATTTGAATCCCTGTTACATATGAACAACATTATACGTGGTGTACATAATATTTTGTTTCACTTTATTCTCTATATTTATTTGATTTATACGATCAACCATAAAAAGACAACAATTTCACACCAAATATAGTATTACAATGTGCTATGATCGGCTATGTCGATCGCATGAGACAAATAATTTTTGTGGTTATAATATAGTAGCTGAGTTAGTTAATAGTAGTTGGTATATGGAAAAAAAAAAATAATGAAATAATGAAATATGTAAACCTGATTATTGTACAGCCTTAAAATAGCTCCCCTTGGCGACTTTTGAAATTTTATCGTCACTTTAGACAAAAACACATAAATTATGTTATTATTTATTCTCTGTTTCTTTCTTTACTTTTCGTTTTCCTTTCCTTTCCTTCCTTTTCTGTTTTTCAATAATTTGTAATTTATTTATATTTTTTGTTCACTACTTGGCTTAAAGAGGCTTTTACGAAAGTGGAGTCATTGGCAAAAAATGTCCAATCTATTTCAGCATCAAAATTTTAAAAATTATCCAGGATTATCAATAGGTAAAGCTCTTTAATGTAATGATGAATTAGCTTTCATGACAAGCATGATTTATCCGTGCCAAAAACATACTATTTAAACGAAAGGGGGAAAATCTAAAATTGATATATATATATATGAATTTACTCATATTTCGTATTTTCATTTTTTCCTGTGTATGAGAAGAAAATTTAATATTTAATATTTTTATTTTTTTCGCGTGAAAGCATATTTTATTTTATGTTGAAAAAAAAAAAAAAAAAAAAAAAAGGAATTTATTTTGACAACAATTAAAAATTTAAATTTCCAATTTTAAAGCTTTCACCAGGTTATTATTTTCACATTTTAACTAATTTTGAAAAATCTAATCAAAATTTTGTTACAAATAAAGTACCAAATGAAAGGGGAATTTTTTATGAATCCGTCGGTTTAAATAAATAATCTATCGGACAATTAGATTGTTTAAAGTTCACTAAAGTATGAAAAGGTGGTCGAAACTTGCGTGAACACACAAACAAACGGATTCAAATTTTTCAGCTAATCTATACAAATCAAACCATATATATGTATAAGGTAAAGCAGTACAAGAGATTGCGCACATAGGGAATCGCCAGGAAAGTTAAGAGTAGGCGAGTTGCGATTCCAGGTAATAAAGAAGCTTTTGCAGAACACAAATAAAGAAGAATCGACTAGAATGAGCATGTTTATATCTTCACGAGCCAATGATAAATAGTTGTTATCATGTCCCTTTTGCAAATATAGGTACTTGAATTTTCACAACACTTACTAGGAATTTTAATACAATAGTAGTAGTAAAAAATATTTTTAATTTAAACAATTTCTCATCATCTCCTACCCTTTATTAACGACACGAGAACCATGAATTTCTCTAAAAGCGAATAATAATTTAATAAAATACTGCACAATCTCTCCTACCAAAATTGGTGAGTTTGAGCTTTTACTATTTAGGAGAGACTGCGCATTGATTTTTATCAAATTGCATACAAATAGAAATTAACATCTTATTGGTAATGAAAAAACAATGAGGATGAGTTTGTTGAATGCGTGTGACTGTCCCAAGAAATAATTTCGTCAAGTTTCTAATTAAGAGATAAAGAACTTTGGTGTACAAATATTTGAAATATAAGAAAAGCGTAATCAAAGGGTCGTTGAGCAGAAAATCTCTTGATTAAAGTTTTAATAAAAAGCTATAAAGTTTTCTTTAATCAATAATTTCAATGGTAATCATTTGGAAATAAATCCATAACATTATATTTTTTATGCTTTATCTTTTGATTGTTTGAATTGCAGTGAATGAGTTTTGCATATCCCTGCAAAGTAATTTCCACACAACAAATGAATATTGTATAATATCTCTCTACCAATCACTAAATGTATATTTAACTGTCTATTTATCTATTGATCAATTGATCGATCTAACTATCTATATATCTATTGATCAATCGATCGATCTAACTATCTATCTATCTATTGATCAGTCAATTGCTCTAACTATCTATCTATCTAAATAATATACTCTCTGTATGTATATATGCAGTAAAGCCCGTTTATACGTCCTTCAAGGGACTGACGTAAAAGGACGTATAGACGAAAAGACGTATAATCTAAAATTTAATAATAGCACTTTCATTACTTTAAATTTTATGGCACATAAGTAAAATGTATTTAAAAATACTAATTAATAAAGTTTCTTAAATTAGTAATTGTATATTATTATTTAAAAGAATAACAAATTAATTTATATATATATATATATATATATATATATATGTAAGAATATATAAACAAAAGAATGAAATTAAACGCCAAAAAACACTGAGATCTTCATTAGGGAGACCCCTCACCGTAGAGGTGAACGAGGAATTTATGAAAGGACAGTAGCTATAAGCTAATAAATATCCTTAGCCCCCAACTTCTCACCAAACAGAAAACCACCAATAACTGAAGAGAAATCAAACATATATATAATGTATAAAAATACTAAAAAAGTTATCAAATTATCAAATTGCAAAAGTTACAAGATTACAAAAATTCATTTAAAAAATATACAATACAATAAAGAATTACTGAAGGTAAACAAGAAAGTATAAAATGAAATAAAATAAAACTCTTCATCTGATAAACAAACAAACTTCGGCTGACGGAGCTACTCGTCGGTACTTAAATATCCCACTTGAATGAGGAAGTAGAAAAAACCGAGATAGGAAAACTCTGGAAACTCACAGTTAAAAATTGGGTCGGGTAAAAGTTAAATTGCAAGGTACTTTTTAGGTCTTCAAGAGCATATTTTAAATCATTTTCATTATTGGAAATAGTATGAATTCTTTTAAGGTGTGTGAACATAATATTTTTAAAACTTTTCTACTGATATTTAAAAACCAAAGTTTTTAAAAAAATACCCAAGCAGCACGGAAACGTTCTCTGAACGTTTAAAAATAGTTCTACTAACACGTTCTATGAACGTTCAGCTTGAACGTTTTATAGACGTCTATTTGTCCATCTTGAAGACGTCGAATAGTACGGTACAAAACACGTTCTGCACAGGTGTAAACATCACCATTGTTTCTATAGACACGTTCTCAGAACGTTCTTCATGCACGTTTTTGCAACGTCCTGAACGTTGTTTGAACGTTTTAAAATCGTTCTTTGAACGTTTTAAAACGTTCTTTGAATCGTTCTGCGAACGTTCTTTGTACGTTTTAAGGGGACATACGACCCTTAGAACATCGATTTAATTATAGTCTTTTTTAAAGTAAATCATTGTTAACTACGCTTCATTGAACATGTCTAATTGTTACACATAAGTTTATTATGTATTTTGGAATATAATTTAAATTCTGTGGTGAATTATTTAATAATTTATGTGTTAATAATAAATGCGTTTTTTTTTTCCACCTTACGCGCAAGATATCTCTGAAACTATTTAATATTTTTTCTTGAAATTTTCACAGATTATGTAAAATATCAGATCCTTCAAACTGAATCTAAATTTGTATCCCCCCCCCCATATTTTGTTATGCAGGTGATACTTCAGATTTTATTAAAAAATAAATTATCTTTGAACTTTTTTTTTTTTTTTAACCTAAACTGGAACAAATTTAGGTTCAGTTTGAAGGATCTGATATGTTACATAATCTGTGAAAATTTCAAGAAAAAATATTAAATAGTTTTACAGGTATCCTGCGTGCAAGGTGAAAAAAAAAAAAAACATTTATTATTAACACATAAATTATTAAATAATTCACCACAGAATTTAAATTATATTCCAAAATACATAATAATCTTATAGGTAACAATTAGACATGCCCAATAAAGCTTAGTTAACAATGATTTACTTAAAAAAAGACTATAATTAAATCGATGTTTTTTGAAGTTCTAAGGGTCGTATGTTCCCTTAAAATTGTGTGACGTGTGTACTTTATTTATTTTTTTTTCTCTTTTCCTTTACTTTCTTTCTTTTTTTCTTTTTTCTTCTTTTTGTGTGTGTGTGTGTGTGTTTGTTTGTTTTTGTAAATTACTGTCATAGTATTATGCAATTTTACATAAATGCATTGAAGTATAATATTATTACATAGAAAGCAATTTCTCGAAATCTATTTAAATTGACAATAACAATATTTTTTTTAATTTCAAAGTTTTTTTAATACTTTAAATGTATATTTTAACAAAGACATTGTTAAAACACACTGTTAACATTTAAAGACACTGTTAAGATTTTAAGATTCCTCTTATCAAAGTTTTATTTTATTTTTCCATCGATTGTGCATTATTAACGTTTAGTTACATAATTTAGATATTTCTGACTATTAATTAATCATTCATAGATAAAATTTAAAAAATATTTTTTTTTTAATGATGAAATTCATTCCCAAGTTTCAGCATTTAAATATAAAAATATTTTTAAAACATTAACTTATGAATAAATTTACCTAAACGTGTGTAGATTCTATTTCGAAATTATTATAATGCACAACAGATGGAAAACTAAAACAAACATTTGTCAAGAGGTACATCTAAAATATTTTCAAAAGACTAAAATTTAAAAAAAATTTGCTATTGTAAATTTAAATAGATTTCGAGAAATTTTAATATACTTAACAATATTATATTTTAATGCATATGTATGAAAATTTTATTTAAATTATTGACTTACGAAATTATAAATTTTCCATCTATATGCGCTGAAATAAAACAAAATAAAATTTTAAATTCCTGAAACGTACTTTTTTTTTTTTTTAAGAACTTCCTACCAACTAATTTTTAATATTATCCCTTGATTTTGCATTACTATAATGTAATAATAACATCTAAACATATCTGATTTTTATTATTTTTATTATTTTAATATTTTTGTGGATTCATTAATAAGTTAATGTTTTAAAAATATTTTTATGCTTAAATGCTAAAAATTAAATTTCAGCACTCAAACACAAAAATATTTTTAAGAAGTATCTTACTTATCACTCTACTACAAATTAATACTCAAATATATTTATCGTTAAACTATAATAATATAAAATTAACGGAAAAAAATAAAAGAACTAAAATGGAACATTTTAAAATTTTGAAATATATATATATTAGGTTAATTTGGCTTTAAATTTAAACAGTTTTCGAGAATTTTTTACATACTTAATAGAATTGTTAAATTTTGATGTATATATATAATGTAAAATGAAAAACTTATCTGTGTTCTGTAGTTCTCTTTTTTCAACGTGTCGGGTGATGTGATGTTAAACACTCATTGCCAATTGCCATATGCCTATGCCATTGACTTTGCACTTTGGCTCGCAACATAGGCTGGCAACCTAGAGGAAGTTTGGCGACAGCGATTTGGCGTTTGGCGAGATTTAACAAAACACACTATTATTATTTTAATTTTATTATTAAAAAGGAATTAATTTATTTTTAGTCTATGTATTTTTTTTTTTTTTTTTTTCAAAAATTTTTAATTTTTTTTTTTTAAATTGATCGTAGTTAAAATACTAAATGCCTGTTTAATTCGTTTGCTTAAATGAATTACACGCACTGTTATTTTTATGAAAGAAAACTGTTAATGAAAATTAATAAAAATTGCATAGAAAAACTATAATCATAAAGAAAGAAACACAATAAAATTGTTAGCTTTTTTATTTGTTCCAGACTGAATATTTTAAATTCATATGGAATATTTAGAAATTTATATTTATTCTTGCTGTTGTGTTTTGTTTTTATTACTTTTTTTGGGACGTTACTTTTTTTTTTAATAGTTTTAGACAATGTGATAATGGAAATATAGTTTTAGATAATGTATTCTGCCACTGTCCCAGAAATAAGACGATTTGCGGTAGTATGGTTAATTTCTTGAAATTTGTTATAATTCTTAAATAGTTTTTACTAAAACCTTTAAAACTCACTAATTAAGAAAAAATTTGAAAATTAGTTTGGCAAATAATGGGTTAATAGAAAAATCTGTTTAAACGGTATGAAACATAACTATTGTGTTATGTAATTTGAAAACAATAATAATAATTTTATTCAATTATTGCAGCAATCACACATGTTTTACCAATTTATTAATTAATAAAAGGGAAAAGTTTTGCAGTTCGTATAAATTAGAAAACTCTTTCCAAGTACACTTTGTCCGTTATATCGTTCAATCTGAAGTGAAATTTACCTCAATGATGATGCCTTAAACTGTATAGTGTTTTTAATTACGGAGAAAGAAATCTCATAAAAGCTTGCTTTATACCTTTATTATTATTATTATTATTATTATTATTATTATTACTATTACGAAAGGGAAAGCATGAAGTGGATCATTATTTTTTTATAAGCTTGTATATTGTTTAAAGTTTCCATACGTTCTACATACAATACCAAAGAAAAAAGAAAGGGCGAAAAAACCTTTACAACACTGAAAGTTTACATGCGCAATTTCCACTTATATCTCATAATGTATCTGAAAACGGTTGTAAAGCCCTATAAACTTATTAATTTTGCTAATCATATTCTACAGGAAACACTTCATTTTACAGCAGAATAATGTATGCTAATTCTGTTATTTTGTGCAAAATATACAACTTTTAAAATATGCTTTAAGGAAAGACATAGATCCTAATGTGTCGGAATTGTTTTCTGAGTTTCTGTGCATAAAACAGTACTATTTTTATTATTCTCAATAAAAATAGAGCCAAAGTAAACCTGAACAACCTATCAAAAATATAATATTCTAAAATTATTTACTGAATAAATGAGCAAAAATACAGATAGACAAACAAACCCAAATCACAAACGCTTTTTGATTTTGTTAGATTGTTGAAAAGCATAAAAGAACTAAATATGAACTCAGAAATTCTCACATATATCCCCCAATGCACCTTAATATTTTATTTGTCGCAAAGTGAATATTATGCTAATCATGCCACATTTTATACAAAGCATGTATTTAGGCATATGAATTACATAAATTATGTAATATAAGTGAACGTATGTATGTAATATATGTTTTCTTATGTTTTACGCTGTATAAAAATATAATAAAATAAGTTTTACTGAAATATCTCTGGTAGACCATATCATATCAGTGTTCTTTTCAGGCATCACCGCATCTAAAGCACTAGTGCTATTTATACCATTTTCAGTCAAGAGCAAGACATAGTTAAATTGAAATATATACATATATATATATAGGTTTTGGA